>JAZHEH010000078.1:16260000-16360000 GCA_036589455.1 Ateles fusciceps
TGGAACTTTAGGTTGGCAAATATACAGTTGATGCCAACCTGGTACCATGTCTGTCAGACAAGCCTGAAGTTAAACTGAAAGTTCTGTCTGGCCCTCAAGGTTAGAAAGAAAAACTTCAACAGAGTTCTGACTTCATTTTCTATTTGATCTTTAGGTTAAAAAATGATGATTATTAAAACAGGCCATTTTGCTGAGGCAGATGTTTTAATAAAAGGTTTGCATAATGATTAAGAAATAGAGAAAATAGAAGTGTATTTCTTTATAGATTGTAACGTTTATAAGCATTTTCACTCTCAGATGAATGAAACGACTTCTGGGAGTTCCTAAGATGCAGTTTCCTGTTTATTTAAAGTTAAATTGTAATTCCCAAAGTTGCTAGCCCAGCATAAAGATTATAAATATGCCTTGTTAAGGGAACAGGGATACTTTGATATGTGGGGCCTTATTTTTTAGAGTATCTCAGTAAAACAGAAGGAATCATCAGTTATTTAATGAAGATTTTAAAGTAAATGTTTTTTTCCCTGTTATGCAATTAAGAATGACTAGGTTTTTATTCCTTATTAAACTCTTGAAGTTCAAGAAACAGAATTTTATTTCAGTCTCTCACTTCTTCCCACTTTTATTTTGTTGCAGTTTGTACATGAACATGTGTGTGTGTACACAGGCGTGTGTGTCAATGTGTGTATGCCCATGTTTGAAGATTTATGGTGGCCCTGTCCTCTCTCCTGTAAAATCTATTGTGGTAAAATAGCAGGCAAAAGAAGGTTCTACTTTTTTTTTCCTTTCAGTTTATTTCTTTTTATGTGGGCAAACTGCCCATCCAGATGGTAGAATTTCACCTGTAAGCAATCTGAAACGATAGGTTAATTCTGACATTTTATAGAGCTTTTTTATTTTCTTTTCACACAGTACAACTAAGTGCAGAATAACTGCTCACGATAATGTTTCTTTTTTCTTTTTTTTCTTTTAAAGCGCTTCCTGCTGTGATTGGTTCTTTTTTCCCCCAAATCTGAATTTGGGGCTCATTTAAAATCTGTGGCTTTAGGCACTTTGCTGTTATTGTCAAAACCACATCTGATGAAATCTTTGACCACTTCTAATATGTGTAAATGAGGAAGTGATGGCAGAAGTGAAAAAGCAGGTTAGTCGCCGAGAAGTAGATCCTTGTAATTTTATGATGGTGAATGTTCCACTGGCTTTGATAAATTCACTGTTAGTTTTCTCCTCCCACCAAATTCACAGATGTATACCAACTCATAGCTTCCCAAGTAATGCTTAGCATGGCATTAGCAACTGGAATCCTGGGACTTGCTGCTGTGTCAGTGTGGTTAGCCTCCGGTGGCGTATGTGACTGAGTAAACTAGAGAAAAACTTCAGGATGATTTGTTGTCCCGTGATCAAGGAATCCCATTATTTGTAAAAGCAGGTTTAGAGGGTGTTTTTTGGAGTAGAGTGTGGAAGGGAAAGGGAGTGCTGGAGATTGTTTTTACCTATGATAACTGTAACCGTGCTGTGTTGGAAAGTTAGTTTTGGATGTGCTGTCTTCTTGTTTTTATTTCCAGAAAACCTTCATTTTCATGAATTATTTCTTGAGTTGTGATAAAGATGACTTTAGAGACATCTCCCCTGGCGTATTCCTTTAGGAGAACACTTTTGAAAATGTTGTCCTGCTATTATAGCTGTAAGGCTTGGGATCTTGGTCATGACATTATTTGCTGCTTTTCTGTTTCCTGTTTTGCACTTGCTAATTCCTGTGGGCATTTTCTTTTTAAAGTGATGGGATTTTCACTGTCCAGCAGCAAGCCACATTTACTGGAGTTATTGAACTCTGAAATAGGAAACCTGTGGGTGATGAGTTTTCCCCCTCCCTAGAAGATAGTGCTCAGTCAATGAGAATTACAGCCCCATGACTGAGAATTTTAAAGGAGGTGTTCCACTAAGACACCCAAAGGTTTTGTTTCAGGTGTTGCAACAAAAATCAACATTTGTTTGTGGGCAGTGAAGCCAGTGTTCCTGCCAGTATATTCCCCCTTCAGTTGCTTCTCATATTTCTCTTGCAAACTTTCCCATTGGTTGGGGTCTGTGGAGAGATTTCAGTGGCTGGCTGGTGGAAATGTTTGGGAGAACATTTGCGTATCAAAGCAACCTAAATATTTGCAAAAATGTTTGCTTGAGAAAAAAGAATCCACTTAGGATTAGGAAGTAACTGCTTAAACATTTTAAAAACATTTGTGATTTCCCTAAGTATATTATTCATGAGCCATTGCCTAACCTGGATTTCAGGAGTCACTCTTGAATCTATATCTTTAAAAACCCTCTAAGATAATAAAGGTTTTGCTTTATGATTAAGATCTGGATCCATATATTAAAATGTAAAAACACTTGAAAAGACAAAATGTATTTTAAAAATTAATTGTTTATTATTTGGTGAACCTACAAAACAAACGATGTAAAGAAAGGGCCTCGTGAAATGGTGGGATGTTGAATAGCTCTAACGTCATTCTTTCCCTCTACTGTAGACTTTTTGTTGATAAAACCCAATTGTATTGCTATGATATAACATTCCTTTTGTTGGGGTCCATAAGCTTTCTTACAGGGGTGATGATTTGAATGTCAGATCTTACTTTTTTTTTTCTTGCTAAAGATTTTAACGTAGGCATTTTCTGTTCACATTATGAAAGTTTTTAACTACATTTTACTGATAGTTTAGAAACAGTATGTGTAAAACTCAGTATAGGCCAGGGTTTCTGATTTGTTCACAAGGTAGGAGCTGAGCACTGACAATTACTGTACTTAAAAGCCCCTTGGAGGCCGGGCGTGTTGGCTTACACTTGTAATCCAAGCACTTTGGAGGCCAAGGTGGGCGGATCACTTGAGGTCAGGAGTTCAAGACGAGCCTGACCAACATGGTGAAACCTTGTCTTAAAAAAAAAAAAAAAAAAAAAGCCCCTCGGACCACGTGTTATTTCACCATCTGGACATTTTAATTAGTAATAAAAGTGTGGATCTGGATACACAGAAATAGGATCTACAGTACACAGTGGCCCAATGCACTCTGTTGGTGCTGAGGTGTCTGTGGCTACATTTTATAAATTTGTATGTATATGTGTGTGTGTGTGGGCAAGTGTAATTATGTGCCAGGTATATGTCCTTTTTCAAACTGGACACTAACACAATACCAAAAAATTTAGCTACTTTTCTTAGATAAAAGGTAGAAGTGTATAATGTATACACTTGCACTTAAGTAATGCTGTATCTTTTTGATGGTCAACTTCCTCAAGTCTGGCATGACAAAATATAATGCTGACTTTTAGGTAGGTGTGGGCGTAAGATGTGGCTCTTCTCTTTCATAGCTGTGTGCTCTAAGGCAAATGAATTAACCACTGAGTCTCCCTGTTTTCTCATATCCAGAGTGAAAATGTAAATGATAATTATTATGATATCTACCTAACAGGATTATGATATGAAGCTCATATGAGCATGTATGTTGAAAAGCACTTAATAAAATATAGTCATAATCGTTGTTAAAAATTAATTGTTAATACAGAATGCAAATGACCAATTCATACCCCACATGCCATGTTTTATAATTCAGTAAATCATCTCATATTTAAAAATAAGGGACATGCAAATATAATACTACATTAGATTGTTAACAAATGATAACATTAAGACCACCAGAAAAAAAATCTGTTCATAAGTTTCAACATAAAGCAAAATGACTCATTCTTATAAAGAATATACAGGCTCATTGAAACAGTGTTATCCTTAATTAAGGCAGAAGCGGGTGCATTTGAGGGAAATAGTGACCCTCTGGAGAAATAGAGAGTGAAATAGTTTAGTGAAATGAGTCTCAGCATCTTCTCTTTTGGAAAAATGCATGCATGTTTCTCTTAATCATTATGAATTTCATGTTTGCAAACCAGTGTGAATACTTAAACGATAATCATTATTGTTTAGAATCTACCTATTACTACACACACACATAAATTTGCTCAAGAAAATTATCCTCACGAAGGAAACGAGTTGATAAAATTGCCATTGGAGCAGATGAGTTTGGGTATTTCTATTCAGTTTTATGTTTGGATACTTCTACTGAAAACTCTTTTATTATAGGTACAGTTCTCCCTGAGAATTCTTTGGGAGAAATAAAAACATTTGTTTTTAATTGAAAAGAATGGTAACATGGTATAGCATAATATTAACTATTTCAGTGATTTTATCAATTTCATCTTCCCCTGCCTTAATGTAATAAAGGCATATCTTGATGAAGTACAGATCTTTACATTGTCCCTAATGACAAATATTACTATAGGCAACTCAGTTTTAATCATCAGACTATCTTACGGAGCTTATAAAACTTGTCTCTGGAACATGGTATTAGCAGGATGTACAGAGTTTCCTTTTGGTGCCATGCTAGGAGAAGATAAATTCAAGAGTCAGTCCAGTCCATTCATTCATTTGATAGATAATACGTAAACCACAGAAGAAACAGGAATATGTCAGTTCTGACTGTACAGCTTCTAAGATTTTCTTAGACTTCATAATGAAAACTGGTTTCACTTGATGTTCTATCAGTTTTATTTAAATGCCCTAATCTAATGATCACTTTCATTTAAATATCCTGATTTAATGAGCAGATAGGGCTTACATATTATTTGTCTTGAAGAGATTTAAAAAATGTGGCTACAGGTCCTCTTCTTTGAAACTCCATTTGATAAAAGTGACCATGTCTACCTTAACCTATAGATTTAAGTGCCCACAGTCATGGGATGAGAAAAGGAATTGTGGCACTTCTTGAAAAATGGTCTCATCAAAGGGATTCTGTTGAAAATGTGGGGGACTGCATTTAAACTTTGATAAAAAAAATAAGTAATTCAAAGTAAAGTCTGTAGCCAAACTCCTTAATTGTGATGCATTTGCTGAGTTCCCCCTCTTCCATCGTCGGGCCTGCTCTGGTGCCATATGGCCTACCATGGAACATTTAACTTGTCAGATATAATGGATTGTCCTGGAAGCAGATTTTTGCTTTGAGCACTCGGCTCCTTTCTTGCATTTCACTCTCAGCTCCAGGCTGCAGGATGAAGGATTGTGGTGGAAATGCAAAGAGGAGACACACAGTTGATTCCCCTTAAGAGAGTGACCTATATGCCACAAAATTTTACCCACGTAAAGAGGCATTATCCCTGTCACTGGCCTTAGCAGGCTGCATGTCAGAATCATTTAAATTTCCCTGGACTTAACAGATTGTGCAAACAATTCAGAACTGAAAGCTTAGGAATAATGAAACATCGTTATTTTAACTTAGGCAGAAATGATGTAGCCACATTGGCCAAAGGAGACGTATTATTTATTGTGACCTACATGTAGCATAGGCCACCTGGTTTCTGGATGCTGTAAATTAAGTTCTCTGAAGTTTATGAAGAATGCTAAAAAATATATATATTATGATGGAGATGTTACTTGGTTTTATTGTTTTTGTTAGGTCAATAGAGAGGTGAGGTTGAAATGATCATTTAGGAATCGCTTCTCAGCCTTTTGGCTAAGATCAAGTGAAATGATCTTTTAGGTAGAGGGACAGTGGCAGCTAATTATCCTACCATGCTTTCTAGCTTGCAACTTAGGGGCAGACCCTCCGTTCACTCTAACCTATTTTAAATTAGAGATTGAATGTGTTGTGGATTATTTCATTTTTGTCTGTAAAGGTAAGTAATTAGCCGTTTTTGTTCATTTTAATTTGGTGCTTTCATGAACTATTTTTTTTTTCAATTTGTGCTTTTGTTTCAACAATCTTGGAACGCAGTAGGAAGAATTTGAGACTTTTGCATTTATAGGAAAACTTCTTTAAAAGAATGAACAGTGCCCTACCTATATGTGTGTGCACATACATAGCTGTGAGGTACTCTTCTGGTATAACCTACTGTAACTCCAAAGCAAATACTGTGTTTTAGAGACACAGAATAGACCATTTACAAGTAATCAATCAAGCACAAATAAGGAATTTGTGTATCTTAATTTATCCATTCAGTGGTACATATTTGATTGCTCTAGGGTTGCAAAAGTTAATTAATAGATTTATATAAAACACACAAATATACACATGCTAAAAGAGACTTTGCTAAGGGTGATTCAGTATACTCAACAAAACTGTGTTAATTATGTTAGAAATTTAATATTTAATTTACTTGTATAAATTCATGCATTATAAATAAATCCTCATATAGTTTAGATAGGTCAATAAAAACTACAGTTGGCCTGGAAACCTGACAGAAGCTCATTTCTGTACAAATCTTTTTAATGAACAACTTTCCATCCAGCAGCTAAGAAATGTGTGTCAAAGTCAGCATTCAGTACTAAAGTGTACTTGTCTATATTTCTTACTGATCCTAAATTGAGCACATTAGTTTTATTAATGCCACTAAGCGGCTGACTGTAACCCTCCTCCCCCATAGAGATTTCGTGAGACTTAGTACTAAGTAAGTTTGGGGGAGTGCCTGGCCATAGCCGGCTCTTGTTGGGGCATGTGCGCCCTCTGCTGGCTGCTCAGATAGGAACTGACTGGTGTGAGATTTGTGCTGTCTTACTTTTCAAGGTTGGGTTTTTTTTGTTTTTTGTTTTGTTTCATTTCATTTTTATACAACTGATCAGATTGTTACTCTGATTATAAAGCTGTAGCTTAATACTGAGCATGGCAGTTAATTTGTTTTTATTTGGAAATAAAAGTGAGGTTTTTGTTTTGGGTGTGTTTTTGCTAAATAGATAGTCCTGATACTTCAAATAACATGCAACATATATAATACTCGAGTTTTTTAGGTGGTTCATTGCAGATCACAATTAACCATATTTTCATTGCTTTCATATTCCCCTTGGCTTGATTATATTTGAGAAGTAGTCTTTTTTTATTATTATACTTTAAGTTCTGGGGTACATGTACAGAACGTGCAGATTTGTTACATAGATATATGCATGCCATGGTGGTTTGCTGCACCCATCAACCCATCACCTACATTAGGCATTTCTCTTAACGCTATCCCTCCCCTAGCACCCATCCCTCCCGACCCCTCGACAGGCCTCGGTGTGTGATGGTCCCCTCCCTGTGTCCATGTGTTCTCATTGTTCAACTCCCACTTATGAGTGAGAACAGAAGTATTCTTGTTGGACTAAGTTGGGAATGGAACTTAAAAGGGGATAGATAAACTATTGAAATTTTGAAATATGACTACTTGTCTGTAATGGATGTGGTAGATAATCCCTAGTAGAAAAATCCCTGTTATAGTTGGTTGATAGTTTTCTCTTGCTTCGCCAAGGAAAATGAGTGTATTTACATCGTAATGCTTTATAAAGGCATTTTTTGTTTCCTTGCAAACCAAATTAAGCTATGCTCACTGGCAGACATTGAGAATGGTAGTTTGAGTAAAATCTTTATTGTTTTGGTTTGTTTTTGTAGTTGTTGTTTATAGAATGTGAGATGTTAAAGGAACAATCACTGATGGCCTCTGTACCTCCAGGACACAGGACTAAACTATACAAGGGCAGTGACAGGAAAAGTGCCAGCCCCTCTGCCATCGCCTGGGTGGAGAGCATCCTTGGGTCCTGGTAGTGAAGTCCAGAGTTCTGTGTAATGAGTGTGTCTTTTAAAAATGGCAACAGCTTTTGTTGACAAGGCTCCATCAAAGTCTTTATAATAAATTTAGTTTCTTTAAGTGATTTCTGTGTATCTCTGAAATTAAGTGACTTGATTGAGTCAGTTTGTTATACAGATAAGGCAGTTCAGATTTTTACAGTTCTTTTGACTTACATTGCAAATTTCTCTAATTTGTAAGCAGAAGCCATAAAAACTTCCAAACCAACCATGGAGTGATCAAAGAACTTAGAGCTGGGGAAGAGCAGGGCAGAAATGTCATCTATGGTTTTTTGTTTTTTTTTTCCCCCTTCCCGTTTTTTCTCTTTGCAATTTTAGATTCATGTTACCTTAAAATTTGGGATATATTACACAAATTTTTACTGATTAGTGTTATTTTAACATTGTCAAGTAACTAAGAATTGCATTCTAACAAATATTAAGTCCTTATTACCTCTGTTAGAATGCCATCGTGCCTGAAATCTCACATACATGTTGCTCCTGTTACCCCTTGTCTTCAGTGAGGTTGTATTAGGTGTTCTTTCTTGGCGCTTCTCTGTGTTCTCATTATAGCCCTTACTGATGGATAGCACTGTGTTACTCTTGGTATTTTAGTCATCTAAACTCTTATCTCTGTGACAATAATGCTGATTGTTGCCTCTCTTGCATTCAGCACATGGTACTCAGAAAGGACCCAAAAAATATTAAATTTTCCTACGTTATTTTTTAGGCTTCATTCACCACTATTCAGATGATAATTTTTGCAGGTTTCGGGATTAAAAATTGCCATCTGTAAACATATTCTATGTAATGCATTTTATTTTTTTGCATACTTTTGATAGGATGAGCTCATTCTTCTGTCTGCTCCTTGTCTGCTTTCTCATTTCTCTCTCTCCTCCCTTGCTCATCCTTCCCTCTGCCTCTCCTCTTCCTTCCTGTGCACCCCACCTTCCTATCTTGATTGAATCATGCTCCTAGATTCAGTCACTGGGAGACTTCTCTGAAACATTGCAGCATGGGGCCATTCATCTACCAACCTTCCCCTTCCTTGAACAATAAGTATAGTGCCACAGGCTGGTTGGACTCTGGGGAGTGTGGCCCTGTGTATCTGGCAGTTTGGTTATTATTATGGGCCCATTCTCCTGAAGTTGATCTTGAAGAGCAGGCCTGGATGGAAAACATCATTTTTCTATAAATAGAATGGTTAGCAATCTTCCTATTCTTTGTCTTCCTTGGAATGTGTTTTGAATTCTGGGCTGTTCCTCCACTCCCCTCCAGTTTCTCTCAGTAGTGCATGTTTAGGGGATATAGGCCAATTGTATTCAGTGCTAAGGCTAGAGAAATTATCATTTAATATATTACAGATACGTATACAAATGGCAGTCGGATTAAAAATGTCAGATATGTGTGTATATGTATGTATATGTACCATACATGTCTATCTACCATATGTAACATTGTCATGGCCCCCCCCATTCTTTTTATAGTTTTGAGTGTCATATCCAATGTGTGTGGTTTAAGAGATGAACATTGTTGTATTCTTGTTCGTTGTAAACTTAGCTTGAACGTTAAGGCCATCACCTATGTACCATGGTTCTAAAATACATAATTTCTCTATATAGACAACTAATTGCGTATGTAGACTTCTCTATACCAAACATAATACTAAACCTTTCCATCTCTTTTCCATCCCACTGTGGCTTATTTAGAGTTTTATCATTTTTATCTTTTACATTTACTGTTGCTAAGACTCTGGTGGAACATTCAGTTAAATGAGCAGCAAATAATTTATGATTAAAAGTGATTTGTGTGGTGAAATGCAGCGGCTGATTTTCTTAAAATTTGCCAATAAATTCCAAAATATTTAACCAGGCAACAAAGTCTTGCCCAGATGATGTTGTCTCTATTACATTCAGCCAGAAATGTCACCCATCTCCTCCAATGTGAGGGAAAGGACTGGATTCGCTCCCTCACTGTGGACTTGTCATGCGCCCACAGAACGTGGACAGTCGGCGCATGGGTAGAGGACCCTTTTCAGTGAGCGAACCAGGTCATGTTCACTAGAGTTTGATCCTGGATTCTAAAGATGACGTCTACTCTTGAGACAGAAGAGAGATGCTTTCATAGCAGTGGGCCAGTGAGTCTGATCATGAGGAGGTGCCTTAACAAAACTCCAGTATTCTCATATTTTGGGATACTGTCATTTATTAGGGAAGTTGATTTGGCAATGCAAAATTGATGTCGTTAAAACAACCAGCCTTCATTAGTGGAGATGAGCACATTTAAAGGTCTAACATGCTGCCAGAAAAAGGTTTCTCTAACCTATGCAATGGAACTGTCTGAAATGACCTTGGGGATCAACAATTGCTTGTCTTTTAAAAAATCTGCTGAAATAGGTTGGTGCTAGTAGTAATCTACTTTTTGTTATCCACCATGTTGCCAGGTCTCTTGGAGTTTTAGCTAATGTAACCTGTAGAGCTGTACCTATTACTTACATTGTTTGCTTATATCCCTGGCTTGTCAGAATAACCAGTGGAATTTTATTTATTAAAAAAAAAAAATCTACTGGGCGCAGTGACTGACACCTGTAATCCTAGCACTTTGGGAGGCCGAGGTAGGTGGATTGCTTGAGGCCAGGAGTTCAAGACCAGCCTGACCAAGATGGTGAAATGCCATCTCTACTAAAAATACAAAAAATTGGCAGGGCGTGGTAACACGTGCCTGTAATCCCAGCTACTTAGGACGCTGAGGCAGGAGAATCACTTGAACCCAGGAGGCGGAGGTTGCAGTGAGTCAAGATCACATGCCACTACGCTCCAGCCTGGTGAAAGAGTGAGACTCTATCTCAAAAAAAAAAAAAAAAAAAGAGAGAATGCCAGACTTTAGTACCATGGAGAAAAGAACCCAGGAATCTGTTTTTGAGAAAACTCTTACTGATGATTCTCCTGATCAGCAAGGTTTCTTAGCTATGATTTGAATTTGAGGAAATTGCTTTTCTCCACTCTCATCAGCTCATTGTGAGTCTTCCCTTCTGCCTGAAAATACAGTGAAAATATTTTATTTCTGCTTGCTTTTGACACCTTTAGCATGGATTGCAAGATGAGCTTTTTTCATTTTTATATGAAAAACTATTATGTTCTTTTGAATAAAAAATAAGCTTTCAAATGCATATGCTGTTTTGTTTTTCCAAGACCATGCAAGTCCTTAATTGCCTTGGCTATATCCAATTATCATACACTCAAACTGCAGTAAAAATATAAGATAGGGTAGGCATCACTGTGAAGATATTATTCACATAAAACCAATGGTAAGTTACTCATTAGAAGTAAGTTGAGTGATTTCAGGGTTGCCCTTAGTCCTTCAGGTCTCTAGGGGACCCTTGTACAAATTGCTGATTCAGAAAATCATTACTTTGGTGGTTCAAGTGGTACTTTAGTGGCCTTAAAGAGTTATTTGACACACCTCCCCAAACAGCTAAGTTATCCCCATGATTATGTTGATTAATTGCACACTCTGTGGAATTAGTGTTATTTTCAATGAAAGATTTTCTTGCATTCGGAAAATCAAGCATAAAACTCATGTGCTTTAATCTGATAATGTGTGTACTTCTCCTAAGCAGGATGCCAAGTGAGGGGCTGATTTTGGCTGTTCTTGTCTGGGCCATGTGGTATCATCTAGAAAATATTTTTTTTTCTGCACTGAAAAGGTAGTTGTTGATGGACTGGAGGACGTTCACTCAAAATGCTTATCAATTCGGACATTTTCATCCATCAAGGAACTTGAGAACTCTCTGACTTTATGAATTGAGTTTAAATTATTTGGGGAGAGGATTACGGTAATGAAAAGGCAATGCTGTTGCTACAGTAGGTAATGATATTAATACATCTGGAAAACCCCAAACAGAGATGGCCTAATGTGAGAAAGAGCCTTGGTACTGGAACTGGAGGTCTGTGTGCTAACTTCACCCTTAATATCTGTACAGCCTTTATAACTATATGAGCTGGTTACCCTTAATTTTAGTTACTTCATCTATAAAAACATGGACTAAAATGTCCATTTAATGAGCTTTTAGCGTATGTAAAAATAATGTAAGTTAATTACATGCTGGATAGTGCTTTACAAATATAAGTGCTGTATGGAGAATTGAATATAGAATCTGAAATTCTTCACTTAGGCAGAGCCCTAAAGTGAAGAGTTTTGGGGGCACCTTAAGATACTATCTGGGATGTTGGTACCCACGCCATTTTAAAGGCAGCACAGTGCCTAGATGAGATGAGGTGAATCCGTGATGAAATGCAGCCAGAACTCACAGTTTCCAGTGGGATCAGAGCTATAGGCCATTACTGGGTCTTCTACTTTTAGGACTAAAATAACATCAGTGAAAGAGAGGGTTAATGCTAGTCTTTTCCAGAAAAAATAGTTTACTGCCCGTTTTTCATTATCCCTTGATACATACAAGCTATGTGCCTAGTTAGTTATCTTTCCCCATTTGCCTTTATAGTCTCAGCTTAGGAAGAAGGGGAGGAAGAGGATTTCCTAGGTTGTAGGATGACTAGTTTATTTGCTGGAATAGAGTTGTAATTGTTTTAGCACAAAATTTATTTTACATTTAGATTTTTAAATGACTGTGGATGAAGGCAGAGTTGTCCCCGTATAGTAAGATTCTGTACGAGAGAATCAGTGCTTGTCTCTGAAATTTTGGAAATCAAAAGAATAATGTTAGCTTCTGCTTTTTTGTAAACCCAGACTCTCACCTGCAAACTGGGATCAGGAGTAGTTAAAAGTTGACTAGCTAGTCAGAACAATGAAGTTAACCTGTGTGGCCACAGATTACCATGAGAAAGATAAGCTAATAGAAACCACCAAATAGTCAAAATGTTTTCATATCAATTTAAATAAAATAAAAATTTAATTTTTGAACCTACATCATTTATCGGATGGAAAACCACAAATATATTGTAACCTGATACATTCTTAGTGTTAAGTTTTAAATAATAGTAGTTCTTAAAGGTCATCAGGAATTGTATTAATAGATGCACACAAAAGCGATGGGGACAGGCATGTATGCTCAAGTCATTTTAGGAAACATTGTATAAAACTAAGTTGAAAACCAAGCACAGTGTCTCATGCCTGTGATCCCACCTCCTCTGGAGACCAGTGCAGAAGGATCCTTGACCCTAGAAGTTTGAGAGCACTCTGGGTAACATAGTGAGACCCCATCTCATTAAAAAAAAAAAACCAGAAAACCCTGAATTAAATGTCTTAACTGCAGTACTTCTCAGAGCCTTTAACATGCTAAGATACAATGAAAATTTGTTGAGGGCGGGGAGGAAATAGCTTGCAACAGTTCGTAGATTCTTTTGATTAGTCTCCCTTTTGGTTTTTGGAGCCTGTTGTGGGATTACTATTCTACAGATGACACTGAGTGATGCTGAGTTGTCTTGTATTAAAATTATATTTTTTACTTTTACTCTTCTGTACGTCTTAATACAAAGACATAGTCTTCATATAGAGAATGTGTAGAAATGCAGTTTTCTGCCATGTTTTTGTTAATTAGTTGCTTTGGGTCAATGTGTAGAGATGGTGGCAGTTTATTGTAAGATGTCACAGAATCCATGTGTATCATTTGTGCAGCTATAAAGTACCTAGAGACCTTTTAGGAATAAAACACCATGTAAATGTAAATTATCATCGCCTATAAGACACTTTCATTAATTTCATATCAAATTCATGAGTGTTTTGAGCTCTGGGATTTGAAAGCCTTCAGTGTCGGGCCTCTAGTTTATTTATACTTTTTTTTTTTTTCCCAGGGTTTAAACACCAGCAGCATAGCGTTGTGCTAAGAGCACAGCCTGGGCAAGCAAACTACCAGGGTTTGAATCCTGGCTCTGTCACTTGTACCTGTGTGGCTGTGGGCGATTTTCTAGATCTCAGTTTCCTCATCTGCAAAATGGCATTTGTATTACCTGCCTTATGAGGTTGTTGTACAGACTGAATGAATCATTTTATGTAGAGCTCTTTGAGCAGTGCTTACATGATAAGGACACAGCTATTCTTCTTTGGACGGAATAGGGAAGGAAAAGGCAGGCGTGGGAACGATGAAGGACTGTAAATAATAACCTCATGTGTATGTTCAGAACTACTAAAAATTCAGTCATTGTTTAATGAACTAGTCCTTTCTATATATGTATAAAGAAATTCATGGATAATCAGAGATGGGATGGGACTAGGGATGGGGGCAGAAATTTATTCTGAGTCAAACATGTTCATGATGAGTTCCCTAGTCTGATGCCAGGGAACAAAAGGCTCATTCTTCAGTTCCCAGAATGAGGATTAACAGTGAAACAGCCTTGCTTGGTATTGTCCTGCAGCATCAGATAATTTTTCATCAAGGCTTTTCACGGGATGATATATTCTCCCATATAGATGCATCTGTTTCAGCGGTGGGTGAAACACCTACCATTTATATATAATTTTTAAAGTGGCATTTTACAAATGAAAGGCTGCACTGCCAAACATGACCCTGTTATTATCCTACTGGTCAGCCAGCAGAGGGATCTTCTCTGTCAGAGCTTATCTCTAGAAATTATTTTATTGATAAGTTGCTTGTCTGTCTCTAGCTCTTTCCATGTGGCTTCGAACTGTCATGTGTATCCAAGGACAGTAATCTACCAAAGGTGATCCCTCTTAGAAGTATTTCTATGAGTGGAATGGATTTATGAGATCATTTTTTTCCCCTTCATGTAATATTTTCATTGTCACCCAATTCCCTTACAATAGGACACCATGGATATATTGGAAGAAAAATTGGAAGCCAAATGGCTGATAATATAAGAATATAAAAATATTCAATTTGAAATTCTGTAGACATTTGTTAACCATATTACCTCCAGATAAAAAGCAATTTTTCCTGCTCCTTCTTAGGACAGCAAGATAAAAGATGGTTGAACAGATCAGCAAAAATATTGACTTTTTCTTTTAAATGGAAGTTGTTTGTATTTCCTGCTCATATTAGTTTTTCCGGGGCAGGAGAAGCAACTGAATCCTTTATCGATTGCCATTTGGTGCCATTTTTAATAATCAAATTTAAATATAGGCTTTAGCAGCGGATGGATTCGATTTGGACAGAACACATGTTGACTTTCTGGACTGTTTGCTCACTGGAGATGCCGACTTGTTCTGTAGACGGGGCTGCATGTTGATGTCCTTTGTCTCCAGAAGGATTGATTGACGGATGTTGTGTCTGCTCATTTACAGCGTTTTCCTTGTTTAATTTAAAAAATTGTGACATAGTATTACATGTTCCCTTGTATACATCATTTTTGCAGGAGAAAGTTGTTTAGCCAATATGTCGTCTTAGTTTATGAAATCCTCTCTATAGCTTTCATTCAGCCCTTCGTGTTCTCCATTAGGTCATATCATTCATTTCATGCACGGCAAATCGTCACCAGCAGCAAAATTTAACATTTGGTCCTTTTAGGTATAAAAATGAATCAAATGCCTGACAAGATTTGTTTCTGGTATATATTTCAGAATCCCCCCCACCCCCAACCCCCACCCCATCTTTATGGGCATACGACAAATGTTACTAACGGGTACTTTTAGTTTTAAAAATATGGACAACAGTACTCCATGCAGTAAAAGACTTGAGCGATTAATGCTACCCTTATGCCTCTTTTGAGTAGTTTTAGCCATGGGGCTTGGCACTGCCACCATTGTCTTTGTGCCAAAAAATATCCGCAGCGGCTGTCGCATTCTAGTACCGGAGGGTTGTCTCGAAAATTCCGCAGTGAACGCGCTGGGTTTGTTCATCACTGCTATCTCTTTTAAATATTGGAAAAATAGAATCTTTAGCTCTTTCAAAGCCCCGTTGTGGTTGTGGGGGATGGGGGGAGGTGGGTGGTGAAGAATGGAGAAAGGAGGAAAGAGGCTGTCCGCGCCAGCCAGTTGATATAAGTGACAAAAATCCATTCCTGACATAGAGTAAACACAGATATTTAGGAGCTTTTGTGTTCAGGAGCACGGATAGTTACTTAAGGATCCTACTCAAACATGTTATCAGCACTCTTGAAAATTTTATTATCTGAAACAAATGTTCCAAGTGAATTTTAAGCAGAAAATCAACATCAAGACCATAGCTAATTTTTAATGGACAATTTATATAAAAGATAGTTTCTTTTCTAGGAACTGAGGTGTCCTTTTAAAATGGCTGCTTTTTATCTTAAAAAAAAAAAATGATAGGAACCGCGATGTTATGTTTGAGAAGGTGCTTGGGTTTTATCCACAGTCCCTGATTATTTTGCTCCCAAACAGAGGTTTTGGCTCTGAGGGCAGATTTATAGTTGAATTTGGGAACAAAAAGATGTAATAAAGTTAAAGGCTTACACTATCAGAATGAAATGTGTTCGCTCATGATCTCTGGAGCGATCTATTTGATGGTAAAAGTGGATGCTACAGATGAAATCTTTACAAGGAGCATAATCCTTAAAAAAAAAAAAAAAAAAAAAGTCCACCTCCCAGCCTCCTGCTGGCTGTGCTGCCTCTTTGGTACCTCGCAGACTTCGACAGAGTCCTGGACGGGTGCCCATTGATGTCATGGAAACACTCAAATTACTGAGAATGATTCATGTCTATGCTGGTCTCTTATCCTCCCCCACACAAACAGGAGTAGATTTTTAACCCTGACAACTTGTAATTTGCAGTGGGTTTATTTTTGTATCTGGATAAATATTTTTTAACAAGCAAAATTAAGATTAAGCAGTCTGTATCTGATATGATAGTAAAGAATGCTGTGTTCCATGTAGCCAAGAGTACTTCGGGGGACTCTAGCATGAATTCATATTCTTCTCCTCCCCCTCTCCCTCCTCCCTCTTTCTTTTCCTACCCCTTGCTCTCTACATTCCACTCTTCCTCTCCTTTTTTTTCTCCTACTTATTCTCTCTCTCCTTTTAAAATCCTTACTGTTTGCACTGCCCTTTTAGCTGTTAAATAATGGAAGGAGTAGCCCAACCTATATCTGTAAGTGAGGCAAATCCTGGCAGAAAAATCTCCCTCCAGTACTGTGTGTTGGAGTTGAGTTGGGAAATAATGCTGGGTGGTGAAATTCTACAGGGGATAGCTTCAGGAATTCCTTCTAGAGAAAAAAAATAGATGGTTTTTCTTCCTTAAACTGTATTTTACATTTCAATTTTTTAGAAATTACCAAAACAGGACACTAGATGGTCAGTCTCTTAGGAAGTCAGAGCAAATTCCACTTTTTCCATCTTTCTGTCTTTCTACCTGCCTCCTCACCTGCCTAGCTTCCTGCCTTCCTATCTGCCTGTTAAACAAGTGAATATTACGTCAAAGTAAGGGATGTAATGGTGATACTGAAGCATTCTTAGATACAAGAGCTTAAGGAAGGACACGCGTCCTTTGATAGCTCATAAAGGTCGAGCCTTTTCTGTTTGTAATATTTATAGAGAGAGGTTAAAGGGTATAAGTAGCTTAAATCTGACGTACACAGATGAGTAAATATATCTGTGTGACCATTCACACTGCTGATACAAGTATAAATGTATCTTTTCTTCAATATAAAATCCTCATACAATGAAAGTTATTCTCTTAGATCTTCTAAGACTGACAGTCTGTGCGATGGTGTCTTGTTTCACTGAAATTGAAACCGATATGGGCATTGATTTTATACTTTGCACCGACCACTGGACCAGAAATGGGGGTGGAGGTATTTTTCCCAACTTTAAGGTTCATTAAAATCAGTAGAAAAGTTAATGATGGGAAACAGGGGGTTAATTTTAAGACTTAGGCTTGGCTTTCTTTGAAAACCACCATCCATTTTATACATGTAGTGACTTAGGTACAGGGTACCCTTTGACCAGATAGAAAATTTATCGGTATAAATGTATGAAAGATACATCTTTGTGTGGTGTCAGGAAGGCATACTCTAATAACATTGCCATTGCCATTGACCTAAAAGATAAGAAGACTACTGTTACTTTTAGCATTTGTGTTGAGTTGAGAGGAGAAAACTTTGGGGTTGTAAACTTCAGAAAGAAATCGATTCAGCCTCTCAAAATACAAGTTAAGAGTTTTCCCATTGGAAAAAAGAATATAGTGTAGTCCTATGTATCACGTATAATTACTGTAAAGCTCCAAGTCTTGGAGAAAGAAGTATCCTTCAGACTTGAGTGGGGTGGGGTCTTGGGCACCTGCCTGCCTCTTTCAGCCCCTTTTAATGTTCTGGTATGGACAGATTTCCACAACGATTCTCCACATGTCACTATCTGGACTCTGCTGCTTAGATCTCTTGTGATGTGATTTCATTATCTTCCCTAATGATTAGTGGGACTGAACTTTAAAAGAAACAAATGAACACCCTTGATTTTATTCTTAGATGTGGCCAAATAGCATTGAAGGGTCTACAGATCTCTGTAGAGCAGTCTACAGATGAAAATCAGGTTGTTAGAATTTGGAACAAGACATGCGCATTCCATGATCCCTTGTCCTGCTGGGTCTCTTGGTGGAATCCGAACCTGGGTTCAGAGTAGGCAGTTTTTCAAAAGCCCTGTTTCCCAAATGTAAATTCCATCATCATCTTGATCATGATGGGATTCACTCCTGGGAAAGGGAGTTTTTAAAGAGAGAGACTCAGAATTTTGAATAGTTTCTTTGCTAAATTCACCATCTGGAGAGCCTGTGATTGATTAGTTTTGGCCTCACCATTAAGTGTCAATATAATCAATGGGAATTACGAGGCTAAGGGTCATTGCATAGATAATTTGCCTGCTGTGTAAATAAAAATGAAATTGTTTAAATTTTGTGCAAGAGAAAAGTGAAAATAAGGAGTGACAATTTGTTTGTTAGAGAAAGTGGAGGCCATTGGAATGACAGTTTTTGGAAGTGTGGAGCAGTTTGGCTAAGAATAGGAATGAAGGATATTTTTTTTTCAGTTTATCATAGCCAGAGTGAGGAAGTGTTATTCCCTCTCTTGCTTGCATACATTGCCAGTAGTGCCTACTTTACGTATGTAAACATCGGGGGAAGAGCAGTAGATGTCTGTTACCTGGAGGAGATTTTTTTTTGAAGGAAAAACATAATTTACACGTTTTTGTCGTTTCTCTTGGCAGGTAAAACAGAAAGGGGCTCATACTCATCTTATGGGAGAGAATCGAACTTACAGGGTTGCCACCAGGTAAGTGAGAATCTCCGTTGCGGAAGGGTTGAGAGGATTAACCTGGGAAATCAGTTTCCTAAATTAGATGATGCATTTTAAACTGTGACACTAAAGATGCACTGGCAAGTCCGATGATGGCTCTCTCTTTAAGTAATGAAATAACACAGAGCTTAGAACTAATAAACACCTCATCTTTAGATCACTGCTGGATCAGAACTACATTCATGGGCTTGCTTTTATTTTTTAATCCATCAGCCGGTACCAGTGGCACTGTTTGCAAACCAGCAATGTCGGTGAAAGTGGTTCTATCAAAAGAGTTTATTTGCAATTAAGAACTTAAGAATTTCTTAGGCAGGAAAGACTTCTCGGAGTCATGTGTCAGACCCTGGGTTTCGGGTGGCTATTGCCCTAAATTATAGTTTTCACAGGGGCTGTATGATGTTGTGTGAAAACAGGGTTGGATTGAGGGATAAAAATGTCTGTGAAAATATGATTTGTTGTCCCTTTTTGTTTCTGAATTGTTTTTGGCTGGAAGTCAAGGCCAGCAGGCTAACAGCAAAGCCGTCTCAAGGGAAGCATGCGTGAGCTTAGAAAAATAAGAGTACTTTAATTAAATAATAAAATGCCAGTGTAATACAAAGGTATAGCATGTGTGTGTTTGTGTCTCTGGGCACTCTGCATTTGTATACTTTAAACTCTCCAGAGAAAGCCCATTTCTAAAAATACTATCAATAGCTGAAAGTGTGAGCTTTGTTTCAAGACAACTGAGTTTTTATAGATACTTTCCTTTTCAGTTCAGTATCGGTAATAATCATGTATTTAACATCTTTTTTTAAATTTATACTTCCTTTTTATAAGTGCATTGGTTTCTTACTTTGGAAACCTCTTGATGGAAATTAATAATCCTCTTTAATATTCAAAGCTTTCTACTGTTTTTATTATTCACCCAAACAGAATGTACTTTAAAAAATGCTGGAAAGGGGATGCTTACTCTCTTGAACTCTCACTCTCTCATGTTCGTTATGGGGGGGAAAATCTATTTTGTTTTTTTTTTAAACAACCCGTTTCATATACCCCTGAAAAATGTAAGCAAAGTTTTGTTTCTGTAATTAAATCGAGCCTATAAGGAAAGTTTCCTTTACGTATCAGACATAGAAAAGGTACGACTTCTGGTGGATTGGTGTGTTTGTTTTTTCCATGTATATATTTGCATTTTTAAAGTTTACTCCCTTGGCCCAGCCACCAATTCAGTCATATTCGGCATCTGAAAGATTTGTTGCATTGAGGTGAACGGTGCTTGGTTAAGAGCTCCTGCCGGAGTGCAGTTCACGGCAGTTTGTTTGGAAAGAATTCTGCAGGAAAGAAATTTACAGCCATTCCAGTGCAACGGAAACATCTTTGGAATGTGAGTGCAAATGTTCGGGCTAGATAGCCTGGGCGACAAGCCTCTGAGTGCTGTGTCTCTGGTGTAAAGCTCTCAGTTCCTGCAGAAGAGCGTGTTCCTGTGGGTCTGGTTTCTGAGGGTCAAGGCAGAGGTCATTAGAGTTTTGGGGGAGAAGAAAGTTGACAACATCCTTCCTTTCTGCAGATGGTCATGGCAGAGGTCTCTGTTTTCGCTGGGCCCCCTTTTCTGGTCACTGAGAGAATAGGCTTCCTCGCCCCTGTATCCTTTCTTACTAATAGGAATTGGCGTGATTCCTCACAGACACAAAGATTTCCTCTGCTGAGTAAGCGTGAGGCCCCTTAACTTGTGAAAGCATCATCCAGACCGTGTGAGTCTGTCTGTGTGTGTGCAGAACACAGACCCTCCTTTCTCCGTTTGTGGGGAATACTTCCCTCGGGTGAAACTGAAGTTGATTTTTTTTGTGTGTGCAAACACAAGGTGAGAAGTGGAAAGGGGCAAAGGGTGGAAGATAGGTGGACGGACTGGGGTGTGATGGCTAATTTCTGGGCCTTGGGAGGTTCGTTTTGAGGCAGTAATGTCCAGGAAAATTCTTTTGTATATAGCACTATGACTGCATATGCTTTTCTTAAAAAGCCTTCGTAATGTAGCCGTGGAGTGTGGGAGATTCCTTCATTCTTAATTTGTGCTTCGTGGCTGTGAGTCTTGCAGGAGTCGACTATCTCTGTGCTTAGTGTGGTCGCAGCAATCTCCATAAACAGTCTGATTACTTAGGGATAAATAAAAGTGAAATTTTGGAAATTTGCTGACGGAGGGAAATAGGGGCTGAAGATGAAAAATGTACAGAGTATGAATTTCTGCTTTCTGTGAAATTTGAGAATAGAACAGACCATAGTGTGTCTCCCAGTGAATCAGTTTCTCTTGTGCCGTATTGTTGTTTGAATCCCTGTCTACGACACCAGCCATGCAAACCAAAGAGAAAGGCAAAATCTCGGTATCTTGGGCTTCAAGTCTAAATAGCAGATCACAACTGAAATGATTCCTCACTGTGTGATAAGGTGAGTGACTCGTGGAGGGGGAGGCTTTTGTTTTTCTTCTGTTTACTACATGATTGAGATACGGAATAGGAAACCTTTAGATGGTATGCCCTAAGGAGCTCCAAAAGCTGCTTTATCGTTTATAACAGTGAACTATTATAACTATGGACTTAAAGGGATGTGGAGTGCTGTATGGAAACATGCTTATGCCAGTCCCAATAGCCTTTTGTTTGGCATAGAGACAGAGTGGTGGCAAGCAACAGGTAGTAAAGTGCTGTCCTGGAGGAATACATTGTTATTGTGCAATGTGTATTGTTTCAGAAATACATCAAGTTAAAAAATAGATATGTATCCATTAGAGTTCTCTTAAGGATTTAACACTAATACTGATGGATATATGGCACTTTTTAAAATGGACATATTTTACCAGAAGAATGAAAGCCAGTAGGTTCTTTATTAGCAATTAAGTTGTTTTCATTAAAAATAGTAATGGGATATTATTTCATTAATGCATTTCCACGTGAAATTATCAGAAATAAAATGGTGACTTTTTGAGACTTTTAAAATTGTATAGAAAATGAACCAAAAGATAAGCAAAAGTAGCGAAACAGACTTTTTCGAGTTCTTACTAAATATGGCAAAACTAATTTAAATCAAATTGGGGTACAGAAATCACACCCAGCTTAACGTGTTCTTGCCAGATTGTAACCTCATACTCCTTTTGACTGGTGGAGAAAATTAAAATTTCTAATGGAAAGTCTGACAGAAACAAAAATGAATGGGAGTAAAGTTTTTTGCAAGATAGTTGAACCTTAATACTATAATAGCCAATAGCTAATACCTAATGGGCATCATCACAAATGCCAGAAGGGAAAAAAATGTCATTTGCTTTTGGCCTCTTTTGCTACTTTGAATAGAATGTCTGGCGATTTGCAAACTTTTAAATTTTGCTGAAATCTATTTTTTTTTTTTTGAATGAGATGATGACATCAAAACAAATGATTGTTATTAGTTCTCCCCCTTAAATGGAAGTTTAGAGTTGATTATCAGGAATTGTTTGTATTTTCTTCCTGGGATATAACCCAGGTCTAAAGCCATGGTTTCATTATCAGTAGTGTGTGTGTGTGTGTGTGTGTGTGTGTGTGTGTGTGTGTGTGTGTGTGAGAGAGAGAGAGAGAGAGAGAGAGAGAGAGAGAGATAGAAAGAAAGAAAGCTGGGTCCTATTGAGACCAATCAAATTAGAATCTTATGAGTTGGGCCTGTGCTTTTCTGACAACTCCCCAGGTTATTCTAATGTGCAGCTAGGTTTTATCATTTCTTAGAATGTTCTGTAGAAATATACTCTATTTTAATAACTTGTGTTCAACGTATGGCGTTACTACTGACCTTGAAAATGCTTTTAGGCTCTTTGCATTAATTTGATTATTCAAGGCATGAAAATGTATTGCATATGTACTTCGTTTAAAAGTCAGTGAAAATTAGTGATACGGTGAAAATCAGTAAGATGCCTTGAAATCTTTATAAAGAATTCCACAACTGAGTGTCCCAGCCCATATCTTGTTTTCTCTGGTGAAGTCCAAGGTTTTTTAACCTCATCCAAATTCTTTTTCTTCCTCAGCAAGTAATCAAATAGGACTAAGCTGATAAAGTTATTTGATATTTAGATCTTAAAATGACCAATGGAATTTAAGAATTAGACCTAATCTAGGGAACTGTTGTTAATTTCCAGGAACTCTGAGACTAGGGAGGAAACGGATTTTCTTTATATGTGACTTAGTTTGCCTATAGGGTTGCTTATTTTGGGTTTGTCGAAATTAAGCATGTAGTTGATTCCAAAATGAATTTCACATTTCAGAATTCATTTCTTTGTGTTGTTATTTTTATTTTTGATTCAGTAGGTATTACACATGACTTAATTCTAAAACTTTTGGCCTCTTTTAGTTTTTCTTATCTAAAGTCAAAATAGAATGTAAGCGAAAATGGCACAGAATTATTTTGTCTATTACGAAATTGGCAATTAGGCCTCGCGCAAGCAGAAATACACATTGCTTTTTAAATTTGCTCTGATGCCTAAGTGTTTATTTTGAGTGTTCAGCACATCCGTCGAGGCTCCTATGCATCCTTCCTGGGACGCTCTCCCTTGCAGGGCCTCAGCACCTGGCTTCTCTTTTAAAATTTGCTGTCATTTTTATGTGTTTGTTACATGCTGATATCCACAGGATTATGTAAACTACTGGAGGGCAGGGACCATGTCTGTTTCATTTTGCTTGTGGACCATGTGCCTAGCAGGGCAAAAATTGCAATGACCTAGTGTTTGTTTCCTCAGCATCACTTTTGGAAGCCATTTTGAGTGAGTAAGGTCTGAATAGCAATGTACATGAACCATATCGTGAGCATCTTTTCATGCCTACGAAAACCAGAAAACTGCCCTCTCCCAAAAAAAGTCCTTTGGAAGCTCTTCCTTCTAACATGCCGTGTGCAGGCTCTGGAAGGACACCAAAGTCATACCGTGGAGAGACACCCACGCTGACTTTTGAGGGGTTGAATCGTCATTCACCTGGTGACTTCACCATCCTAGGCCTCTTTATCTGGAAAGGCCTGAATGAGGGGAATTATAGATGATCAGTGGTTCTGGTGGAGGTGTTATTGGAACCAAAGGTCAGAATGCTGGTCCGAATGTTGATATGTACCAGTGTGAACGGTAGGAGAGGCTATTTTAAGTTGCGACGGTTTCAGACATCACAGCGCTTGAGTTTGCAGTGTGTATGTCATCGCGACTGTGTCCCTGAGTGGTATTTTTCAGGCAGCAGCTCATTCATTTTGGGGGGATTGCTATGGGTGTACCCTTCTTCCAAAAGTTAGCCAGTAGTCATCAAAGGGGAGAATGGGTCCATTCTTTTATCACATTGGTTAAGAAATATTTATTGACCCTGTAGTTATGTGTTAGATCCTCAGGAGAAAAACAAAAGGATCTTAGATACCTTCCCTTCTATCCCCACCAGCAGCTTCCTGTATATTAACGGGGAAAAATCAAGCTCTTGTTATTTTTATTTTTAACCTCACATAGCATAACTTTTTGAGCATCTGGAACAGTTGGAAAAAATGACAAGATGAATGCCACATACCTACTATTTAGGTTAAACCATTGTTAGTATTTGTTACACAGTATTTGCTTGACTGTGTGCATAATATATATAAGAAGACATATTTTTCAGTGAACCAACCATTTTAAGTTGCAGATTTAATAAGAACACACCAGTGATTTTTCAGTACATATCTCTTAAAAATAAGACACTTGCCTACCTACCTAAAATTCCCCGATTATCCCTAAAAAAATTAACAATAGTTTCTTAATCTCAATCCATATTCAGATTTCTTTAGTTGTCCTCATGCAAATGTGTTCAGAAGCTTTTTTAAAAAGGCATTGCATTTACGCGTGGCATTTGATTTCTGTATCTTTTTATAATTTCTTTTAAACTAGAGCTGTTCCTCTATTTTTATTCTTTTTTAAATTGTATAATTTAGTTTTTAGAGATGGGGTATCACTATGGTGCCCAGGCTGGACTCAAACTTCTGGGCTTAAGGGATTCTCCCAGGTAATTTGTTTGTTGGTTTGTTTGAATGATAATGACTTTAAAGAGACCAGGCCGACTGTCCTATTAAACATTCCCCTTTCTAGAATTATTAGATTTCTCTTCCTTGTGGTGCTGTTTAATTTTGTTCATCACTTGTTTTGCCTTGAAATTTAAAATTAGGTCTAAAGGTTTATGCAGGTCCAGGTTAATCATTTTTGGTTGGAGTACATCATTGAGGATGCTGTGTGCTTCAAATAACATTCCAATAGGATGTGGAGCCATGCCGCTATTGGTAATGCTAACTTTAATCACTTGGTGAAAGTGGTGACCCCTGGATTGTTCTATTGTAAAGAACCTTTCCCCTTCTGCAATTAACAAATAATATTTGTATTGATACTTTAGCACTAGACAGATACCTCTTTCCCCAACAACCTTTGACCTCTAATGGTTTAGCACACATCGATGACCCTTGCCTGAATCAGTTATTTTAACTGAGGACTTCAAACTGGTGATTCTTTTAAAATTCCGTCATTCCTTCCACATTTGTAGCTAAGATTCTTCTATAAAGAGGCAGTTTCTTTCATCATTCATTTTAACTCTATCAGTTTCATGTTTTGTATTTAATATGTGTCATAATAATTATTGTTTTTAATATGTTTCCTTGGACCTGGAGGATGCTGGAAGCACTAAAGTATTACTGAAATCTCTTAAGAGATATTGCTAATCTTAAGGTATATTGATAAGAAAAGTAGTTATGGCTCAGGCTGATGGTCAGAAGAGCTTTAGTTGTAAGAAGAGGGAGGTAATTATAGGCATGTTTCCTTGTAAACTAAACTTCAGTATTCTTTCCAAATTGGTGAAATTTGGAACCTTGCAACAACCTCTGTGCCCCTAGCTGTGTTTCTCTCGATTCTCATATTGCCACTCTGTAATTGCTGGTAAACATCTCACAAGGTTAATCATCAGTAGCTGACTGGCCGACTTGAGGGGGGTTGCTGTGAAGTTCTGTGAAGCTGCGCTATCAGGGATCAGCTAATAATCCCTGCCTCAGTCCTTTCACAATCCGGACATGGTTGATAGTGAATGTCAAAATGAGGGAATTTCTAAAAGATAGTTTGGGCTTAATCTAAAGGAAGTCTGGGTAACTAGTACTAGGTGCCAATGTAAATCTCTGAGTTGGTTATTATTATCCTCCCTTAATAATTAAGAAAGGGATGCTCAGAGAAGTAAAGCAAGTAGACCTCAAATCATTTGCTTCAAGTAAGTTTCAGAGCCAGGCTCTGAACTCTAAGATGTTTTGTTTTAAAGCCAGTGCTTTCTGACTTGGGTTCCCTGCTACCTAAGCCCATGATAGGGTTTTTAGGCTCAGAAGCCCATGTTAGTTCACATCTAGAAAACCCTGTCTGGTCAATTCCAGGCCCACTGAAGGATCTGGGCCTGACACAGTACCTAGGAGTAGCTGCACTCAGCTCTGTTCAGGGTTAGCTAGAACTCTGAACAGTCTGTAGGGAAAGGCATAGCGAAGGGCAGATCGCATCATTCCAGACTGCCCAGGCTTAAGGGGGGGAAAAAAGATGATATGAATAATCTATTCAGTAACATCCTCAGAATTAGCATGTGCAATTTCCTTAAAACCAATGAGGATTTCCTGTGAAAAGGCTGGGGTGGAATATGCCAATTCACATTTTAGCAACAGCATGAACACTTTCTTAAAAATGTATAGATTATGTTTTGGCTTTGCTTTTTGTGCAGTGTAGGCAGAATATGGTTTGCTATTATAAAAATTTGGATTCATTATAGATCGCATTGTTGTTCCAAAAACACAAGAACTACATACAGCAAGAGTCTGAAACAATACCTTTAGCAGGTTCTTAAATATGACCCAATAATTTTTCGATTGTGGCATTTAGCCCACTTGTAAAATATATGAAACAACAGAATATGTGCTAAGAGCATAGGCAAGAGCAGGCAGTTAGTGCATAAAAAGCCATTGAAATTGCTTTGAGATGATTTATGAGACACCAAAGAAATGGACTTCTCGTACCCAAATTGAAATTTCACCAGGATCGTGGGGATTTACTTCTTTTCTTATGAAAACCGTTAAGGGTTTTTAAAATAGTTTCTAGCAATTAGGACTACAGTTCTTCATCTTTGTATTTATGATAGGTAAAGACAAAGCAGAAATCAATTAATGACCAAACAAATAATTGATTTAACGCTGAGGTGTATCTGATATAATTTAATGTTGAAATGTATCTACATATCATGTAGAGCTCAGTATAGCCCTGTAGTCTCTTTCTGTAGGAAAGGCAGTATACTCCGAATTCAACATCAGGACAATGTTCAATGTGAAATGACAGAAATACTTCTTTATTGTAGGTCATGCTTGATATTATTTTATCACTGGGGGCTTTTTACTGAAACTCTTTACAACTGAACCCCCAAATTAAAATATTGGCAGCGCTGAAAGATAGCAACAGAAGCCTGTAATCCGAAGTAACGGACTTATTAAGGACTTTAGAAAAAAATACTTTAAAAAAGAAGCAGATATCGTTGAGTCTGCTGCCGTGCCTGATAGTGATAACCTGATTAGAATTGAAGCACCCCATTCTTTAAAAACTTGTGTGTACGCTTTGGATATTGACGTGGTTTGTTTACATGTGCTTCCACTCACAGACCAACTGAGCTTCCTAAAGCATGGACCTTTCATGTTCAGTGTGTTAGTTTTTTAACCTCATAGAAGTAGTTTCATGGCGAGGAGAAAACCGAAACCAGCAAGAATACTTCTTTGCATTTGCCTTAGCATTTCTAACACGCAAATGTTGCTTTTTTCTTAGTGTGGCACTTATTTTCCTCAGACGTTTCTTGTACTTAACAAAGGGCAAAGTCACATTTTGGCGGGGAGAGCAACTTTTGCCCGGCACTTCACCAGATCTCGTTGAATAGAATATATTATCACTGTTCACATTCTTAGGGTTCTTAATGAAACCTACATATCCTTTATTTACATTTTCCTCTCCTTTCAGAAGACATCTTCCAATGAACTATTTCTATGACTGAAATACCAGATATAGGTTATTTTCAATGCACCTCAAAGCCCTGTTTGTGTGCATTTGGGACAAAAACAATTCCATGCTATGGAATAATTACAGAGGAGTATCATTGAGCTTTTCAGGCAGTACCCATCCTCTAGAGCTCTATATGTTGGGGTGGGGGTCTCTGTGTGTTGGGGTTTTACTGTTCATACACACAGAATATCCTGAGCTCATTTGTACCATGATAATGAACAGCAGGGCACTGAATCTTTTCAGTTTTATTGGTATTGTATACAGTAAGTTATTAAATTTCATCTCTGTAATACACCTGCAGTAAAATAACAAAACATTGCTGCACTTAAAGAATATGTGTGTGTGGTACAATGCCCTCCCCCATCATTTCAGCCCCCCCGCAAACAGCTGCTTGCAGATTTCAAGATCCATTGTATATATTCCCTGGAGCCCACCTCTAATAATCGAGACACATCTGCCATTGCAGTATTATAGGCATATGTAGTTTTATTGAAAACTATACCTGTAAAAAAATTAAATAACTCCTGCCTCAATTAAATTGGCAAGCTACCTTTTGCAAGGATCATATTGCAGACCTCTTGAGACCCAAGTGAGTTCATTTTATTCTTATATTACAAATCACTAAATATGTTATTTTTATTTAGGTGAGTAGCTAGCTTTCCTCATACTTTGATGGTAAGTTACTTTCATCTATTCTCACTTTTGTTTTTCTTCTCCTCTCATCTTTACATATTAAAAAAATTATGCGAATTGCATGAAGCAAACATTCTGAAAATCTGATCAGAATAAAGTCAAAAGGAAAGGACCCTAACATGCCGCTTGAACTCTGAAGTGATTATTAAATAAATATGTACACAGATCACAAAATCAGGATCAAAATTATAACTCGTCTTATGCCTTGTGATTTTTATAAGCTTCTTTGAGATCCATATGGTCATCATAATGGCAGAATAGGAAGTAACATGAAGAGAGAATGAGTTAGGAGGCCATACGAAGCACATGCAGATGGATTCCTGTTGGATTAAATACTTTACCTTAGCACTCACTCTTAAAACAAAAACAGATGAGAGATCTCACTCTGTTACCCAGGCTGGAGTGCAGTGGTGCAGTCGTAGTTCACTGCAACCTCGAACTCCTGGGCTCAAGCGATCCTCCCTCCTTAGCCTCTTGAGTAGCTAGGGCTGCAGGCATGTACCACCATGCCTGGCTAACTTTTTTATTTTTTGTAGAGACAGGGTCTCACCTTGTTGTCTAGGCTGTATCAAATTGCTGACTTCAAGCAGTCCTTCTACGTAGACTTTCCAAAATGCTGTGATTATAGGCATGAGCCACTGCACCCAGCCAACACTCTTAATACTTGTCGAAGATTGGGTCAGTAATAGATGTCTACAGAATAGTTTTTATCCAAAGAAGGAATAAGAGTAAAATACTTAGTGATATAAAAGTATGAACATAAACTTATTTTATGTAAGGTATCTATATAGGTCTTAATGTGAGCCAGTCATGCCAATATACAGTGATTTAACCAAGAAGAAATTTTTCTACATTTGCTTTATATTTTGATAGAAAAAAAATGGAAAAAGACAAGTTGCCCACTGTATGGGAAACATATATGTATCATATATATATGTCAGTATATGTGTGTATATATATATATATATATATATGAACTATATATGTCTATATATGAAACACACACACACACACAGAGTTATGGGACAAGAAGCAGGTTCCTTATCTGTAGTTTCTTGGTAAAAAAAAACCGCAACAGCATTTTGTGATATTCAAATGAACTGTGTATAACTGGACCACAGGAGTGGTTAGAGGTAAATACTGTCCCTAAAGTGAACATAGACTCAGAGAAAAGATTCTTTGATGAAAGTCAGATAGTAGATGATTTCATAGGATCAAGTCACAGATAAATAAGAGGTGATGACTGCTATTGAGAAGGTAGAAAATCAAGTAGTGATATTCTCTGGTTTTTTTTTTTTTTTTTTTTTTGGTTGGGTTGTGGGGGGATTGGGTCTCTCTGTGTTGTCCAGGTGGGGCTCAAACTCCTGGGCTGAATGAGTCCTCCCACCTCAGCCTTCTGAGTAGCAGGGACTGTAAGCACGCTCCACCATGCCTGGTAATTCTAGTAGCAGTATTGACAACCAGTCAGGATAGAAAATAGTTACATGTTTAAATAAAGAATTTCCTTTTTGAGCCAGGCATAATGGCTCATACCTGTAACCCCAGCACTTTGGGAGACCAAGGCAGGTGGATCACTTGAGGATGGGAATTCGAGACCAGCCTGGCCAACATGGCGAAATCCCTTCTCTACTAAAAATACAAAAAATTAGCTGAGTGTGGTGGTGCATGCCTGTAATCCCAGCTACTTGGGAGGCTGAGGCACAAGAGTCTCCTGAGCCCGGGAGGCAGAGGTTGCACTGAGCCCAGATCACGCCACTGTACTCCAGCCTAGGTGACAGAGCCAGACTCTGTTTAAAAAAAAAAAGTTCTTTTTTGCTAGGAATGTTGGTTAAAATCAGCAGGTGGTCTTTTGGTTCCACTTGGGCTTACCTGGACCCAGGAGATTCTGCTCACTCTGTGTTGTCCCACGGTATTTTCTGCCCCACTCCTGGTTCACAGAGATGCCAGGTTTCATGGAATAAAGGGCTGGGTCCTAGAGAGGGAGGTTGCTTGCAACTCAGATCTCAAATCCTAAAGGAATCAGAATGTAAAGTCTTAGAAGGGTTTCAATTTTGTCTATACAAAAAAATTGAAAATTTAAATAAAAAATAGATTATGAATTGTAAACAAACTTTTTGAACAAAACTCATGAAAACTGGGGGATACACCTTAACTTGGGCCCTGCCACTGCTTTGAAGTCCCATCAGCTGAACTTTGTTCTCTGGGATGAGGTTCATTCCTGTGAAAATGTATATTATCTATTACATCTATTACGTTTGAACTGTGAAGTCGGTTTGTCACGCTGAGCTCAGCAACTCAGAACTGTCATGTGTAGAGTGACTGGTACAACACAACATCAGTGGTGGTAAAAGATTTGTATGGACAATGACATGTGGCAAAGAAGAATGTCAACAGCTGCCACTGCTGTGACATCGGCCCTCAAGGAGTCTTTCTGCATCTCTGCCATGTAACTGTCTCAGCCAAAGAGAAGTCACTAACATGAGCTTATTCCCCAGAATGCCGCTCCCAACTAGCGACCACATAAGACTTGCTTGAGTCTGTTTTGAGGGTGCAAGTACTGGGTGCCATTTGTCTTCGGAAGGAACATTTAAGTTTGGGGTTTATGTGTCCAGGGAGGGATTATTCTTTGATTTATTTCGAGAGAACTTGTCTTCAATTTCTTTTTGCAGATAGCACATACACCCTATCAGTTTTTGGACTCCAGACTGTCTCTATCCATATTTCATTACAAAGCAGATTTTTACCCCATTATAATTTAGGTAAATGTACTGACCTCTAAAATTTTATAATGTACCTTTCAGAAGCTCACAGATGCCAAGATCAGAAGCTCCTATGGAGTTCCATCTAATACATCTTCCTTAGCCAACTGGTGCAAAATAATTTTATCTTTGCTCTAGATAGTCACACATGTAGCTCTAGAAATCATGCAGTGATCCCACATCAGCTCTATAGGGCCTTAGCCAGCAATCAGACCATTTAGAACATTCAACAGTATTGCTTTCTACTAAACTCTGTCTTTGTTCAGTAGATATTTATTGGGAAACTCACCCTATGTCCCACTGAAGATCCTGACATGCTCTCTAGGCAGATGGCTTTAGCTAATAGTGTAGTAATCATGAGGCCTTAGTATTTATGACTTTTCTTTTTCTTTCTTTCTTTTTTTTTTTTTTTAAGAGAAAGGGTCTTGCTGTGTTGCCCAGGCTGGTCTTGAACTCCTGGCCACAGTGATCCTCCCACCTTGGCCTCCCAAAGTGCTAGGATTATAGGTGTGAGCCACCACATCTGGACGTTTTTATGGCTTTCCAAATTTGTATTCCTACATGTGTTTGGATTTATTTTTCGAGAAGCCAGAGTAAAATTTGGCAATTACCAAATTGTGAGTGGAGAAAAATAGATAATTCACCTTTGGTATTGTGCTTTTGAATTTGAATTCCACTGATTGGATTTCAATCCGTCAGGATTAGTTCTTCCATCTGTGTCCCTTGGCATGGTGACTGACTCCCAGCCACCATCTAAGACAGCTCAGTCTCCCTCATCTCCAAAAGTCCTCAGTTTCTAGATCTCATCAATTCTGCTTGCAGGATACCAATAAATTTGCTGCTGCCTCCTAGTCCCCCCAGGCACCACCGCGGCTGCCTGTGCTGCTCTGACCCCCTCTCCCCACCTTCTCCCTCACCTGCCTGCTGCCCACTGCTGCTGGAGTGACAGTCTCCATAAAACACTTTTCCGTGGCTTTGTGGGCCTGTCCTTAGCATGATGGTAGCCTGGCCCCTGTTTCTCCCTCCAGCCTCAGCCTTCATACTCACCATTCACATCTCATGATCCAGCCCTACTGAGCTGCTTGCAGTACTCTCGAGTTCTTTCATGATTCTCTGTCTTTACAAGGACCTGACATACCTTTGCCCTCCCTCCCCTTCTCCTTGCCTTACATATGTTTTACCAGGTAACTCACCTGCTTTGTTTGAGATTCAGGGACCCTGGATGTTATAACCAGGGCAGAAGGAGTTACCTCTCTTCTGTATTCAGGAAGCCTCTGGGGCCCTTCTCTTTCCTCACAGTCATCACTCTCTCTACAGCCAGAGAGGGGCAGAGCTACGCTTGTCATCTCTATCCGCAGTATCTAACAGGGGCACTAAGGAAGTGATTGTTCCAGAGTCACAGGATGGATGAGTGAATGAATGAATGAACTAACAATACTAACAAATTGTATGTGAGCATGTAACTTATTATATTTAAATACTTCCATGCAAATATCTTGACTTCAGTTAACCATGCCAGTGACCCCATGAGGCTGGAATTATTTTCAATCCAGTTTTATTAATAAAGAAACTGAGATGACCGGGCGCGGTGGCTCACACCTGTAATCCCAGCACTTTGGGAGGCCAAGGTGGGTGGATCATGAGGTCAAGAGATCGAGACCATCCTGGCCAACATGGTGAAACCCCATCTCTACTAAAAATACAAAAATTAGCTGGGCATGGTGGCACATGCCTGTAGTCCCAGCTACTCAGGAGGCTGAGGCAGGAGAATCACTTGAACCCAGGAGGCAGAGGTTGCAGTGAGCCGAGATCACACCACTGCACTCCAGCCTGGTGACAGAGAGAGATATTCCATCTCAAAAAGAAAAAAAAAAAAAAAAGAAAAACAGAAACTGAGATTCAGAGAGATTTTTTTTTCACTCTTAAAGCAGAGCTGAGACTGGGGGAGCAAACTCCTTTGGATCCAGATTTGCCATTTTCTCTGTCACTTCTGTATCCCTGGTTACAGTTGGGGTAGCTTTGTGTTATAGCAAGTAGCCCGCAGAGTCTACTCATAGATGGTTCCAGTTTTCTATTCATTATTAACTTAGGGATCATTCATGTAGGCACTTACCTAGCTACCAGGCTGGGACCTCTGTCTGCCAATAAGAAGAAAATGTGCGTTTCTAAAGCCGGTATAAAGAACCTAGCAATCTGTGTATCAGGAGCATTGTCTTTACAGAGCCAAAAAATAATATTTTGAATGTTTTGTGTAAGTAAGTACCAATTGCTGTAGCATGGCACACACCACCCATGCTGTCTGTCACCATCAGTGGTACCTCTCTACTCCCTGGTTGTGGCGAAAAGGACCATAGTCCTCCTGGAAATGGAAATGGCCCTGAAGCTCAGGGGAGAAATGCAACACCAGCCACGTCTCATCCCCCAGGTTTCATTCTCCTTCACTCTCCCTAGTACACCTTGGAAGAGAATGGGGAGAATTGGGAAGAAGTGTGTGAGTTGAGTAGATCATGCTTTTCCTCTTCATGTTTCCTTCATGTGATTTTATTTTTTGTAACGTTGTAGGACATAAAAAAATGAATGATGACAATGGACTTAGCTTTTATTTATAACATTGAAATCCTAAGGAGAACATCAGGATCAGAAAGGACCTAGACATCATCTGGCACCCAGTGCTACTTTGTAGCAGGTGGAACACGAAGGCTCAGAGATGTTGAGATTTGGTCATCATCACACCACAGACTTTGCTTAGACACAGCCGCACAATCCAAGCAAAATTCCCAGCCTGTAACACGGAAGTTTTCCTTTGATGTCTTTATACCCTCTTTCTTCTAAAGAGCAAAAGGTCACCTAGACCATGAAGTAATAGCCAGTAGCAGCCGGAAACACATCCTGAGGAAATTTCTAGACGATTGTCCCTTTGTTAAGCTACCATTGAATCATACTGTCACAGAGCCAGAGGGTGTCGTTTGCTTGTAAATACTGAGTTTTTGAAATGTCACTGTAACACTGGAAAAATGTTGTCTCTGAAGGTTGCCAAAGTGACAGAATCCCGACATTGTAAATACCAGCCAACACAAGTGCTCATAAATGACAGGAATAAAATATACTTGACTAAATCCATAATAATCACTGATAACACTGTTTACCCTCAGTGACCAGGAACTGTGAACTTGGATAAAAAGCACATGCATTGCAGATATCATTAATATGTCTGAGCCTCTAGCCATTCCAGAATATTTTGATGGAAAAGCTCCCTAAATATGTAAAAGCTTTACAATAACTAAGAAGCAAGTGTGTAAGATAGGGGTGTCAGTCGGCCCTAATGGAACTAGAGAGAGCCTTGACTATCTTCAGCCTCCAGAGGACTGATAAGGCCTCCCTTGTTCTGGTTAGACCCAAACTCTAAGCCAGGCTAATAGGGCAGGCAATGCTGTATTTTCAGTAGATGTGATTCTCAAAAGGCCCATGTACCAGACGCACGGACTGACACCTACATCATGTTCTATAGAGAAAATGTGGAATGAACTTAGAGATTACCATCCTGGCCAACACGGTGAAACCCCGTCTCTACTAAAAATACAAAAAAAATTAGCCAGGCGTGGTGGCACGCGCCTGTGGTCCCAGCTACTCGGGAGGCTGAGGCGGAAGAATCGCTTGAACCCAGGAGGCGGAGGTTGCAGTGAGCCAAGACTGCACCACTGCACTCTGGCCTGGTGACAGAGCAAGACTCCGTCTCAAAAAAAAAAAAAAAAAACCAAAAAACTTCGGAGCCATGAATGGGAGGATCCAATGAGAACCTGAACTACACTTTGACTTTCAAAGGATGGATGGATGGTCAGACCTTTCCACAGTCCTAATACTCTACAGCCCAGGCTTTTTCTTAATAATAACTTCCTCTTCTGTAGAAATGATTCTCTCCCTCTTTCTTCTGTTCTAGTGTAAAAATAGTGCCCGTGTATCTGAGTCTTTAAGAGGAAATGGACATGTTGGCAAACTAGTGCCTCCTTTGCCTCTGTGCTGTGGCTGCTGTTACTACTCAACCGAAGCACCCCTTACATTCCAGTCTCCCCCAGAAATGTTCAGAACCGTGGAGACTAAATGACAGAGGGTTGAGCCCTCCTGGTTTCTCAACTGGTGAAAGAGAAATCCAGTTGGTTAAAAAGATAGCAGAGTAGCCTGGCCCTCCGGGAGCTGCTCTCATCTCTGCTATGAAGCTGTGCATTGGGAAGAGTAGGGCTGCCTGGAACGACCACCTTACTTTTCATATTTTGAAACATATTTCTTTTTTCTTGACATGCTCCTGTGTTGAGTTTTATGTTTTTGTAGTAAGCAATGTTTTCTGAATTAACAATAAAAGGTTGTATTCAATATTAGAACTAGTACTTGATGAGATTTGAGGAAAACTACAAAACTATACATTGCAAGTTGGCATTTGACCAAGAAATGATGATTGTGCTCCTTCAATTTTTATGCTTAGGAAAGAGTCCACACAAAGTAAAAAGCTTTGGGTCAGAAGATACCCATTCTAGTATTAACTGGAATGGTGGCAAAGAATGTGAAATGGTCTGAATGTCCATGGCTGTGTGATACTGGCGCATTTTACTGTCCATGGTCTAAGTGGATAGTATTACAGCTGTGAAAGAGTCATGGCAGAGGAGGCAACAGGTGTGTCCCAAACCCTAATGAACTCTGCAGATTGGCCTGGCATTCTGGCAATGTAGTCATTCAGCCCAGCCATGGGGACTCCCTGGATGGAGAACCAGCATGCTTTTGGAGGTACCTGGCAGCCGCTAGGAGTAGGGCGTGCTGTACTGGTTTGACTAATGTGGTGTAGGTGTTGATGTTGGACAGTTGGTGGCCAGTCTCAGGCTCTGTCCTGGCACTGCTCCTGCTTGTTGGTCATGAATGCAGATTGAGATTGAATAGCTTCTTACAATTCCATTGAAGAAAGGCAGCTTTGTCTTCCAGAAATGAGCTGATGGCGGTGGCCATGTGGACATTCTGCAACTTTGGCACCCAGTAGTGATGGTCTGATTGCCTTGAAACTGTGGGAGCCTCTAGGGGCCCTGAGAACTGGAGCAGGGCTGGACAAGCCTTGGAGCAGAACTTTGCTGTGAATTCTTTCTTTGACTCCCAAACGGTGAAGGACACTTATCCCTGATATCTACCTTTTCCACTTGACCTTTTTAGTCTTCAGTGGTCTTTTAAAAGTTATTTTGCCTGGACACGGTGGCTCATGCCTGTAATCCTAGCACTTTGGGAGGCCAAGGCAAGCGGATCACCTGAGGTCAGGAGTTCGAGACCAGCCTGGCCAACATGGTGAAACCCCCATCTCTACTAAAAATGCATTAGCCAGGTGTGGTGGCTCATGCCTATAATCTTAGCTACCGAGATGCTGAGGCAGGAGAATCGCTTGAACCTGGGGGGGCAGAGGCTGAAGTGAGCCAAGATTGTGCCATTGCACTCCAGCGTGAGCAACAACAGAGAAACCAGCTTAAAAAAGGTTATTTTATAAAAACATTTGGGAGTTTTCTTTTGGGCATGACAGGCAGATTGGCCTCTTGTTTGGGATAGCTGAAGAAGAAAAGTTGAATGAAAGTAGTTGGTGCATAGGATGGCCGTGGAAGGTCCCAAATAAATCAGGGTCAAGTTTAAATGTGTTGGTATTTTGTTCAAATTCATCTTTATCTTAAACAGGCTGATGCTGTTTCATCTTCTGTGCTGCAGGTGGACAGCCACAAATTTGACTCTATAGCTACCAATTATCTCCCCCCCACCCCACCTCTTGTTTTTCTTCCTGATTTCTCTACTTCCAATCAGCTGCTCTTTTAGAAACCAATAGAGAAGTGAGACAGACAGGGGTGGGGGCAGAGGAACAGAGAAAGTGGGTAGGGGGAGGGAGAGAGAGAGGTTTTTGTCATTAGTGAGTAAAAATCTGTCAGGCTCAGGTAGTTTCTTAGTGAATTCAGCATTTAATGTTAGATGGGTATTTTTGAGCTGAAGATTTTGGGAACTCACCTTTCTGTTCTACAGAACCCCTAGATTTCTCCTTCAGCTCTACTTTCTGATTCATTCCATCCCCACCCATAGACCCCACCACCAATACTGAGGTACTTGTGAAAGCTCAGAATCTGCAGTGTCCTCAAGGATCTGGCCCCAAAGTGCTCCCTGGTGGCTAGAGGGAAAAAGACAAGATGGAGGATGGGGAAAAGGTCAGGTGGATAACCTTGCCTCTTCTTTTCTGATAGTATTTTTGTTATCAGCATCTAATGGGTTGTCTTCTTTCAGTATCAGTGTGAACCAGCTCTGAATGGGTTAGCGTATCAATGTATTCCCCTTTTCAGGACATTTTGCTGCAGGGATTTCTTTCCCTGTGCCAGTTTTTGTTGGTCTGATTTTTGTTTCTAGGCATATTGCATTGACCCAAGCCTTCTAACAGTACTGATGAGGCTGGGAGTGGGGGAGAACAGGAGTGGCTGAAGACGACACATGCTGTCACCTCATGTGCTGGTGTGAGTGGCACAGGGAGGGGCTGTGATTTTATAGGCACACTGATTAGCCAAGCACTTGTCACCTCCACTGCTGCTCATTGGCCTACTGCGTGCAAGCATGCCATTTAATTGACAGCTGTCTGTTGTCAGAGGGCCTTTTTTTTCTCCTTTTCAGTTTGACTGAACACAACAGAGAGACATCTGCAGAGCTCTGCAGCTCTGACAGGGTTGCCCTGCCTGCCAACCCTCAGACTCAGAAGGCAGCATAATTGAAGAGCTCAGAAAAGAATATTAACCCATTGACCATCTTGGGCTGAGGTGTAATGGTCAAAAAAGTCGCTTTTTAAGGTGACTACAAGTCTGTCCTAGTAGAGAAAGACATGAGATTCTCTGTCAGAATGATTCAGGCCAATAGGATGTGAAATTTCTTGGTAGTGATTTTTCATAGGGTTTCAGTTCATCTGAACACACTTGGAAGATGATGAGAAGTTCATTTTCTAGGTAGACCCAGTGTTTCATGGGGGGGGTCACACAGAACCCTGAATCCTGAGTCCCATCTTTGATGTCTGATTTGTAATGACAGTAGTGCTTGGGATGTTTGTGGTTTGGATGAGGGTTGCTCTTTTCTTTTACAGCCAGGCCTGACACTGCCCTTTTAGAGTAAGATTCATAACCTGGAATGTATGGCCAACCCTGTGGTAACATGGACTGTCTCTTTGGGACATTTCCTGTAAACCAGAGATATCAAGGTGGACTTTGTGATGGGAAGATTGTTTAGATTGTTATACAAATTTCAGCTTGGGAATTTGAATGTTTAATTATTTGCCTTGTCATAGTGTCTTCAAATGAAGCTCTATTTATTTGAGCATCTACTGGGATTGGTACAATATTCAGACAAGCTGGCTTTGTGTGGGTTGAGTCACCTGTGCTTGCAGGATGGGGGTGCTTGCTACATTTAGAAGTGATTTAGTGGTATCCTAAGTTTATCAGGAGGAAAATACATCATTGCATTTGTTTAAACATTTGATTTAGAAAGGGACAGTGTGTGGGATTATTGGATAAATTGTTTTTACTCTTTCTTTGCTTTGCATTGTTCTCCCCTCTGATGATTTGCAACTTAACAAGCCTTTGTCCTTGAACCTGGGTAAAAAAGAAGATCTGAGAAGCCTTGAGCAATTCGTTTCAGACTGTTTATACACTAGTGTTTTACAGATGTGGGCTCATTTGAGGGATAGCATTGGAGAAAGGTAGCATCGTTAAACTGGTTGGAGAAATTTCAGGCAAGTTGATAGGAAAGACTCCTTTTCCAAGTTGTTGCTCACAGACTGTGATAGATGATTTCAGCAGAATGTTCTGACCTCCTAGACTGGGTCAGATAACTGAGTTTTTGTCCTGACTCCAATCCTAAGTAGCTCTTTCTTAAAGCTCCATTTCTGCCTCTGCAGAATGAAGGTTTGACCTATGTAGTGTATGATATTCCTTCTAGCTTCAGGGTTTTGTAACTATCAGAATAGGTAATGAGGAAGGAGACTATACCCTGGTAGCCTTTAGCCATATCACAAATATTTGACATACTCCCAGAATAGCACATACAAGACAGAAACTCTTTGTACTTCAAGGGAATAATAAATACAGAAAGCATTTGAGAAGCAGTTATTTAATTTCTGTTAACTCCTTTTTTTCTTAATTTCTGTTTGTTGTAAGGTGATAAATGACTTTTTTTTGGTATTAAATCAGGGTGATCAGGATAGTGAGAGGATTGGGTCAGGTGAAATACATGACTCACCTGCATGCTTATGATTCCTCTGGAAAGATGCTTTTGGACAGCATTCTGGGAGAACTATGGATAAAGTCGTAGGCTTCCATATTCAGTTAATTGTAAGACTTTTTTTCACATTTCAGCATCTCAGAAATTTGTGGTATGCCAATTCGACTGGCAACGTTTTTTCGCCTCTTGATAGTAAATAGATAATGATGTTTTTAACATTCAGTGGCATCTTATAGGTGATGAAATATAATTCTGTGGGGGAGGAAGCAAGATTTTTTTTTAGCTGAGAAAGGCTAAGTGACTAAGTGACTTCTTTGTTTCAATGCTGACTAAAGCTGTGATGTCCTTTCTAATCACTTCGAAAGATTCATATTGCTTTAGGAAGACCATTCATACATAGGGTTCACCGTCCCAGAACTCTGCACTTAATGCCCACTTGAGGAAGGAGAGGAATATCCCAATATAGAAGGAATATTCTAGTTTAGTAACTTCCACTCCTGAGCTTTTATCACATTTTTCTCAATAGAATTATTTCTGTTCCATTGTGTCTGAAATGTCAGAGATATTTTTTTCAAGGAAGGTCAAAGGACTTCGTCATTTTCTAAGCTGGAACTATTCTCAGCTAGTCCAGTACTAGTCAAAGTTGTCAGTAAATCACTAGAGTTTTCTTTTTTCTTTTTTTTTTTAAACACCTTTAGAGTTTATTGATACCTTAGAGACATCAAATCAAGCTCCTTATTTCACAAATGAATAAAGAGAGGACCTTAGTCCCTTGTTCAGGGTTCAGTTAGGGACTGCATAGAACCTGGGTAGCCCGATGCTCCCATTCTTGCTGCTAAACTCCATACGATAAAATGAAAGTGGGATTGAGTATAAATCCAATACTCTGCACATCTTTTGTTGATATTTATGAGGGAGAAACTTGTATTTCTTCAGGTGCACAGAACTAGGTTTCCCTTTGCTTTGTATTTCTGAATGCTGCACTTGTCTTCTGCCTACTACACTTTTAAATTCATAGGTGATTTCACAGGGCACAGAAGCCCAACTTGTCACATGTGGTTTCAGATATGCCACACTTTATGCTGCAGTAGCACCGTTTGGTCATATTTAGTGAACTCTGTGGTTGTTGAGAATGCCAAAGCAGCGGGCTCAGATACTGCAGCTTAGGCCTGTACTTATTTAGCAAGCTTAGCTTAAAAGCTGTCAGTACAGCTAATGTTACAGTGCCTTACTGAGACCTTGGCCTGGTTGTGATATTTCTCCAAACCTGGATGTTTTCACCTTTGAAATGCAAATCTGGATTTAGCTTTTTCTTAAAAAAGCAAAACAAAACAAAAACCAAACAGTGAAAACTTTAAGCTCTTTAGTGTGAATGTGATAAGAATGCATTCCATGTAAATGTCATATGTATTCATTTATTATTAAATACTGTTGTAAATAACATTTTTAGATTTAATAATGATTTCCCAAGACATTTCATGCTATTCTTTGCTTTGAAACTGATGGGGTGAGAAGAGAGTTGAATCTTAATTATTATTTTTTAGTTAATTATCTTTTTTTTTTAAATCAAGATATAGTTTGTGTTTGACACCTAATTAGAAAAGATGCCATGAATGACATAATGCTAACTTAATTTTATAATTGATAAATGAGGGCAAGATGATTGGAAAGTATTCTGGAGATCACACAGGAAACAGGGGTTAATATTCAAATGAATAACTCTAAAATGCTACTTTCCCACTAGCTCCTTCAGCAATTTAGTTTTTAAGACCTAAAACTGACTCACAATCTGTGGCATGAAGAATAGATGTTAATAGTTTAAATATTTAGGAATTGTGTGGGCTGGTTGTGAAACCATTGGTAGCTTGTGGCCACAGTGGGAGTATTTACACCATGCGAACGAGCGTCCTCGCTCACAGTGAAGTATCAGCGCAGCGCTGCAAGAGAAAAGAACTGATGATGTCTATTGCATGCCTGATATTTCCATTACTCTTTTATTTATCGTTTTGGGCTGCTTGTTTGTGTCCCACCCTCACTCCCCAAATTCATGTGTTGAAACCTTAATCCCCAATGGGATGGTGTTAGGAGGCAAGGCCTTTGGCAGGAGATGGGGTGATGAGGGTGGACCTCTCATGAAGGAATTAATGTCCTTATAAGGAAAGGAAGAGAGCTAGCCTTCTCCCTCTCCATGTAAGGATACCACCAGAAGATGGTCATCCACAAATCAGAAAGAAGACCCTCCTGGTGGCTCACACCTGTAATCTCAGCACTTTGGGAGGTCTAGGTAGGAGGATCAGTTGAACCCAGGAGTTTCGAGAGAAGCCTGGACAACATGATGAAACCCCATCTCTACTTAAAAAAAAAAAAAAGCCAGACGTGGTAGCATGTACCTCTGTAGTCCTAGAGACTCAGGAGGCTAAGGTGAGGGGATCAGCTGAGCCCGGGAAGTCGAGGCTGCCGTGAGCCATGATCATGCCATTGCACTCCACCCTGAGCAAGAGACTGAGACCCTCTGTCTCCCCAACCCCTCCAGAAAGAGGGTCTTGTCTGGAATCCAGCCATTCTGGTTCTCATTTTAGACTTCTAGCCTCCAGAACTGTTAGAAGTAAATGTTTGTTGTTTAGGCTACCAAGTCTTTGGTATTTTGTTATAGCAGCTAAAATGACTTAGACGTCATTAATTATATATATTTAAGTCCTGTGTTTTAGCATTCTGGAGTGAGAGCATTGAAAATGATCATAAAACTGAGTAGATTAACTGAATTAACTATTCCTCAAAAAACAGAAATGCTCGTTGATCTTGGGGGAATGGCTGTGCACTTGGAGGCTGGTCACCTTCCTTCTTCCTGTTCTTCCTGGTGAATTCCCTGACTTTTCTCAATAAGGCTTCTGACGTGGAGGCCTCCTCTGCCTCCTAGGGACACACTCTCTCCTCAGGGCTCCTGGAGCTTCTTCATCTCTGCTACCCCGAGATGTAATTCTTGCCTGAGAGTTGAGCTCCTTCCCTACACTTCAGAGGCTTCAGTGGACTATTTCTTATTCATTTGTGCAGACACGTTGTCTAATGTACAACCTGCTCAACAAGTTTGTTGAGTTAATAAACTACTCTATGTTCTGTATTATGTGGATTTAGATGTTTTGCTTCTCTTTCAGCCTTCCTCTTCCACCCTCCACTTTCTCGACCACCGCTAAGATACCACCTTTAAAGAAAAAGAAATAAGTTCTTCACACTTTTCTACATTTATGTCTTGATATAAATAACTGCCACTGATGTACTTAATCACAATTAGATTAAATATGTTATTCGAAAGAGGGAGGGTCACCTAATGAATAGAAGTGAAGTGTGTCAGAAAATGTCACACAACTGAGAGTGTGACATCTTTAGGAAATAGAATGTTGAGATGATTTTAGTGCTAGGTTAGTTTTGTAAGAGACATCTTATTTGACATTAACTTTTGTGGTTCTCAAATTCGACTCTATTGAAAGACCAAGTTCCCTACGCCTTCTCTTTGAAACGTTTCTTCTTTGTATTAACCTCTTCTGGCTAGTGTGTTAAAGTGTGGAAAGCAAAGATTTGTTTTAAATCTTCCATTCAAAACAGTTTTAGCGTTTTCTAGAGCTGATAATAAGTAGTATAATTTTAGAGAAAAGGTCTGACTTCATGTTAGATAATCCATAATTTGGTTGCTCTGTCCCACTATTTGGAGACCAAAGTCACATTAAATGGATGCCATGGGTAGGGGAGAAGGATGTAGCCTTTCAGTTAGACTTCTTAGCTACACTGGTCAATGGCTAGCCTGGAACAGGTTATTTAAACTTGCTATGCCTAAGTCTCCTCATCCATTAATTGGCATTAATATCAGCACCTTCTTAATAGGGTTTTGTAAGGATTGAATAATGTAACATATGTAAGACACTTAGAAGAGTGTCTTAAATAACATGAGCACCTTCTTCATTAATATTAGCACATTTTTCATAGAATTTTGTGAGAATTAAATCATTTAATGTATGTAAGACTCTTATAAGAGTGTGTTCAGTTACAGACTGTACTCAGTAAATGTTGTCTAATATTATTTTTAAACTGATGGTGATTAGCCAAGCTATAACATATCTTCAACTTTGGGTGCACAAGAGTGGGCAGTATCTTTGAAGAGTTCGTTGTTTCTAAATATGTGGGTCAAGTACTCTTAGGGAAACTTTTCATTTTTGGTCCAACTCATAACTTTAGTGACCTTAGTCTTTGCAATTTCCTGCTGAGAAGGTAGCCTTTCTATTTTTTTTTTTTAAGTTTTCAAAGCCTTAATTTTATATTAAAAGAAAAACAGCATGTTGAAACCACATATTTCTTTTAGCTTATTAAAAGAAAATAGCATAGTAACATTAATAAAAAGTCACAAAATAGCACAGTAACATTAATAAAAAGTTACATTGTCTTCTTATTCTATAGAGTGAAAGGAGGAAATAAAGCAACTTTCCTAGAGCTATAAAATGGCTAATGGTGGCAAGGATTTACTCTCTGGCAATGTGTCTTGTTTCACAAAGTAATATAAGTTCAACACAGGATAGAATTGCTTTTGATCTCAAATGGTAACAGCATTTATTGGATTATTTCTGTAGATGTTCACTGCCACAAGTAAAATGAAGTTTTCTTTTTTAAAAGGACGATAGTTGTGGCAGACCCATCGTTGGGTCCCTGGAGAGTGGTAACATGATGGGGTTTAAAGTCCTTCTTGAAATAGGTTAATCTGCATAAAGGTTATGGTGCTCCATTAAGCTTTTTGAAAACTTTCTGGGGTAGGCCAAGTGGCTATTGTATCAGTTAAATGTAAATACGACGACTTAAAATAACATTTGTTCCCACTTGTGCTTGAGTCTGGGTCTATATATTTCCTGATAATAACAGGATAAAATGAATCATTTGATTCCATATTACAAGAAAAAAAAGCATCAATTAGGTAGAGGAAGCTCTTAGAAATTACCCTCCAGGCCTAGCGAGGTGGCTCACGCCTGTAATCCCAGCACTTTGAGAGGCTGAGGTGGACACATCACGAGTTCAGGAGATCGAGACCATCCTGGCTAACAAGGTGAAACCCCATCTTTACTAAAAATACAAAACATTAGCTGTGTGTGGTGGCATGCACCTGTAATCCTAGCTACTTGGGAGGCTGAAGCAGGAGAATCGCTTGAACCTGGGAGATGGAGCTTGCAGTGAGCTGAGATTGCACCACTGCACTCCAGCTTGGGTAACAGAGTAAGACTCTGTCTCAAAGAAAGAAAGAAAAAAGAAATTACCCTCCAAGAGTGGCTTGTTTTATACCTGCCATATTACAAGGTAAAGGGAGATGTAGACTGGTGGGGGTGATGGTAATAGGTTGTTAAATTGGAACGAGTTGCCAGCTGTGTTGCCCAGGCTGGTCTTGAACTCCTGGGCTCAAGCCATCTGGCTAGAGAGGTTCTTAACCCTTTTGCTTTCCATTGGACACCTTGATCTACATTTTACTTCATCAGGCTCACCAAGTGAATCAGATCCTTTGACTGAGTCATAACATGTTGATGGAGAGTCACTTAGCTGGAAAATATAGATAAGAAGATGGGATCTGGGAAGGACTGGTAGGTAGGCCGTTGGTCTGAAAGTGTGTGGCTTTGTTTCACAGTGTAAGGACACCCACAGTTTAGTGCCTCAGCTATTACTCAAGTATGCTATACCTTTCCTACTGACCGCGTTAATGAAAGGGTGGAGGTAACAAGTTTCCTGCTGAAATTCTCGCAGGAAAGCAAAGCTCTTAAATGCTGTTGTGAAGGAATAGTTTCCCTAGCATCTACAAAAAAGGCTTGATTAATTATTTTGGTGGTGAAACCTATATGCCGTGTTTTAGGTTAAACGACAGGAACATATTGAGGTTCTCGGGGATAGTTTTCCTACAGCCATCAAATAGTTGTCCACACAGGTCAACCCGACTGTGTAATAAGAATGTGGGACATTGACCTGCCAGCATAAAGTCTGGAAAAGCTCGGATGTGATATGTACAAGTGGAAGAGAACTGAAACGCTGAAGAGTCATTTGGAAAGCCCCAGATAGTGTGCGATAGTTGAGAAATGGCACCTCCTCTTTGCATACTTAGGTTTGAGCAGGAAACAAAGAAGAGACTGAAGTCCTGTTGTGAAAAGAAGAATTGGGTTGGAGGTCAGACTCTGGATTCTAGACCTGATTCTGAGTTAACTAGCATTTTAGTTCAGTTGCAGGCACTCCACAGTGGCCCAATGAGCTACCTCTTCTCGCAAGCCTCAAAATGCACTCTGATAAAACTCCATAGCATTTACTTTTCCTTGTTTTCATGTTCTAAGAAATATAGATAGGCACGGTGGCTCACGCCTGTAATCCCAGTACTTTGGGAGGCTGAGGCAGGCAGATCTCTTTAGCCCAGGAGTTCAAGACCAGCCTGAGCAACATGGTGAGACCCTGTCTCTACTAAAAATACATTAAAAAAAAAAAAAAAAGCCTGGTGTGGTGATGCACGCCTGTGGTCCCAGCTACTCAGGAGGCTAAAGTGGGAGGATGCCTTGAGCCCTGGGGGTGGAGGTTGCCATGAGCTGAGATCCTGTCACTGCACTCAAGCCTGGATGACAGAGTGAAACCCTGTCAAGAAAGAAAGAAAGAGAGAAGGAAAGGAAGAAAGGAAGGGAGGGAGGAAGGGAGGAAGGAAAAGAAAGAAAAGAGAGAAAGGAAGGAAGGAGGAAAGGAAAATATAAAAATAATACATGGATATTTTCTTAAAAATTCAAACACTTGGCGGGGCGCCATGGCTCACACCTGTAATCCCAGCACTTTGGGAGGCTGAGGCGGGCAGATCCTCACATTGTCAGGAGTCCGAGACCAGCCTGACCAACATGGTGAAACCCTGTCTCTACTAAAAATACAAAAATTAGCCTGGCGTGGTGGCACATGCCTGTAATCGCAGCTACTCAGGAGGCTGAGGCAGGAGAATAACTCAACCCCGGGAGGCAGAAGTTGCAGTGAGCCAAGATCATGCCAGTGCACTCCAGCCTGGGCGACAGAGTGAGACTCCGTCTCAAAAAAAATTCAAACACTTGAGGATGTTGAATAAAATGTAAAAGGGATACCTAGTGTATTTATGACTTAATTTGGAGATACTTGCCTTAGGTATAACATAGAACCTTTCTACTTAGAAGAATTTCCCTCTCTCCTACTCCCTATTTGTAAAGATTTTCTTCTGTGGCTTCAGTCAAGTTTCATACTTTTAAATGTTTTTGTTCGTTTTATTCTCAGTATTTTTTTCCTAAACAGTATTTTTGTTCTATTATAATTTTTTCAGTGGTTAGCTAAGGTATAGGAAAGTTCTATTTTATTGTATGTTGATCTTGTAATTCGTAACTCCAGAACTTTCTTACTAGCCTCTGGTAGTTTTTTTAGTTGGTTAAGATTTTCTAGGAACAATATCATTGGCAAATACTGGAAGTGTTTTCTTTTAAAGTGTCTTTCTGTTTTATTTCCCTAGTGCTAGTACACTGGCAAAGAATTCCAGGAGAGTGTTAAGAGAATAGTGAAATACAGGTCAGCTTTGCATTTTCCTGGCTTGAGCAAAGAATCTTCTAGTGTTTCATTATTAAATAAATTTTCTGTAGGCATCTAGTAGATTAAGAAGACTTTCTTATGATCCACTTTTTAAAATGAATATGTATATTCAAACTAAATATATATATGTGTGTATATATATATATATATAATATTATTAGAGAGAGGGGGAGAGAAATATATGTGTGTGCTTCTGTACCTGTGTGTATAAACTTTAAATCATCCTCCCAAAATTCCTGAAGTAAAAGTCTATTTTGTTATTTTATGTGGAATTTTATAGTTTATTTAAATTTGTGTATTTTATATTTATGTATTTTATTTAAAATTCTATGTGAAATGGCCAAGCAGGGTTTAATATAAAATGGAAAACAGGGTTTATCTCAGAAATTTTGTGGCTAAATTCATAGTATACTAACTTATTTGGGGATGTTGTTGGTTTCAAGGTTCTACCTTGAGAGTAGTCTGTCATTTCTTTTTTTTTTGTGCTGCTTTGCTTAGTTGACATGTTGGTGTTCTGTGCTCCTGTTGAATGCATTGGGAAATTTTTTTCTTCTTTCTGTGTCCTGAAATAGCTATGTAGGAGGGGAATTTTTGATATTTGAGGGAAATGGGGGAAATTGCCTGGGGCTTGTTCTTGTTTTTTTTGAGACAGGGCCTCACACTGTCCCCAAAACCGGAGTGGAGTGCAGTGCTATGATCACGGCTCACTGCAGCCTCAACCTTCCAGGCTCCAGTGATCCTCCAACCTCAGCTTCCTGAGTAGCTGAGACTATAGGCACATACCACCACGCCTGCTAATGTTTGTATTTTTAGTGGAGATGGGGGTTTGTCCATGTTGCCCATCCTGGTCTTGAACTCCTCGACTTCGCCATCGGCCTTCCTCAGCCTCCCAAAGTGCTGGGATTACACATGTGAAGCACTGGGCCTGGCAAGACTGTTTTTTTAGAACTGGATATTTTACTGACTTCAATTTCTATTTCTTTGTGTTTCAATTGTGATAGATTTTGTTATCCTAGAAAACACTCATTTTCCAGACTTTATAATTTGCTACGTAAAATTATACATACTGTTCTCTTGTTTTAAAAAACTCCTTATCTATGTCTATTTAGCAAATTATATTTTGTAATTATGTTGATTTCTGTTTTCTTTTTGTTTTTCCTTCTCTTACACTTGCCAGAGGTTTGTCTGTTTCCTTTCATTTTTTCAAAGTACCTTCTTTTGGTTTCATTGATAATTTACATTTTATCTAAATTTAATAAATTTTAAATTTTATTAATATATCATATTTATGTATTTTGCACTTTTTCTAGCTTTTTATATTGTATGTTTTTTTCATTTAATTTTTATTTTTACATCTTTCAATTTAAGGACATTATTTTTCACTGTTTACAGTTTTGGCTGTATCTCTTAGATTTCTTATGTACAGCTATCACAATTTAAGGCCATTATTTTTCACTGGTTACAGCTTTGGCTGCGTCTCTTAGATTTTCTTATGTACAGCTATCACTGTCATTTATTTGTGTATTGTTTCAAACGTCATTTTGGCATTCTTGCTGAGTTCAAGAGTTAATTAAAACACTGTTTTTAAATTTCCACTTTAATAAAATGTTTTTCATTTTGCAGTGCTACTGTGGTTTTGTTTTCACTATTTTATTTTATCACATTCTGGGGTGGGAAAATGGCATGGATATTTCCTACTTTGGAATTTAGTAGGATTTTAAAAAATGCTTTTTTTTTTTTTTTAAAGCATCTCGTATGCATTTGAAAAGAATAAATACTATTTCCCTATTTTATCTTATTTATTTATTTTTTTGAGATGGAGTCTCACTCTGTCACCGGGCTGGAGTGTAGTGGTGTGATCTTAGCTCACTGCAACCTACACCTCCTGGTTTCAAGTGATCTTCCCACCTCAGCCTCACAAGTAGCTGGGATCACAAGCATGTGCCACCAACCTGGCTAATTTTTGTTTTTTTTTAGTAAAGATGGAGTTTCATCATGTTGGTCAGGATGGTCTCGGGTTCCTGACCTCAAATGATCCACCCACCTCAGCCTCTCAAAGTGCTGGGATTATAGGCATGAGCCACTGCACCCAGTCTATTTTCCCTATTTTAATATATTCAACCTTTTATTACTTATTTTCATTCTAATTGATTTAAATTTCCGAAGGAGACTTGTTCCAGTCTTCTACTTTGATTATGGATTTATCAACTGCTCAGGATATTTACATTTAAAAAATACATACCTCAAAGCTATGTCATAAATGATTACAAATTCATGAATATTTTATATTTTTGGTGGACTGTAAGTTTCATCAATATGAAATATCCAATTTTTTAAAAAAATTTTGCCCTAGATTGGCTTTCAACTTACAGTAATGTTCTCTTCCTGCTCTCTTTCTTTTCTTTTCTTTTTTTTTTTTTTTTTTTTTTTTGAGACAGTCTCGCTCTGTTGCCAGGCTGGAGTACAGTGGTATGACCCCGGCTCACTGCAACTTCCATTTTCCAGTTTCAAGCAATTTTCCTGCCTCAGCCTCCCAAGTAGCTGGGACTACAGGCATGCACCACCATGTCCAGCTAACTTTTTTTAATTTTTAGTAGAGATGGGGTTTCACCATGTTGGCCAGGTTGGTCTCTAGCTCTTGACCTTGTGATCCGCCCACCTCAGACTCCCAAAGTGCTGGGATTACAGGTGTGAGCCACTGCGCCCGGCCTCATGCTTTCGTTTTGTAGATTTTATATTACATATATTTTATATCTTTTTATTTTCCATATTCTATATTTTATTTTTGATGGTTTGTTATACACAGCACTTACCTTTATATTTTTCTAGCCTAATGTGACAGCCACTGTAACTTAGTTGAGGAATATAATATCCAAATAAACATAGTTTAATTTTCTTATTTTCCATGGCTTCATCACATTTCCTTTGCTTGATCTTTTTTACTGCTTTTAAAAAAAGGGTTTTTGCTTTTTTTTTCCCCTAATGGTACAGGAATCATACACCTTATTTCTTGTGAAAGTTATTCTTACATTTCTAACTCACATATTTCAAATTATATATTTCTATTAAAGTCTAAAGTTGTTTGGTGTCTGTATCTTTCCTGAAAAAGATGACAGAGGGAGTCTTAGCACATTTTTACTTACTCAGTTTCTCAGTTTCTCCCTGTGTCTTCCCCCTTACCTCTCCTTGAGATTGATGTTTCCTTTTTGACCTTTTAAATTACATCAGCGGTCACATAGATTCTGCTAGCGTTTCCTTACCCCATCTTGCTATTTTTTGTGGACCATGTTGTTCTCTTTTTTGGGGGTTTTATTTGTCATTATGCAGTTATATATCCTTACGTAATTTTTTCAGAAGTGTGGGGGTATAAATTTTCAGTCTTTGCATTTTCTAAATTGCCTGTAGTTAGCTCACCTTTTTGAATGCAAGTTTGGCTACATATAAAATTTGAGTTTTAAAGCCTAGTATTCCCCTTTTCTGTCGCATTTTTGTTCTGGTTTGCCTTGCAGCTCTAAATATAGCACCCCAATTAATCACCCCGATGATTGCATCAGACCCCACACAGCTCCATGTATGTATTGACCCTGGGGTTGGAGCATCCCGGATTTAGCTGTGTTTCCTTGCAGTTTCTTGATTGGCTGCTGCTTTTTGGCTCGTGATTTATTTATTTTTCGTCTATAGATAAAATCCATCTACTTTGATATTTAAGAATAATTCAAAATTGTTGATCCACTGAAGATACTCTTCCTTATTTTCTGACACTATTTGGCATGTACATCTCTTCTAAATTCACATATTTACACACACACACACACACACACACACACACACACACAGTATCATTTATGACATGTGAGGTTAGAGGAAAAGTAGAAGCTTGTGTTTAATCTACCATCCCAAAGTCAACCTCTTTACATAGAACTTTACACATCCTAAATGCTTTCAAATACAGTACCTTCTGAGGAAGGAGATGCAGTTATTCTCCTTTTATAACTTAGAAAACTGAGAAGTTATAAGGCATTTTGTTTATTTATTCTTTCATTTTATTTCTCCATTAATCCATTGGCTAAATGTGTATTGATTGTCTGCTATGTATAAGCAGCCCTCAGTGCCAGGGACACAAAACCCCCGGCTTCTAGGACCTCACAGCTCAGAGTAGAAGCAAGTGGGTAACAACAGAGACTTGAAACGATAATTTCAGTGTAGGGTGGTTTTCAGCTTTATGTGTGTTTGAGACACATGCTAGGTGCAGAGGAACCTGGGAGGGGACGTCTCTATGTCAGACTTCCCAGTGGAAGTGTTGAGGAGTGTTTCCCAGTGGAAGTGTTGTCGTTGATGAAAATCCACGTTGTAAATGTAGGAATGCATTGATTGCTGTGCTCTTGGTGTATAGTAAAGTACCTGGTCCCTGGTTGGCACTTAAAAAAAATAAATGAGTGAACAAACAAAGCTTCCTTGGCTGTCACTCTTTTGTTCTAACATACGTGATAGTCTCCACAGGCATGATTTCTTTATTTCTCCAAGCATCCCTATGAGTAGGTATAGTGAGCATCTCCTGTCCACAAATGAAGAGGCCAAGGCTGAGGGGGAGTTAAGTATCTTGTCTAAAGTAACTTGGATCTCTGGTCCCTCTGACCTCTTAAAGGCAGGACTCCTATCAGCCCTGTGGCTCCCTATCCAGATTATTTTAGCCTCTTTTTTTTTCAAACTCTTCTTGCCCTCTGAACATGTTTCTACCAAGACCAAGTATCACAAACTAATGAAGAGATGTCACTGGCTGCCTCCTAGAGGAGGTATTAAGAAGCATGCAGTGGCCAAAGTGGAGGAGGATTAAAAATACCTCCAGAGACTTCAGTAATACCAGAATAGCTGGTCACCCTGCATATGTCTAAGCTTTGATACAGCCTTTCTAAGTGACGTATTCATTTGGAGTTATATTAGACATTCAGGTTTGGGACAGAATAAGGGCAGGTCACATAAAATGTCTCAATTCAATGCAAAAGTTAAAAGAAAAATGACATTTCCCCCCCAAACAAGTATATACCATAGTGTAAAACATTCTCAAAACACTTGTAAAAGAAACACATTTCACAGTTTAACTCATACCTACTTTATTTCCTTCTCCTCTCTCTTCTGTTCTGTGTTCATTATCTCTCTACCTAGTAACTGGCTCTTAGTTAATATTTTCATGGCCTCACTCCCACACCTTTTTAGTTGGTCTCTTTTTTCTGCAAATTGATTTTATTCCTATCTGAGGAGACGCTTTTCATCCTTTTCTTTGTGCTCTGAGGCCTCATTAGATCACTGCACTCTAATTTTTGGAGGGGAGAGTTGTCATTTGCACTATATGTACAATCTGAGTATCGTAAAATTCTTTTTTTGGGAAAAACATCCTCGTGGTGAGTAGTCCATTTTGAATTAGGAGGACCGGCTAAGTTTAGTTTAGTTGATTGAATGTTTCTATGTTACATCTATCTATCTATCTATCTATCTATCTATCTACCTACCTACCTACCTACCTATTATCCATCCATCTATCCATTTCTGTCTATCTTATCCGTCCATCCATCCATCCACCCACCCATCCATCCATCCATCCATCCATCCATCCATCCATCCATCCCAGCTGCAGCAGTGGTGCAATCACAGCTCACTGTCCCCTTGACCTCCCAGGTCAAGTGATCCTCTCACCTCAGCCTCCCAAGTAGCTGGGACCACAGGTGTATACCACCATACCTGGCTAATTTTTTTTTTTCTATTTTACTTTTTGTAGAGACCGAGTCTTGCTGTGTCGCTTAGGCTGGTTTCAAACTCCTGGGCTCAAGCCATCCTCCTACCTCAGCCCCACAAAATGCTGGGATTACAGGCATGAGCCATTGTGCCTGGCCTTCTCTTTTTAACATAATGTTGAGATTGGGGGTCCAATTGTATTGATTGTGGGTGAAGCTTTGGCTGCACTCCAGCTTTGGAGGCCTGTCCTCCACGATGGATGGCCAGGCTGGGACATGGGCCCAATGCAGGAGGCAGCGGCAGCTTCCCTTTGATCTATTGCAGAATGCATTAAGAAAAAAACCACACACAACCTTGGTGTTCACTTTTTAATTGAAAGCTAAAAATGCACAGCTCCTGCAGATTGACAAGCTGATGTTTGAGCAGTAGCCAGATAACCCAGTTTAGTAAGCTACTGAATTTTGACGTTTATAAACATTTAATGAATACATTTTTATTTATGTCAGCCTAAAAAATACAGCTGCTATCTGCGCCCTCAACAACTTTTTTTATCTTAACGCCAAAATTAGAATGTTTAAAAATTTTTAAATTTCCTGGCGAGTACCTGTGCAGGTGTGAGGGCAGTGTGAATTCACAGGGAGAATGTATAAAGTTGGTTATCTTGATGTGATTGTGGGGGAATGTGTATCGCCTTGTAAGGACTGTCACGTGCTATCTGATCCTGTTTCATGGACCTCAACCACTTCCGCCTCTGACTTGAAAAGGAAACCAGCATTGTGACACAGGGGCCAAAAGGACACATTTATAGCCTGGTCCTCAAATCAGGTGGGACTTCTGGTTCTTTCCCTGACCATCTGTTTGACCTTCAGTCTGGTGTCTCCAAGGAGTGTGTCTCTGTGCCAGTTTTAAAAATTCTGTTACACTGAGAAAGGGACAAAATAGAAATCTGAAAGCAATTAGTAGAGTTGAACCCCACTGCTGGTGTTGAGAAGACAATTTGAGTCTCATTCTCTTTCCTTAAGTTTCAAAACATGTAGAATTTATGTTATTGACATGTCAAACTTTTTCATTATGGAAGTTTTCAATACATGGAAAAATAAAGTATTAGAAGATGCACTGCTATGTATTCATTATCCAGTTTCAACAGATGTCACCATTTTCCCAGTCTTTTGTTACATAGCATCACCTTCACTTTATGTTTCTGAAATATCTTAAGGCAAAGCCTGGACAGCATATTATTTCACCTAGAAATATTTGAGGAGCATCTCTAACAAATAAGCCTCCTCCTTTGTTTTACATAGCCATGGTGCCATATTGCAACTAGCAAGACTATCAGGATTTCTTTAATAGTATACTGAGGTGTTCCTCAGTTGTCTCCCATATCCCTTTTTACAGCTGGCATGTTTGAATCAGAATCTAGACCAGGTTCACACATTGCGTTTGATTATCATGACTTTGGAGTCTTAAAATCTACAACATGACTGGTCTCCCTGTTCTTAAGTATTAAATAAAACTGGTTCCATTTTCCTGTAGAAAGCCCACATTATGGATTTGGCTCATTGCTTCTTTGTGGTGTCATACAGCATGTTCATCTGTTCTCCATGCTTCCTGTTAATTGATACTTGCATTTAGAGCAAGCTCGTCTAACCCATGGCCCACGGGACACATGCAACCCAACACAAATTTGAAAACTTTTTTAAAACAGTATGAATTTTTTTTTATAAGACCAATTCTGTCTGCAGTGTACGAATGTTCTAGGTGAGGCTGGGGTAATGGGGGAGAGTGAGGTAGCATCTATAAATCTCATGACTTTTTTTTTTGTTGTTGTTTGTTTTGTTTTTGGAGAGGGAGTCTCCCTCTGTCACTCAGGCTGGAGTGCAGTGGTGCGATCCTGGCTCGTTGCAACCTCCATCTCCTGGGTTCAAGTGATTCTCCTGGCTCAGCCTCCCCAGTAGCTGGGATTACAGGCATGCGCCACCATGCCCAGCTGATTTTTGTGTTTTTAGTAGATACGGGATTTCTCCATGTTGGCCAGGCTGATCTCTAACTCCTGACCTCAGGTGATCCACAGTGCTGGGATTACAGGCATGAGCCACCACGCCTGGCCAAAAACACTATGAGGTTTTTTAATGGGTAATCTTGTATATGTTATTTGCTTCACATCAAGAAATAGACAATATGTGGCCATTCACTTCTGATGATGCTTAGATTGTTCAGTGAATTCATGTGCTGCCCACCAGATCCTCTAATACAGAGTTTTACATTGTCTCACCTGTTGATTTTAGGATCTATTGATGATTATTTCATTAGACGGTGCAAAATGGCCATAAATAAATTGATTTAATGAAGTTTCTTCTCCTTACTAAATCCTGTCTAGAGTTTGACCATCTGTTAATCATTCCCTTTGCATACAGCTTTTTTGGGGTATTTTACATTCTATTTTCTGTTTGAATATATAGGATGCCTTGCAAACCTGACTCGTTTCACTGGAAGAGGCAAGGATTTAAATATTTCCTTGTTCATGTTTTCCTGCACATTCATAAATGAGAAGTACGTTGTAATGTCAGTTATCTTCAGTGGTTAGAGTAGTTGCTGAAACGTGATGATAATGTTTATGGAAGAAATTACCTTATGAGTTGTACATGTCCTCTGAAGACATCATATGCTTTCCTGCATTGCACTGGTGAAGGGACCACCAAACAGCAGAATCCTGAAACTTGGTTGAACTGTGAAAATGTTCTTGATATGTTATAATTTCCTCAGCCTCTTTAGCCAGTATTCAGGCAAAGGAATAGAAGTTCCATAACTTGCAGTGTATGTCTGCAAAAAGGAGGGAGGATGGCAGATAAGTTTGTGTGTATTGGGATGGGGGAAGTATACATATAAACCAATTAATGTTAATCATTTTCATATATATATGTTACACATATACACACTACCTTACACATAAGCACACATAATTATTCACACCTGTGAACACATGTACACAGCTGTTCTACGCCAGATTGCCTTGACAGTTTTAGAGTGTGTGCTAAAAAATTTTAGAGAAATTTGGCTTTGAATGTGCAACATTTATTAGAGAGCAAAGATCACCTTGGGTTCTAAGGGAGATGATTTTTATCTCTACCACGAGTATAACCTGGGTGGTTGAACCATACATTATTTTGGGTATGTAGAACTTTTTTCAAATAACACTTAAAATTAAATGTCCAGTTAAGTAATTTTCAAATTAAAACAATCAAAATTATTTAATAGTTATGATGAGCTGGGCGCAGTGGCTCACACCTGTAATCCCAGCACTTTGGGAGGCTGAGGTAGGTGGATCACCTGAGGTCGGGAGTTCAAGACCAACCTTACCAACATGGAGAAACCCCATCTCTACTAAAAAAAATACAAAATTAACTGGGTGTGGTGGCAGGCACCTGCAATCCCAGCTATTTGGGAGACTTGGGCAGGAGAATTGCTTGAACCTGGGAGGTGGAGGTTGTGGTGAGCCAAGATTGTGCCATTGCACTCTAGCCTGGGAAACGAGTGAAACTCTGTCTCAAAAAAAAAAAAAACAAAATTATGATTATGTTTATATATATATGGAAATATGTATATGAGCATGCTCTTCAATAAATAAAAAATGACTATGTAACAAACATATGAAAATGATCTCCAGCAATGAAGAAAATGACCGTATGGCAAACAATAAAGGAAAAAGCTACACTGTCTTCCTGTAGAGGACCTACTAGGTTTGGACGAACTGGCTGTGCTCAAATACATCTGCTGAAATTGAGCAGCCCAGGTGTGAATATTCTAAGGGAATTGAAAGCCACTTTTACTTTAAATAGGTTTAGGTGTTGACATTATCTCTAAAAGTAATTAAACGATGATTGATGGAGTAACTTTTCTTTTAAGCCATGCCTTTAAGCACCCTGTAGGAAAGGACTATTAAATGCCACAGTCTCTCATTTAGAACCCTTGGAGCCATAGGTATTTAAGAATTTAAGAATCATTTGCATTTTAGGAAGTTAATATGGTGCATATAACATGCCCTGTGTAACTCCCCAGTGGAGTCTGAAACAGCCACGATGTATATATAGATTATTTTTTCTATATCAAAACATATGAGTAGATACACCTAGTAAGACAAAGACGAAGAATGTAGATATTATCACATTAGTTCAGGTTTTGTCACAAACTACAGCTTTCAAACCTTCTAGAGTTTTAGAATTGAGGGCAAGAGATTGTGAAACTTCAAATGAAAAAATAAATAAATATCTACCTTTTCTGGAGAAAAAAACCAAATAACAAATAAATCAGGAATCATGTTTCATGGTATTTAAACCCCTCAGATGTGTTCCTTCTTTCAGTTTACAGAAGATTTAGAAATTTATTAAGATAAAGAAGGCCTATCCACATGGTCAAAAAATATGTATATATTTAACAATTTTAAGAATTAGGCCCTCCCATGCAAAAAACTTTAGTGTTTCTTTTTTTTCTTTTTCTTTTTCTTTTTCTTTTTTTTTTTTTTGAGGCAGAGTTTGGCTCTATTGCCCAGGCTGGAGTGCAATGGAGTGATCTTGGCCAATACAACCTCCCCCTCCTGAGTTCAAGCAATTCTCCTGCTTCAGCCTCCCGGGTAGCTGGAATTACAGGCATGTGCCACCATGTCTGGCTAATTTTGTATTTTTAGTAGAGATGGGGTTTATCTATGTCGGTCAGGCTGGTCTCAAATTCCCGACCTCAGGTGATCCACCTGCTTCCACCTCCCAAAGTGCTGAGATCATAGGTGTGATCCACTGTGCCCAGACAAAACTTTAGACTTTTATCCTATTTGTCCCTCAAAGCCTGTTCAGTTGAAGGGCTGATGGGCTCACTGTAAGGTCCATTGTTGGTTGGGGGGAGAGCTCTAGGGAGCTAACTTTTGGCAGATGAGGAAAACAGCGTGGTCATTGCTTTGTGCTACTCGGCTTTGTGGAGTTGACCTATGCCAAAGCTCACTCCACAGCAATGCAGGCATTTATCCAGTGCTTCTACAGGAAATAATTTGGGTAAAAGCAGTAAGAAAGTAAGCCCCAACAGAAAAGTGGGACCCAGCAATGGGAGAATCTACACATCTGCTAAGCTCAGCTCTCTCTTATATATTTTTAATATGCATTTGTAAGTTATAAATAATGACATTATCTACTTTATAAATGTCCATTAGTAAATTATAAATAATGACAGTCTCCATATGGAAAAAGAAAATCAACTTAGCTTATATGTTTTAAAAATTTGGTCAAGTGGTCTTGTCTCGTATATATAGACTTTGAAGATTTGTTTTCAGTACATTCTACAGAAGGCTCTTGAATATCTGACAGACTCCCCCTGGTAGCTTTTACCTGGCCTGTGCATGCACAGATATAATCAACTTAGTCTTTATCCTGCTGTAAACAAAGTTGGAGAGATATTTCTGAAATGAAGGTAATCTTCATTGCCTTTTGCTATCATCTAAAGTTACCTTGCAGAAATCTCTGAAGTTACTCAGGTTATGATTTTTATAACAAATATATACCACAGAATTCGCCAAAATAAGAAATATTCTGAACATCATGATTTGACTGAGGATGATGGAATTGTAGAGAATGGTTTAACTTGAAGATACTTTTTAGAAAAACAGACCTTGGCCAGGTGTGGTGGCTCATGCTTGTAATCCAGCACTTTGGGAGGCTGAGACAGACGAATCACGAGGTCAGGAGTTCAAGACCAGCCTGGCCAACATGGTGAAACCCCGTCTCTACTAAAATACAAAAATTAGCTGGGCATGGTGGTGCGCACCTGTAGTCCCAGCTACTCGGGGAGGCTGAGGCAGGAGAATCACTTGAACCCGGGAGGCAAAGATGGCAGTGAGCTGAGATCACGCCATTGCACTCCTGCCTGGGCGACAGGGCGAGATTCCGTCTCAAAAAAAAAAAAAATTAAAAAAGGAAAAAGAAAAACAGGTCATATGCTACAGGGCTACAGGTGCTACTTTTAAAAACATGCTTTTTTATTAAATGTAAATTTATCATGTTATTTTATATATCTTCGTTAATTTAATAAAACTACTGCCAGGCTTTTCTAAATTTTCACTGCTATAATGTTGCCGTAGGCATCTATGCACACATATTTTTGTACACTTGTCCAATATTATCCATAGAGTTAACATTTTTAACTTGAAAATTCTAAGTCAGAAGGCATATGTTTTAATATTTTGCGGTACATTTTAACTTGCCTTCCAGAAAGTTTATACCGGATTACATTCCCATTAGCTATATATGAAAGTGAACTTCCATACTGGCAGTTGAAAATTTGTCTTATTTTCGTTTGCCAAATAGCTTGTCATGTATTTATTGCCAAATTTAAACTCATTCCTTTTATAAAGGAATGGTTCATGTTCTTCTCCAGTCTATTTAGTTTTATTCTTATTACAATGTCAAAGCTTTTTATTTTATTAAGAGTATTTATCTTTCCATTAAGTATTTGTTTAAAAAGATTTTGTTCAACTTTTCTTTGTATGGTTTGGATAATTTTATTATTATTATTATTATTATTTATTTATATATATTTTTGAGATGGAATCTTGCTCAGTCACCCAGGCTGGAGTGCAGTAGCACAATCTTAGCTCACTGCAGACTTTGCCTCCTGGAGCTTGCTGCAAACTTTGCCACCTGGGTTCAAGCAATTCTTCTTGCCTCAGCCTCCCAAGTAGCGGGGATTACAGGCATGAACAACCGCACCCGTCTAATTTTTGTATTTTTAGCAGAGACGGGGTTTCGCGATGTTGGCCAGGCTGGTCTCGAACATCCTGACCTCAAGTGATCTGCCTGCCTCAGCCTCCCAAAGTGTTGAGATTACAAGCATAAGCTTGTAATGGTTTACAAAACAAGTCTGTAGTTTGGGTCCCAGTATGTTCTAATTTTTGTAGCTCTGATGTCGTAGCTAACAAAGGTCATCTCTACTTAATTGCCTATATTTTATTCTCAGACTTTTATGTTTTAACCTTTGTATTTAAACATATTTTAATATAAAGTATGAAACCAAAACCTACATTTTCCCCCTTAAATACCAAACAAACTTTAGGTACCATTTATTGAAGAATTTATCATTTTCTCATTGATTTTTTTCAATGACAGCCTTGCCATAAATCTCTCTGTAATATTTCCTGATCTGGCAGCAGTAACACATTGTTTTAATTTACTTTGTTTAAAATATATGTATTCTTAACTTATATCTTTCTACAAATTTTCCTAGTATCATACATTAATATTCCAGATAAACTTTAGAATTTGTGTCTTCTCTACCCTATCCATCTTTCTCTCTTGAATTTGTTTGAATTTTCATTAAAGTCTCCTTTAATTTTGAGTCATCCAATCACATGTGTGTAAGTACTTTCTTGGGAAATATTTGTGTGAAAAGATTTTCTTTTAAAAATTGATATACAAGATTATTTCGGTCTTTTAAAAGTGTTTATACTGCTGAATCCTTTCATGATTTTTGTTAAACTGGCTTGAGAACTAGTTCAGCAAGTCAGTGTCATATGCTGAATATCTAAATATATTTATAATGAGAAATATAAGAAAACATAATAAGAATATTCCTGTCCTACATCCGTGGAGAGAAAATAGAATATTTATAAATGCAAATGCTCTACAGTTACTCTAAGGAAACCTAAAGATCACAGTCCTGTTCTAACTCTGTAAAGTTATTTGCTTGTTTGTTATTTTAATAGCATCTTTCTCATGAACATTTAAGGCTGATTATAATGTTATGTGTGTGAATATTGAGTAAACCGAATGATTGGAGGCCAGTTATTTTACAAAGATTTTATGCAATAAGCAAGTTCAGAATGGATTTCAAAAAAGGGGCAGTCACTGTGTAAGTGGGGAATGGACATTGGAGCCCAAAGGTCAGGGTCAGATACATGTTTTCTTCCTTCTCCTTCTCCTTACTCCTTCCTTCTACCTCCTTCCTTCTTCCTTTTTTCTTCTTTTCTTTCTTTTTCCTTCTTCTTTCTTCTTTCTTTCTTTTTTTTTTAAAGAGACAAAGTCTCATTGTGTTGCCTAGGCTAGAGTGCAGTGGTGCTATCATAACTGACTGCAGCCTCCAACTCCTGAACTCTTGGGCTCAAGTGATCCTCCCACTGTGGCCTCTAAAAATGCTGAGGTTACAGGCATGAGCCACCATACGTGGCCATTTTCTTTTGAATAGAGCTGAAGTTCTGAAGCTGGTATTTGTTGGAGATAAGAAAGGAGAAGGCAGTTGGGAGGCTCCAAGCATGTGATTTCAGGATAAGCATGAGTTGATTATTGAAAATTTCAGATGTGGGATTTGCAGGAACATTGTGAATCCAGAAGATGTAAGAAAGATCAGTGGGATTCACACAATTTGGTTATTCATGCGTCTTGAAATCTTTTTCAAATAATCTTGGTGGATACTTCACATATTTTTGCCTCAGGCCATCTTATTTGTAAAGCAGTATTAATAGAATCCCCTCCTTGAGGGTTATGAATATTAAATGAGTTGCATAGCCAACAGAGCCTGAAACATACCAAGCACTGTAAAGATATTGACTGTTATTTGTATGATTGCTGTCATTTACTGAGTGGCATCTCTGTGCTAGGGCTTGGGACTCAACAGTGAGGACATTCCCTTCTACGTCTGCCTGTAAGGCCAAGGCCTTGTGATAAGGGAGTGACCTGAAGCCCAGCATAGGGGGAGCTAACCTCCCCAGCTGTGTTGGGGAAGGAGTCTCAAGGAGAAGACATCGGACCAGTCCTCATGGTTGTTTTGAAGTGACTTCTCTGCTGTTGAATGGGAAGAAAGGATCTTTCAGGAAGAGGGGTTAGCCTTTGTAGAAGTGCAGAGAAACATTTGTATGAGGAAGAGTGTAATTAGGAAACCATGAGCAATTCTATGTGACTCTGACTATACTTAGGCTGCAGGGAGGGGAAGAGACAGATGAGGACTGTATTCCCAGCACCTAGAACAGTGGCTGGCTCATATTAGTGTTCAGTGCATCTTAGTAGAGAAATGTGTGAAAGAGGAAAGAGAGGCCTGGAAGGTAGATTCGTACTAGATTGGCCATGGGTGGAGCTTGGGGGCTCAGTATTTTCAAACTCTGAAGTTTTGTCTGCTTGAGAGAACAGGAGCAGCTCTGGATTTTAGAAGGCCAGTTCTGTCCACGGTACATGAATGTTCTAGGTGAGGCTGGGGTGATGGGGGAGAGTGAAGTTTGAAGATGCATCCATAGATCTCATGACATTTCTACCCTGGCAGTGCAATTGAACGTTGAGAATAGATCCTATATACCTTTTTTCCTTTTTAAGAAAAGGGATTAGCAGGCTGGGTGTGGTGGCTCACATCTGTAATCCCAGCACTTTGGGAGGCTGAGGTGGGTGGATCATGAGGTCAAGAGATTGAGACCATCCTGGTGAACTTGGTGAAACCCTGTCTCTACTAAACATACAAAATTTAGCTGGGCATGGTGGCGTGCGCCTGTAGTCGCAGTTGTTCAGTAGACTGAGGCGTGAGAATCACTTGAACCTGGGAGGCGGAGGTTGCAGTGAGCCGAGATAGTGCCACTGCACTCCAGCCTGGTAACAGATTGAGACTCCATCTCAAAAAGAAAAAGAAAAGAAAAAGAAAAGGGGTTAGCAAATTGTGCCTTGAGGCCAAATCCAGCCAACAGCCACTTTTTATAAATAAAGTTTTACTGGAACACTACCTGACCTGTTTATTTGAGTATTAATGCACAGTTGATTTACTGTGACAATGACAGAGTTGCGTAGTTGCAACAGAGACCATATGGCCAGCAAAGACTAAAATATTTTCTGTCTGGTCCTTTAAGAAAAATGTTTGGTGACCTCGGTCTTAGAACATTGTTTTTAGGTATTTAATGGTGCCATTCTGGAAAAGTTGGCATTGTCGGAAGAGTTCAGACAAATTGATGCCTGCATAGTCTAAGAAAAATTGGGCCGTATCACTTCCTATGAAGAAACACACCAAAACTTTTCTTGTGTTGAAACTCAGTTCTTAAGTTGTTGTCTTGATGATCAAAGTTCTATCTCTAGTCTCCTTTGGCTATTTTTGTGGCTTTGACCCTAGCTGACCCAGCCTATTGTCAGTAGGTAAGAAGGTAGAATCCAAGCCCTAAATATCATGTTAAGACTTCTTGCTACCTACTAAGGGGAGTCATTTCTTAGCCAGCTGTTTTAAGTTCTCCTAACCTATTTCATATGCTGTGTTCCCACAGTAACCATTCCCTTCTGCTGTTTCTTTGTCCTCTCTGCTGCAATGTTTCTTCTACTGGAGGTATATGGCACTACTGAATCTGTTCCTCCTGCATAGTGCCTGGATTACCTCAACTGGTCCAAATTCTTTTTAGAACCCGGCCCTTTGGGTGAATGATGACCTATTTAACAACTTCATGTATTTAGGGAAGTTTGACCATTTTCAACCAAACCTGTCATAGATAAGAACAAAGGTAAGCCATCAGGTATCTAGAAAAACATACAACTGATTTCCTCACAGACATTACAAGTTCTTACTCTTCAAATGTACTTTAAAGGACTCAGAGTATAATTAGGAATCAGCAGACGTTTTGTGGAAAAGATGCGTTGAGCCTTTTGCATATTAAGGATCAAATTTTACATTTTGTATGAAGCATTCATGAGGTGATGTTTTTAAAAACCACTCCAAAGCACAGGAGAAAAGCTGAGGACAAGACTGAGTATAGAGATTGAAGAATCGTGTGTCTGCTGGGGTAGAGATGGAGAAGTTATCTAGTTATCTTTATACTAGTGATGGTTAAAATCATGCAAGCATCTTCCATGGCTAATAAATTATCTTATCCAGTGGGTCTTTACTGAAGGCATACTATGTATTAGGGCCCACTCTGTTGGATGCCAGGAATACAAACATCATGGGAGCTCACTTTCTGACCTTGAGGATACCAGATTAGAAAAGAGAAAAAAGAGTTACTTGCAATGGCCAGGGATGGTGGCTCATGCCTGTATCCCAGCACTTTGGAAGGCTGAGGTGGGCGAATCATGAGGTCAGGAGATGGAGACCATCCTAGCTAACACAGTGAAACCCCGTCTCTACTAAAAATAAAAAAAATTAGCTGGACATGGTGGTGTGCTCCTGTAGTCCCAGCTACTCAGGAGGCTGAGGCAGGAGAATCACTTGAACCCGGGAGGTGGAGGTTGCAGTGAGCCGAGATTGTGCCACTGCACTCCAGTCTGGGTGACAGAGCAAGACTCCATCTCAAAAAAAAAAAAAAAAAAAAAGAGTTGCTTGCCACCAGTGCTATAAATGTTAAATTTTTCAGATGAAGTGGAAGGAAAAGTCCAGAAGAAAGAGGACTGAAATGAAAGAAGACTGGGGGAAAAGAAATAATAATAATAAAGAAAAAGGACTTGAACCTTTTTAGAGAAGATGATTGACCCCATTGTGGAGATGAAGATTAGAGATGAGTGGCAGGCAGCTGTGGAGAGCAGAGGCGGAGGTAGTGGGAGGATCAGACTGAAGAACTGAGATTTCAGTTGTCTATGCAGGCTTGCTGTTTTTCTGCCTCACGTGTCCTGGGCCTATTAGAAATTTATATAATATATCTGTGCATGACTTATATATCATACATCGTGTCATTTCATCCAAACTTACATTATAATATTATATAACACCTTCTGTATTAGTATATAGTAAGATTTTTAAATATACAACATATATAAAAATACTCCTTACACTTAAGCCTCAGTAAGTGCTAGGAACTTTGCTAAGCACTTTGTATTATCTAACCGAATTCTTACCATGGGTAGACATTCTTAAACAACATTTCCCAGACAAGGAGCTTTATCCACCAAAGTTAGACAGAGTATCCAGGATTATCCAGGGGGTAAGTGGCGTTCACACCCAGGCTTGTCTGACCCTACTTAATTAGATGGTCTCCTATGGAGTAAATTTTAGGATAAGCTCTTGACTTAAAAATGAGCTTTCTAATGGTTGTGGGAGGGGGGAGAAAAACCAAGTGTACAGAAAATAGCAGGGGGAGTGTGGAGCAGAGAACTAGCATAGGCTTTGAAGTCAAGCCTAACTGAATTCCCAGCTTGGCTCCACTGCTCGCCAGCCACATGGCATTGGTCAGGTCACATAACCACTCTGAATGTCCTCTCTGTACATTGGGGGTTGTAGCATCTAACTTGTTAGCATGTAAAGGATCTGTACCTGTGCCTGGCACTTAGTGGACACTGTGACCGGTAGCTGCTGCTGCTACAGCTACACCTACTATCCTTGGCACTATTCTTGTTTATTTTTTGAGTTGGATTTTTTGCTCTGTTGCCCAGGCTGGATTGCAATGGTGTGATCTCCGCTTGCCACAACCTCCACCTCCCGGGTTCAAGAGATTCTCCTGCCTCAGCCTCCCAAGTAGCTGGGATTACAGGCATGTGCCACCATACCCGGCTAATTTTGTATTTTTAGTAGAGACAGGGTTTCTCCATGTTGGTCAGGGTAGTCTCGAACTCCCGATTTCAGGTGATCTGCCCACCTTAGCCTCCCAAAGTGCTGGGATTACAGGTGTGAGTTACTGCGCCCAGCCCTTGCCACTATTCTTACATTCACATCCATCCATCCTCCTCCTCATACTACTATTACTACTTACGCTAATACTATGGTGGTTATTATTAGCAGCAATAGTAGTTGGAATGACTCAAGGATAAGATTTCTGCTAAAAAACAAAAGCATAGTAGTTATTTAAGCCATCGATTTGATCAATAGCGTTAGTTCTGCTTTTACTTCAGTATTTAGTGAGCATTTGCCATGGCAGGTCTCTGCGCCAGCCACTGTAGGAAGTTAAAACATGAAGAAGTCATATCCTCTTTTAGCTACCGTATCTACTAGTTTGGCCTTTAAACCATACACTCTTGGTCAGATATTCAAGAAAGAATCTTGGGAGGTAAAGAGTTAGTGCTCCTTGAGTGCAGACGGGCTTGAAGCTGTGCATAGCTTTGGAAGGACGGTCAGGACTTAAATAATTTCAGGATGATTTGAAGATTACATTGTGCAGATGTAATCTGCTACTACTTCTCCAGATAATCTCCATTTCCTCCCATCATGTGACGGGTGTGTCACCTTATTTACAGGTGCAGGTTGTTAGCAGGACACTTTGTTTTAGTGATAGCACACAGAGTTGGCCATTAGGCTATAATTGAGCCTCTTTGTGAGGTGCTGGGTAGGCCATATGACCCTGGTCCCTGTCTCCAGGGAGGCCAACCTACATAAAAATGTCTGTCATAGGACCTTGCTCAGAGGGGCAGATACTTACAACAACCTTGAAATGTAACTTCCACCCAATATGATGAAGACTGACTTGTGACAGTTTTGTATGCCTTTATTTTGCTAAAATAGCAACCTGGCCAAATATATTTTTCAGCACATTTATTATAGCTACATGTTTATATTTATAGCAAAAGTGCTGCTAATTCCCTAGTATGTTAACAGGTCATATTCAAATTGTTCTATTTTTACTTTCTCACAAAATTGCTGAAGGAAACATTTTTAAGGCAAGTAGTGATTATAGCATATCGACTCACTACATAGTGAATTATATATTAAATGAACTTCCTGAACTGAGAAGGAGCTTAAACTGACAAAGAAGATAGTTATCTTAAATTCTTTAGTGTTTACATAAGATTTCTTCAAATCCAATTTTTATTGTAGGTTACTGATTGCCTCAATGTTTTCGTTTTGCTAAATTTCTACCTTCCCACAAACAAATATAATCCTCCTTTTAATATGTAATAGATGACCTGGGATTCCAGAATGGATTTTCAGAAACCATCAAAAAACACCCCGGAAAACAGAAAAACAAAAAAAATCCTCAGTTTAATGTACACAATAAATAATATATTCTCTCTTTTTTTTTAATACAATTTGAGAGTTAGTCAAATAGGTGTGTGCATAAATCTTGCCAACCCTTGGGCAGTCGTAATTTCCATACCAAAATGCATGAGTCTTACTTGACTATTACTCTGTTATACATTAAGTACTAGTTACCATGGCAACCTTTGCATCACATTATAACATTTAAATATAAGGTGTTGTGTTTCTTTATAAGGAAAGACAATGTATTTGAATTTTTTAATGTTTGGTGAAATACAATCACTGCTAAAATAAATAATTTTGTTTCAGGCAGTTGAATTTCTTGGGAATTACATACATTTCCAACCAAACCTATCTAGTGCGTTCATTTATTTTTATTTTTTAGTGATGTCATGAAGAAGTGAAATATATATTTTTTAAAACAGTACTTGATAAGTATCACATAAACATTGATTAAATACTTATAATTACCCTTGTAAGGAGTAAAACACAAAATTGAACCATATTTGAGGTTACTTATCAGTGACTAATACAGTAGTGAGAGTTTGAATGTAACATCACAAGATTTATGAAATTCGATTGCATATAATACATTTCTTATTTTTGTATGTCTAGTTGGTTAACTGTAACTAGTTTTGATCTTACCTGTAGTTGAATTAACAGTAGCAGTTTGCTCATGCGTGCAAAAGCAAAATTAGAGGAGCCACGGAACTCATCCTTGTGGCAGTTCCGGGAACATGGCCACTTAAATTTAATTATGGAGATTGTTGGGCAATTTCTTTATTAAATATGGAAAAAACCTGGTCATTTCTTGTTGCTAGTGTAGCTCTAGGCCATGAGGCTAGCATGGTTGTTACGTAGACTCCTATATAGAACTCATTTTTAGCTTTTTATAGTAACTTTTCAAATTTGCTATCACAGCTTGCACTTTTTATCTGAAAATAGAGAATCTAACTAATGATCATTCATAACTTTTGATGTATCTTTTCAATAATAATCAGTGGATCGTAATATGGGACTATTTTGTGGGGGGATGGAGGAAGAGGTAAGCTCTGTGCTGGACCCTGGCTCTGCGGAACATTTTACATACGTCGTTTCATCTATTCCTGATAACCCTATGAGAGAGATCTTATTAGTCCCTTTTTACAGAGGAAGGAAATATGGTTTAGAGAAGTTGCATAACTAACCCCTGATTACATTGTCTGTATGCCTTTGAGCTAAGGTTCAACCAGATGGGTCTGACCTTAAAGCCCTCCCTCTTTCCTTAATAGATACGAATTCTACTTCTGACTTGTTACAGATACAATGTGTATTACATGTTTAATGTAGAAATAAAAGACACTGACAAAAAGCCTTTAAAAATTATTTGCTAAGTAACAATTTTAATAGTTTGCATTTCTGTACAGCGCAACAGCCTTTTAAGTCCCTGATTTGCAAGATATCTTAGTCATCTTGTCTTTCTAAGTTTCCCAAGTCCTCTTTTGCTGAAACCAAGCATAGGACAGAAATAAAAATAATTTATAAAGGTGTACTCCTGGACCTTTAGGAATCAAGAATAAAGACCATCCAAAGACTGACCTTCAGTTTTGAGCTTTGAAGTTCAAAAGTGGACAGGTGGAAATATTGTGTTCTTCATTGCCCTTTGGTGCAAGATATATTCTGGGTTGCAGAGTAAGTGCCAACAGCAGCAAAATTATCGTCCCCTCCTGCTACTGTAGTAAGTCAGCAATGGCCCTTCTGTGGTCAGAATGGCAAATTCAGCAGCAGCTATTCGACAGGGATTTACAGAAACTTCCCCATGGCTGTTAGGAATCTTATTCAGCAGTGTCTTTGAAAACCCGATTCTGTGCAGAATTAACTATGTAGAAATGACCTCAATTGTGATAAAAGGTATTTTAAACAAATCTAATTTGTGATTTCACTCAATGCGTGTTTTGCATTTAGCGCCGCAAAGTCTGGTAGATACCTACACATATACTCTGTGTTTGTAAAAGTTTTATAGTGGTTCAGAATTTTTTTTCTCATATTAACATTTAAAATAATCCTGGCTTTATAGAGTCAGTTCACCATACAAAGCCACTATACATCACTTAGGTTTGTGATGAAAGAATGGAATTGCAGCTGTGTGAGTACTAGAATACCCAAACATGAATTAGACTCACAAGCATTTGGCAATAGTTCAGAAAAGGAGCTTAATCTGGTTTCATCTGAGACTGCTTTTCTCTGTTCTGCAACATCCCCCCCAAGATGTTGTGTCTGATATCGGATCACAACGTAATGGGAGTGACGCAAAATCAGAGAAAGCCCCGAGAAACCAGGGGCACATTTGCTTTTCTCCAGAGATTTTCTTTCTCCTACTTCTTTTTTCCCTCTCCCAGGTTCCAACTCTGAAATTCAAGGTCATTCACCTATTAGATGCATTAATTATAAGCCAAAAAAGCAGTATTCATCGTACTCTGATCTCAGTCATATCTATAATTAAGTATAAATATAATCTTCCTTTTTAGAAATGTACCACCCACCCATTACATTTAAAGTGCTGACTGAAATGAAATAATAGTTCAGAGCAAGATGATTTTAGTTTAACAAGAAAAAAGTTGATAATTTAAGCTTCAAGCAGTGAGTTCTATTTTTGATTACCATTCAGTTATAAATCTAATTTGAGATATATGCTGCTTTTCTGTTACTCAAGTTTAATTCATGGTTTTGCTTTCTTGGTTGCATAAGCAAAGTTCAGTGGCTGATCAAGGCGGTAAAGAAGCTCCCCCAAAAGGAGTAGGGTTGAGAATGTGTTCGAAAGACATTCTGAGACCCATATCTGATGTAAAACAGACAAATCTGATGTAAAACAAACAAAAAAATTTAATTGAAAAAGACACTTACAGGGTGCTGTATTTGGGGATTTGAATGGCCAAGTTAGGAATGGCTATTTGCAGGGGAATTGGCTGCAGAGGGTGAACCCCAAAACATTCCAACCTGGTTGACAAAGTCAGTGTGTTTTATTCTTTAGTTACGGTATTTTAAGTCTTGAAATTGTTTGCATTTGGGAAAAAAAAATAGGAGCAAGTAAGGGGAAGGGCTTGTCTCATCACACTGTGGACAGTTAAGCAAAATGCTAAACTATGGGTTTAAGATTTACAGGTTCGCCCTGCCAGATGCCACATCTTGCCTCCAGTGTTTCCTGGCAGATTGGGCAGCCTACTACTGGGACCCAGCATAACCGCAGAACATGAGCTTGCACAATGTGAAAAACCTAAAACCATTATAATCCTATTTAAGGCAAGGATGAATTTGTCCATTCTGAAAGTAGACTTCGTTTTCAAGCTTAGCTTTTATTAAGCAGAAATTTGTCTTCAGAGCTGTACATAGATATGCAGGTAAATTCGTAATATAGACGAATACCTTATCCATTTTGTGCAGAATTTAATTTACTTCAAATCAAATGCCATTCACTTTTTAAAATTCAGAAACTCTGGGTTTTTCAGCCAGTGGAAAATTTATCTTTCTCATTGCTACAGAGAGTTAAGTATGTGACGTAAAGGCCAAACAATAGCAAATGGTCATTGTTCACTTTATAAGTATACTCTACAATAAGAACACATATATTTTTATCTTCGTTTTCCCTAAGGAGGTGTTTAGGGCCCCCTTAAGTGTGAGGAAATGTTTATTTTTGTTGCTTTAGAAGAATGATTCTATTGTCCAAGCAAGAAAGAAATAGGAACAAACAGGTCTAAGGAGAAAGAAACAGGAATGTGCTTTGTGAAAAAATAAAGATTAGCAGGAACCACTAAAGGTTTCTAAGTGCTATCTGGTCTTAGTATTGTGTTACTGTACGTAGTCCTTGTGTCTGCATATATGAGTCGGATGCGTGATTTATTATGACTGGCCCATGAAATTATTTTCTTTTAAATTAACAACAATAAGGTCAACCACAGCCAGTAGCTGTTTTGTAGTTATCATTTTATATTTTTTCACAGCTCTATTGTGAATGCTGCTAAAATACAGCATAGCAAGTGTGTTTGTTTTTAGGTTGACCCCTTGAATGCATTTAATTTCTTGAGAATGAAAACCTTTGCCACCAGGACCAAGAGGAATTAACCAGTGGTTAAACTCATTTAAAAACACAAGAAAGCATTTCAATATATTTGCTCAGCCCTTTTCTAATATTTTATGCACTTCTAGAAAAAGAAAAATGAAGAAATAGGGGCGATGTGTGTCTAAAATACGAAATTATTTTCCAGCTCCTCTTTCCAGTGAAATTAAGACTCATTCGTAGATTTACCAAACTGTAAGGAAGTTGTGATTTCAAATCATTCACAGCTTTATTGATGGAAATTTCAAAGAAAACTTGGACACGGACTTCAATTTAACTTACTTTGTTAATAAAAAATGCCAAGAGTGAAATTCAGGTTGAGATTCTAAAATTTTTGAATGCCATTCCTAAATGATAAATTATTTATTCCTAGATTTCTGATTCATACAAAACTATTGTAATAAGCCTTCTATTTTAGTTTGTCATCGTGTAGTGTTTTAATATGTCTCTTAAGTTCAAAAGAGGCGGTAGTTGAGCATGCAGATGTCAGATTTTTGTCCGATACATCTGGTTTTATCAGCTGTTGATGTGGTAAATATTAAGATATTAGAAACGAGTCTATTACTCAAAATGTGATTTCAACCAGAAATCTCATCCTTGAAGTTGTATTTTGAAGTAATGTTTATTACATATCTCTGGAAAAAGTCTTAAACTGGAATCAGTAAAGGCGAGCTTGTCAGTAGCTGATTAGTCCTTTATATATGACTCATCCAACACTCAGAAAAATCCCTTGGAATAGAGAGGTTCTCTTTATGATATTTAGCTATATGGCGGTGGAAAGGGGAGGTTTGAATTTTTGATTTTCCAGCTTATGGGTCATATTTGACCAACTGCTTTCACTAGAAGACATGCCACTTTGTTGAGCTATTTAGGAATCAAAAAGACTGTCTTAATTTAAAACAAGGACCCTTTGTTTTAGTTGGTGACTGCCTTGTGAAATTTTTCAGTTCTCAGCGGGTTAACCAGGGAACAGGGGCAGAGTCATAATTGGCCTATTTAGAGTATTTTGCATGTGAATAGTGTGTTAGTGAAGCATCCCTAAGTCTGTTGTGAGTGACATGGTGATTAGAATTTAGATTAGGGAAAACACATTCTGTACTTTATCAAGGACAGTAATTAGTTCAGTCAGTAAAAGTTGATTACAAGTAACGATAAAGTTAGATTTTTAGTACTTAATTTTAAAATTTCTTTATTAAACAGTAAATTTGTTCTTAATATAAATGCTACTATCTACTCTTGTTTTATTGCATATCAGAATAATTAAAAGAACAATGTGTTCAATGCAGAGTATAATCAGGCGATTTATATATTATGGGTAAGTTTCTATGTAGTTTTTAGAAAATGTAATATTATATAATCTTTCTGATGTCATAATTTTTAAAAGTTTAACAATTTGTCACACTGTGATAAGTTATTGTGCAAGTTTTCTAGCGTTCAGGTAAATGTTTAATCTGTGGGATGTGTCTTAGCTTCCGATAGACCTCAAGAGGGCATTCTGAAGTCCTTTGGTTTGTGGCTGTTAGCGTGGAATATCTGCTATTTCTATAATTTTGTGAGTTAGCGTGAGGATTTGAATTTCCTCTTGGTTCAGTTGGCATTTTCTCTTCTGTGGGTGCCGTGTCAGTTCGTGGAGAATCATGATATGCGGTACAGAGAGGCAGGGTTCTCAGTGGAGCTGATAGGCTATACTCACCCCCAGTGTGTGCAGCCGGGGGAAGTTGTATGCGTTCACAAAATGAGATTCTTCTTGTTAAGGAAGGGGATGAATAGTTCCCAGATATGAGCCTAAGTCTAGAGAAAGGAAACATTAGTCTTATATAAACGCCATTTGTTTTGCGAAATTAAAACGTGACTCATCTTAAAAGACTTTAAAAATATTGTTTAAAGGGAATCATCTACTTTCCTCCTAAAAGTAAAGAATTAAAAATTCAAAAACTTTGTGATAGCTTCTTAGACTGCCTTTCTTCTGGGTTTTTGTTTTGTTTTAATTGTCTCAGCTCAGCAGATGCTGTTTGCTTTATTGCATTGGTTTAAGTACTAACAATCAGTTGGGAGGTGGTGAAAGTAAAAAATTAACCTTCTATGTTTGTTTTCCCTTTTTAACCTTTTAGCAGAGTCTCCTTGGAGGTGACATGGATATGGGCAACCCAGGAACCCTTTCGCCCACCAAACCTGGTTCCCAGTACTATCAGTATTCTAGCAATAATCCCCGAAGGAGGCCTCTTCACAGTAGTGCCATGGGTAAGGTAGTCCTTTGTTTGAATGCCTGAGGGATGATTATGCCTTTTTCTTTCTTTCTTTAAAATTATCACCCCCTCATCCTACCTCCCACCCCAAGAAAACCATAAAGTCTGGCTCAGTTGTCAGCCAGGAGACTAACCCCCTAGAACACTGGGTAGGTACGTTAACAACTTAGGGTAGCAGAACTTTTTTGGTGTCTGCTTATTTCTAGTTTTCTCTTGGCTGCACCCATAAGGGAGCTTTTAAGAGATCAAAGTCACAAAAAGTTAAATATCTTCATTTTTATAAACAAAGCAGAATTTGATTTCTGCTAGAATCAAATGTGATCCTGGAAACTACAGTTTGCTAAGGTAATGATTTGAGGAAATATAGTATCATCTAGAAGCCTTTGTGGTTGAATCTATCTTAGGAAAATGGGCATGTGGGAGCTGACAGCATCTTCATTTTCTTTCAGAGGTACAGACAAAGAAAGTTAGAAAAGTTCCTCCAGGTTTGCCATCTTCAGTAAGTACTACTTGTTTCTGCTTTATATATTGCTTATTTAGTTCTGTTTTGTACTGATGGGAAGGAGATAGAAGGAAATAAGTTTCTATGCGCTCAGAGCAGCACATTTATCTAGAAGGTGGAGGAGGTAGAAATGACCTGCACATCCGGCCACCTGACCCACGTTGGAGTGATTAATTGCACATCCTGGAAGACTGGGTGGTTATTTTGATATTCAGCAGGTTAAGCTCTAAAAGAGAGCCTTGAAAAGGTGCCTGAAGTTTGAGGAGTTTTACCTGTACAGGGCTTTCAAGGGAATGAGTATTAGTTTCATGTGTTGGTTAAATTCTTTGTCAGTATTATGATGATTTATGGATTTGCATGCGAAAGGAGATTTGTGGAGAGGATTTAGGAAAAATTGACATGGGTTTCAGCCCAGAGTGCAGGAAGAATGTCTCTATTTTCTAGAGAGGTTGCTGAATAAAGGCTGCAAAGGTAGCTGCATCAGTAGCCATTTGTGTCTTTACTACCAGGTGACAACTAGAAGAAGTCAGTTGTAACCAAGAGCATTCTGGGTCTTTTTAATAGCTGGAGCTCTATGCAGAAGTTGCTAACATCCCCCACCCGCCCCCCAGGTCCCCAGCACAGCAAAAGTTGGTTGTGATCACAACTAAATACATAATATCATATTTTGAATTCTACTTCCTAGATAATTGTATTTAATTTTGTTTAGGACTAGTCTATTTCTAGTAATTTTCTCCTTATATAAAATGAAAACAAAAGTTTCCTCTCTTCTTTCTTTGTTTCTTTATCCTTCCTTTCATTCTTCCTTCCTGAGATGTAAAGATTTGATTTAATTCTGTAGAGTGCTAGTATTCTTTGAAAGAATGCTAATGAGCCTTATGTTTTTATACTTCAATATAAAATTATATTTAGATTTCTGAAAGTATATTACCAATCAATGCTTGCATATTAGTTTCATTTCATTTTTAATGTATTAGAAGAATAATAGGTTTTGCAAATGTGCTAAGATTAGATTAACCCAAACACCTGTGTATTTGACTTGATTTCAGTTCAGCTCATCCAAACAATTATTAAATGAATGTATCAGAATAAGTCTTACCAGGAAAAAGAGCAAATTTTGTATGCTGATTATCATAGAGTTGGTGATGTTGAAGAAGCATCACAAAGTTATTCATAAATACAGAAAAATATTGTGTAAATAAGGTTGCCAATGGTGTATATAATAGTCACTTTCAACTATCAATAAGTCACTTAAAATTGTACTCAGTTGTGTATTTTTTGAATTTCTGTATTATATTGAAATTGTCTAATATTCCCAAAGGATTTTATAAGCATATTTTAAGCTTGAAGTTAGGGGTGGATTTAATGTCAATGAAACTTTAGCTTTTAATAGGTTTTATGACAACTTCAAATGATACAGTCCTAACAGCTGCTCACATTTTAAACATGCCTGAACCTAATATGGACAATATTAAATGCATTTAGTGGACCTTTGAATGTTTGAAACAATGGAATAACTGTCCTATAAAAGCCATGAAAAACTTAAAGCTATCCTACCCTCTTTATGCCTCATATTAAAATTAACTTGTTTTTTTTCCATTGCTAAGATTAGGCGGATCTCTAGACAGTTGCTAAGGAGTGCATTGGTGTGACATTAGATGGTATGTCTATGCTTCATCATTGTCAACAACAATTTTCATAATTCTTTGTAAATTTTTAAGTATTTCCCTATAGATAACTGGCCCCTTTAGAAAATTTTACTGGCACAGTGGTTTCTTTGCTGTTAAGACAATTTAGGTGTTGCTGGTATGTCGTGATATGTTCAGAAACATAAAAATACATATTTTTTCTTTCCCAATATACAAAACTTGGGAAGTAGGAGTTTGATTTTATTCTATTTGATTTTTGGCTTTTAGTTGTCAGTTTAGGATTTACTCTTAGAAAATTTATCTTGACTAGGTGTTTTCATGGTTCTTATGAAACATTTTGGTGAATAGCCCTTTTTCTGAAAGACAAGGAGGAAGAAAATACAATTAAAAATGAAATTTTTATTCCCATTTTTTGAGCAAGAAGAACAAGTTTAGATAATCTTATAATTTAATCATCCATTTACTTATTACCTAAAAATTATCTCAGCTCTGTTTTCATAGCAATTTAGCTTAGTTTATGTAAGCTTTGTTGTAAATATCAATTGCTTATTGCTTATAACAAGATCTGTATGGCTTACCACTACACAAAATATTTACTTTAACTTAGTTCCAAAAAAGGGCTGTAGTAGACACGGTTATACTTTTGCCCCAGTACATCTGTATTTCTATATTTTTAGATCTCTACCATGCTTTTTTTTTAAGTTCAAATAAAATTATGACTATCTGATAAGAGATACTTCTTAAACTTTTTTCAGTATGTATATTTGCATAACAGATACTAAAAGATTGGGGATAATAAAAGGTTTCCTTTGGAGTGATTATGACTACATAAAGACACTTACATGTTTCCTTTGATACATATTTACCATGACAAATAGTAATAAATCTGTCACAATCTGTTGTGGCAATTCATACCCCCCTCCCCATTTTTGAAATGGGCCCTCTCTTCTGTTACGATAAAAGGAAGAAACCTTGAATTGTGACACTGCATCATCAGGTATTATTTGCGACACGCCTGTGGTACAGAGACTGGACTTCTCTTGCCGCCATTAGGCTGGGTCTTCCTCCCAGGCTATCAGGAGAGAGAGGGGATTGCCTGGCCCTGTTTTGAAAACACTGCAGCATCTGTGGGAGAGAGAAAACATAGGCCTGGCCCGACATCATGTCATCGATCTGGCAGGATCCACGCATGTGTGTTTGTACTGTGTACTGCACCTAGAAACCTCAAGTCACTGTGGAAGTATGACACAGTGATGGGATAACGGGAGACCCATCCGGCAGGGTCTGCAGGATAAGCACAGTGTGGGGGAGGAAGACTGTCCCTCCAGTGCTCATAGACCTGTACTTAGGGCTAGGGTGATTTTTTTTTTTTTTTAAAGGAAAGCCTGTGTGAAAGCCAGCTATCTAATTGCCCACGAGAGCTCTGCTTATTACCACAGTACATTTTTATCTTCTCGGTTCATATTTTAGTATGTTGCTCTTTTTAGTCACGTCCCAATTTCTTGCAGTCCTCATTTTTTTCGAAGACCTTAGTAATAAAGTATGGTCTTTTGTTGATGTCAGAATTTATTTTGCATGTCTAAGCTCTTGAATCTATATGAGAACATCTTGTTTTGCTAGATTTCTACATTTTGGTTTTCCATTTCAAACCATATTTCATCTTAAACTCAGTATTTTGCAACTTTACTGCTCATTTCAACAAATTTGTTTTATGTAACCTAATAATCATACACATAGCATCATGAATTGGTAGAGGGAAAGATGTACTATATTAAATTAAAGTTTTGAAAAAAATGATTCATGATTCTTAACAAAAATGAACATGAAATTACTGAAATCTAGAAAGTAGCAAAAATTTTATATTGTGCTGTTGTAAGATACTTTCATCAAACACAGAAACAAAACAAAGGCATTATCTTTTGGAAACTTTATTCTGCCCATCAACATGTAAACATGTAAAACTTTGATCTTAGAATCTGAAATATTTCAAAATCATACACATTTTATCAGAAACTGTTAACAACTACAAACTTTCTACTTCAAACTTCGGGGGAATTTGTCTCCACTTGTAATCCGATTTGAAACTTTAATGATAGTCTCACCATGACCCCAGTTGGAATCTCTTGAACATCAGATTTTTCTGGAAACAGGATGTTTTATCCTTAGAAATAGTTTATGATCTCTCATCTCCAGTGATCTTTCCTAAAACTGCACTTTTCAGTAAAGTCTTTTTCTTCTATGTTAAATTACAAAGGGGTTTGGTGTGGTTTTTTTTTGTTTTGTTTTTGTTTTAAAACTCAGGAAGATCTAGTAAGCTTTGTTTTAAGTGGTCAGAGATAATTTGGGACACATGGATCCCAAGATAAACAATTTCTGGGACTATAAAAATTCTAAAATAAGGTTTGGACACTTCAAGAATCTTTGTGACATAAGTTAGTCAATAGGTGGGTTTGAAAAATAAAAACTTAATATGTATTAGATACCAGGTTGGCCAGTTTTCGTTAAGAACAGAATTCTTAAATAAAATGCAATATTTAAGTCTGGATTAGAGTTTCTTTACAGAAGAGATTATTAGGGATATCAAGAAAAATGAATAATGCTAATGGCTTTAAACATCTTACGTATTTTACGTTATATTAAAACATTCATATTTGAAGATTTCAAACGTGATGTTGAATTCGTATCTTAAGTTATTTAGTGAAAACTCCTTTTTTCCCAGGTACTTGAAGAAATCACGAACAATTTAAAAGAGATATTGGTAAATTGTTTTTTCCTTATTAGTGGCCTGGAAATTTTGTATAATTCAAAAACTCAGTACTTAACTCAGAAATATACAGTTTCTTCCATCACGTTTGGAACTGATCATAGGGCAATCAGAACGATGCTTTTTCATGTCAACACATTTTAATAAGTAATAATACAATTTTCTTTAAGATGAAAGTTTTATTGAAATATAATATCTATCACAGGTGAACTAAATATCAGCCATCTGGACTCTATCCTTTTTAGGAAAGTCTAGAAGTAGCTGATTGTGTGATAAGACATAAAAGGAGGAACCTCTTCAAGGTTCATCCCTATAGAGATAGATACTTTGTGAAGAAGTATAATTGTAAGTGTTTAAAATATTAGGATAGCTCTCAATATTCACCTTTAAACTTACTGTGCCTATTTTCTAATTAAAGATATTGAAATATGAGGTTTAGATATTAAAATTGTGCTTATTATGGAAATGTTTAGGCAAGAGGGAGGTTAAGAGTGGCACTATTAAGTTATCCCAAATAGGACAAAACTATTATTCACACAATTTACACGGCATGTGTAACATGACAGTGGGGAACAGTGAAAGCTGAGAAAATACTCATGACAGAGAAAGTATTTTTGTGTGTGTGGAGTTAATGCTGAATTTGCTAAACCAAAGGCTAGTTCAGCATGTGCGTTTTTTTTTTTTCCGTGAAAATGAATCTCATTTTCCTTATTGCACGTTGAGACTATAGAGGTTACGATTTTTATGTATTGCTGGTGTATGAAAACATATAGGAGAATCTTTATATATATTTTTTCATTGGAGGCTTTTATGCCATTAAAAAATTTTCAGAAAGCGCATAAGAAGCTTGCAAATATTCAAGATATATACCATTAGGCATTCTAATATCCCAGAAGTTTGCTCAAGGATTTCTGAATTTTTCTTTGGAATTTTGGAATAATGAGCTCCTTCATCTACCATCCTCCTCTTTCTGCCTGGAAGCCCAATCCTGTGCCCTTAAAAAAAAGGGGGCTTCTAGTGTGCATATTTTAGATAGAGAAGAAATGTAAAGAAGACAAGCACGAAAGTTAACCGTAGATGAAAGGTTTGTGTATTTTTGAGCTATTCCTGCTTTATCTTTACAAACTAAAAGCTTATATCCCCCAAACACCCAAACCAAACACCACCAGTTCATTCCTTCCACCAGAAAGAAGCCTTCCTGGCCAGCAGCGCCCCAGTTTTCTATTCAGTGAGCTCTTCTAAGGAGTGCTGCCTGATGTATCTCCCCAATGTGCGTTTTTATTTTTAATCAAGTATTTGAAATACTATTTCGCATGCTAAGATTTATCAGGAATTTCATTACGATTTTGCCAACTGGAACAATAGCATTTAGTGTAAAACTGGACTTATTTGTTGAGAAAGAGAAATGCATTTCTGGGAACTGCTATTTTAAACTTTATCGCTTTCACTGAAGAGTATATTTTGGTGTGAAGTTTTGGGCTCTGAGTGTTTTAAATTACTGAGAAGTGTAGGAAACCACTGCAAGGGTGCTTTACCCAGAGAGAATTATAACAGGGCTTGCATGTATTTTGAAAATCAAACCCTTTTCTGTAGCAGCCAGCTTAACTGTGAATTTATTTTATATTTGCAGAATAATATAGATACATGGGTTGATAATTTGATTATCATTTTTTTAACTTTCAAAATTCAATCGATTGAAACAGTTTTATTTGCTAATGTAGCAAAACGTTCTCTTTTTTCTAGATCACTGACGATTTCGTTATTTTCTGTGTTTTCTTGATTTCGAATAATTCTAAAGGTTTTCAAAAAAGTAATGAATCAGCGTCAAACAGAACGTGGAGGGCTAAGTAAGATTCTCTGAGAAGATGTAGTCATCGTAAAAGAATAAGGAGTCTCTTTAGCAAAGTTATATTTTCTTCAGGCAAAATCCATCCTTGTCAGGCTGTTGATGGACACCTGCTTTGTCTTGGCTTTTGTTTTGATTTTTTACGTAAATTGCACTGAATCACTAAACTGAATGTAAAGTTGCTTCTCAAGGCAGTGGCACAGGATTTTCAGACTTGATCAGTCTCGACTATCCCAGGATGTGCGTGTGTGCACACGTGTGCGTATGAGTGTTCTCCTTTTAAAGGAAGAGGAGCTTTTATAAAATGTGGTGCAAAACTTGTAGTTTTAAATACTCAATTATTTTATCTGGAAACAGCAGCATGTGAGTGATTCTTTTTTAAATTGCAGCTGCTGCATAGGTGTAGAGCTTTTTGCGGAACTTTATGCTTTACTTGAGCATATACTCCCTCTTCAGAGAAGTTAAGGTAGTGCAGAAGTTTCTGCATTTTGTGAAATTTCAGGGTTGAAAATAAAGATGCTCTATGATTTGGTGAGATGGATAGATTTCACTTTTGAAAGAATGCAAAAGCTGTATTTTAGAAGCAACATTTTAAAAATTCTACTTAAATGGTTTAGTGACACCCACTGTTGTCTCTTGTCTGACTTTGTCATCTGAGGAATTTATCATAAATAAGCCACTAGGGATGAAACTTGATATATACGTGCTTACTTCCAGAGTAATAAGTAGAGGAACTGTGTGTGTGTTAAATTTCACTAAATTTATTTTATTTCGTGGAACAGGAAATAGGAACATTCCGTAGTGAAGCTCTCTTCATAGCAAACTGTAAAGAAAATTTCTCAGTGTGTTGCCATGTGTTGGCAGTGATTAAAGGGCATTTCCTTTGTGAAACATGGAGCCATATTAGAAAGACTTATATTTTCTCATAAAAATGACCTTTGCAAGTACATTTAATCATAAAACTGGTGTCATTCCTCACACACACATACAAAAAGTGTCACTGTTACCACTTGCTGTTACCATGTAGGGATTTTAGGAAAATGCTATTTTGGAACAATTATTTTGATGGCATCTGAGAAAGAATACCTAAGTGTCTGCAGCAGCCTCCTCCCTCCATAGCCCATATCATTCTAAATATGCCTCCTGAATTATACTTATAATAATATTGTAATGGCTTTCATTCTACCGATTGGCACAGTATATCATTATATCATTAGCTGCTGTGAGAAAGCAGTTTCAAGTAGGTGGCAGATTCTTAGCATTAATGTTTTCAAGTAACCCTGTTTAGGGAATTGGGTTGTTTACAACCCAATTGCTCAGGTATATTAACACAGGGTACAATAATATTTTCTGGCTTGCCTATTATGAAACAAACTTGAGGTACAAAAGAATTCAATAACAAGTGGAGTATAAAAACTGGGGCTCTAGCTTAAGAAAGTTTAATAACTCAAGATGTTAAAGGATGAGAAAAAAATATCTAAGGAGGCAGCAGTGTTTAGCTCATTTTGCATTACTACTAAGGCTGAGATTTATTAAGAAAATGTTTATGGCCTGATGATTTAGACTTGTTGAGTTAGTTTAAAATTTTTAAACCATTGGTTAAGTAGAAAATAAGCACATTTCTGTATCTATTTTACTGTTTGAAAGTATTGCTATATAAAATAAGTTAAAAATTCTGCCATTTAATACTCAGGCATGTGCTTCAGGAGTAAAAGTGCATTGCCAGAACCTTGCGGCTCCTCATATAGCATCTTAATATGTATTTTAGTTTTAGAGATATAGAAGACATTGGCACATATAATCTGTATAATTGATAACAGCAAAGAAAATGGAATTAAACCTATTTGTTAAGGACAGATACAGCTGGGATTACAAAATTCAAACCGCTGCCAGTAATTATTTTACAAATAAATGCTATTTCATTTTTCCTTTAGTAAATATATCAGTAACTTCACCCAATATTGATATAAGTCAAACCCAACAGTAACAAGCTGGGAGTGGCCAGATAGAAAAGGAAAAAAGCATGTTCATTTATTCATTCATTCCTTTCTTGTTTATACTTATTCAAAGCGTATTTTTCATTGCAGGTAAAAACTAGACACACCATGTAACATGAAACATGCCTTTTTCTTCTGTGTATTATTTAAATAGTGGAGCTTTACAGCTAAGATTCTTCACATTTAATGAAATTTGCAGTCTTGTGTCACTTGCATCACAATATGTGGGAATAACCTTAGTGTTTTAAAGAGTGTACCTTGTAGCCTTTTAAAACATCATGCATTTGAAAAATAAAATAACCCACACAGTGTAACACACGGACTTTTGTCCCTTAAGATGATTGCCCTTACTCACTTGTCACCATCTTGAAGACAGTGAGGGACATGTTTTGTTTGTTTGTTTGTTTGTTTATTTATTGAGACAGAGTCTCACTCTGTCACCAGGCTGGAGTGCAGTGGCATGATCTCAGCTCACTGCAACCTCTGCCTCCTGGGTTCCAGCGAGTCTCGTGCCTCGGCCTACCAGGTAGCTGGGACTACAGGTGAGCACCACCACGCCCAGCTAATTTTTGTATTTTTAGTAGAGGCAGGTTTTACCATGTTGGCCAGGATGGTCTCGATCTCTTGACCTCATGATCCGCCCGCCTCGGTCTCCCAAAGTGCTGAGTTACAAGCATGGAGCCCCTGTGCCCGGCCAGGGGACATGTTTTAGATACATCGTTTTTGTTCTGTAGAAGCCAGACTCACTGCTTTACTTATGTGTGTTACTCTGAAATATATTTCCAGTGAATGAATATAGTAGTAAAAGTGGTGTAGTAGGGGTAGAAAAACACTGCACTAGACATAAAAAGACCTTTCTAATTTAATGCCTGACAGCCTCTACTTACTTATCCACTGGCCTGGTTGGGTCACAAACTTGTTTCACTGTCTACAAAACAGGTATAAATAGTGCCTGCATAATCAGATGGTATCAATATGCTAATAACAAACCTTTATCAAAGTACTTATTCCATGCCAGAGACTATTCTGACTGGTGCACTATAAAATCATTTGCATCTATTAAACATTTATTCCAATAAAAATCCTATGAGATAAGTAATACTGTTTACTCAAGAATCTTAAAAATGAGGCACAGAGAGATGAAGAAACATGTCTGTGGTCACACAGCTAGTAAGTGGCCGAGTTAGAGTTTCTGTGTTCTAACCGTAGTCCTGTCTATGCCGCCTATAGCGTTTCATATACTCTGTAGACCGAAAAGCTCTCTACAGCAATGTTGTTGTTAACTTAGCAAGTATTTGACTATCTAAAATAAATTAACATTCAGAAGTTTCATTTCACTGTAGAATGACTGTCAGTACCTCTATATAGTCACATTCTATAACTTTTGCCCAAGCAAATCAGTAAACCAGGCAGTCCAGGAGAGCATTTGTGTAAACAAAGACAGTATCATGTAGTGGTTAGAGTATGAAATCTGATCAGCCGGGTTTTTAGGGGGCTATGTCACTTCCTAGCTACACAGTTATTTGTAAAATAAGTACTCATTGGGGTTCGAATGCATTTATGTAATATCCTTGAGTGTTACATATTATTGCTACAGATAATAAAAGGCACTGTCGTGCTATTACCAGTAACAAGGTAACTACCTTTCCTTTGGCATTTGAGAAACAAGTCTAACATGGCAGCCTACTTAGGAGTAGTTAGCAGTAGTAGAATAGGGTCTCAACCATGTACAAAGGAATTTTACCTAACAGAGGTCACTTGCTTTTTCTGAAATTATGTTATATTGCAATTTTTTTTTTTTTTTTGATATGTGGTCTTGCTCTGTCATCCAGGCTGGAGTACAGTGGGGCAATCATAGTTCACTGCAGCCTCAAACTCCCAGGCTCAAGCGATCTTCCCACCTCAGACTCCTGAGTAGCTGGGTACACAGGTTCACACCACCACACCTGGCTAATTTTTTTTTTTTTTTTTTTTTGTAGAGACAGGGTCTCCCTGTGTTGCCCAGGCTCTGCAAACCCATGTCTATCAAACGAAGACATGCAGTCAGTCTTTTTAATCATTACACTTAGTGCTCTGCAAAGTTTGTGTTAGAAATATTTCCTCCATCTTTTCTCGTTTGAACTGGGACATCAGCTACGATGCCTGGAGCTTCTTATAATGTGATTCCCTCAGCCAATAATTTGTTTATGCCTAAATCAGCCTTGCCTCTAAGTGATAAGGAGATACATGCTTTTTCTTTTGTTTTGTGTCAGTGGTGTTCTATAATAGGTTGGGAACGGGTCTGCCTGAGTGATACACAGCCCCTTGGTGGGGCTGGGTGTAGTTCTCCCCCATGAAAGTGAAAGTCAGGCCTAAGGTATTAACTTTGTCTGGCAAGATGAAGACATGTGGACTAGGTAGACCTGTGTGGCAGTCTGTTTCTCTTATAAAGTAAACAGAGTTTAGTTTGTTTAGGACTGCTTAGGTAGATTTCTAACATTATGCAGGAATATTTGTACAGATGTTTTAAGGTAAAGTCAAAGAATGGCTGGATTCTAGCCTTTGACGCATTATAACATATCTTTTCTCAATGCCCTTGTTGAATTCACAAAAGAAAAGGTATTTTTGATCACCAGCTATGAGAAACTTAAAACATTTTTTTTTTTTAATAAAGGCTGATTTAGTTAACTCTTCTTGCATTTAAAGAAAGAAACATCTGCTGAAAGTAGGGAGGGGGAGGCGTGAGCGGAAGCGTGGTCTCCACATTCCACAATGAATGTCTTTTCCCAGCCAATTTTAATTTGCAGAAAAACCGGGCACCAAGTTAGATTCCTCGGGAAAGGTCCCTATTGGCTGGTGAGCCCTGAGCTTCTTCCGGGTGCCCCCCGAACATGGACTGATGCTTCAGTTCACAGAGATAGTCTTTCTCTGAAAAGCCGATAGATCCCATTTAGCCACCCCCTCATTTGTAGTCATTGCCACCTTGTGGATCACAAAGGATATTGGTTTTTATCAAACTTCCATTTCGATTTGGCTTTTTGTGGCAAGTACATGTTGGCAGTGGATTGCCATGTTCCTCACCAAAAGGATCCTGGTTTGTTCAGCAACACCTCACTTCTCCACTCACAGTTCATTTATGATTCTGATGAGAGTGTTTTTTCAGGAAACACACATTTCACTTTTTGACCTAGGAGCATCTGTTAGAATTTTTTTTAATACTACTTTGGCATTCTGAAAGTGTTAATGTCTTTCATATCTGTTTAATGCTATTTAGGGATATTTATGATCACCTCTTGGTTACTCAGGGTAAAGTGTGTCGCAATTTTTTTTAAACAGACAGGAAAGCATTCACATGAGGAAACAGATTGCTTTAAACATGTGCTTCCTGTGACAGTAAAAAGAACAAATTAGATTTAACACTGTGTAATGAATGCATAAATGTGTACATTTAAGCTTTTAAAAGCTTTATGTTCAGTTCTGGTCACAACAAAAATTGAGTCACCTGTAAAAATTAAAGATGCTTGGGGTACTCTCAGACTTCTGAAATGCCCGGCAATTGCAGTCCTCGCCTGACAGTGCCTCGCTGGAATCATAAAAAGCATGATCTATTAATGTTGGAGCGAGCTAGAACGTTACAAGGCACATTCAGAGGTTAAACCAGGTTAGAGTCAGAGTCCGTGCATTTAGCAAACAAATCACAATTTGTTGTAGGGGGAGAACATTTCACTCTCATCTTCCTCCCTTAGAATCAATGAAAAAAATCAATTTTCAGGAGCCCCATATATTCCCCTGTCTTTCATAAAAGAAAAGAAGAAAACCCGATGTTTACTTACTAGCATTTACTACAATTTAATTATATAAAAAATGACTTTTTTTCTTATGTAATTCAGTTTGAGCTCTGTATGCTGGCAAGAAGTGAATAGAATCTGAGTTAATATTTCCAGTTAGACTCGAGTGTGGAATTGGAGGGCCTGAATCCTCTCCCCCGGAAGAGAGGCACTCATGGCCATTTCTGTCTGAGCCTGCGGATAGTGCCGGTCTGTCCCCTGTGCTTTCAAAGCTAAGGATTTGTGGCACACTTGCCATCTCTCTGGCCAAGGAGGGCCAGGACGGAGTCCCTCAGGGGAGGGCACGTAGTTTGAGGACATCTGACTCTCTTATATCACATACTGAGGTACTAATATCAAAACAGACTGCTTGTCGTCGCACGGTGGGGCAGTGCTTTTTTTGGCTGCCATGGTCGAAATGAAATGGGCAAGCTGTAGTCCGCTTGGCATCAGAATGGGCTAAGGGAAGCAGGGAAATCAGAGTCAGACTGTGAATGCAAGTCACAGCCAATGGTTAACTTCCTTTTTGTGTGTCACTTGGCAGCAGCGATACTGATGGTGATTTTTTTTTAACATGGGTGAGAGTTCAGTGCCCTAGGAAGAGCCGTAGACGCTGTTATTGTGCTTCCTCATACAGTTGACTTGTGTTGATTTCTTGAGGCCAGTACAGCTGTTCCAAAAGCCAGCTCGAGGAGCTGTGTGCATGTGTACATGGCCATCGGATGTCAGATGAAAAAGGTAATCAGATGGGAGGTGATCCCTACAAAATCTCACTGCTGATCACTAGGTGGTCATAGGGGAATCAGGTTTCTTGCCTAAGGCAATAATACCAAAGAATAATATATAGTGCAGTTGAATGGATACTCCCTTGTATACAGACACCCAAAGATATTTTTAAATTACCACCACTCCACACCCCTTATCTCACATAAAAGATTCAAATCAATTTTGGACTGTCTGGAAAAATGCAGGACTAAAATAGCCAGATTGAATTCAGATAAAATTACCTTCTGCTTTTTTGGGAGGTTGTTGCTTTTTGGTTAGCCACATTATTTTCTTTGAAGATTCATTTGGAAGAGAGTTTGGTAGAATTTCTAGCCTCTCCCAAGATTTTCCTCCCATGTCTCTGTTTGCAAAGAGCTGTTCCCCAAAGGCGAAAGAGCGAGTTGCCATCTTGAGCAAATTGGATGTTTAGTGAACACCAAATGGTCTCAAAGTTATCCTAGAATTTTCCCCTTATATCTGGTTGCTTTCAAATACTAATTATTCTCCTCAAAACTCCTAACCATTTGTGCAAGATATTAGTAAGATGACCAACTTCTGACAACCCCAAAAGCAGGGAAGGAAGCTTAGAAATAGAATACCGTTTGTCTGGTAATTAGAGTGTATCTCTTAAGAGTTCGAGAGAATTCTGATTAACCTTTCTGTTCCCACATTCTCACATAAAATTAGCACACCTTTTAAATTATTATCTAGTATTTAAACACATATTTTTGAGTCTTCTTAATGCAACAGGTTCTGGAGACACTAAAAGTGTGTTATAGTTTTCTAAAAAACTTCATTTTTCTTACATTTTAAATGTTCTGTTTGTGCAAAATTTCGAGAATCACCATAAGGGCTTCTTTGCATTTTTAATTTAGTAACTAACATATGAATAAATTTGCATATTAATTAGTTGCAGATTAAATCATGCATACATAATTGCCTCCTTACTGTGTTTAATGTTTGTCAAAATCTCCAGCCTGGTTTGATGGATGTCGTATGAAAGATTACAATTTGATGTACCCTTGGAAGTATTTACACCAATAATGCAAGATTCTTAATAGCAGAATTTTCTAGTTATATACAGTTACTAATAAACATGTAAGATAGGTACATGTCCCTTTGACTAAAATTTTTTTCTCTGCACCAAATCATTTACTATTCATAATCATTAATGCATCTCCTAATTATACAGCATATGTCTGTTAACCCTTTCATTGCTGGCCTTCAAATGGTAGCTTCTTTCTTTTTCTTGCCCCCTAAAGAAAGCAAAATTGTTTGATAATATTCTGAAATCACTCGATTGTCTATTATTTATTTCTCTTCTGGTACGTGGACACACCTCGTTTGCCATTTATTTTAACATACAATAGATAATTATATGATCACTTTGTATTTTCCAGTTAAAGATCATGAAATGACCCATGTGCACATGCTTTGTAGCTGATGGGCTTTTGCCTTTCTTTTACCAGTGCTGAAAAAAATTGAAATGCTTCATATATTTCATACTAAACAGTAAATAAATGTATATACAGACATATACTCCATTTAGGAGGGTAATTGTAGGAGAAGTAAAAGTATTTAAATTGTATTTAATTTCATTTTGAATATTGAAATGCATTTAATGTATCATGATCAAACATAGGATGGAAATGTAATTTTTTTTATTAGAACTGAGATCTCTGAAGTAGAAACTGACAAGAGAATAGATGCTCTTGATTTGACGTAATTTTAAGATGCCAATAAATGTTTGGTTAAATTTCTTCAGGTATTTAATGTTTTAAGTTTCATCTTACTCATGTAAAAAGTAGACCAACTGGCTTTTTTTTTCTTTTTACTATTTTGTTGTCTAAGCTGCTTATCACACTGTATTACCCTGCATTAATGAGTATTCCTACTGTGCAAAATTCTATCAAAAATGATGGTGTGAATGTCATTTTTAATTGGAAGTTTATACAGTCAAATTTATAGTACACAACAAAAAATATGTATGTAGTTCTGCTCCAAGCCTTCTTTTAGGCTTTTGATCTTTTTGGTTTAAGTATACATTTTTATTAATCTAAGTGTCATTTGAAAATCTACACAAATACTACTACATTTATATTAATGCCATTGTTGGGAAGAGAGGGGAAACTAAGGCATGGAGTAATTATAAAGCCGGTAAACTCTAAGAAGAACAAATGTCAGAATGACCAAGAATGGATTTTCAGGGGTCTTTTTTAGACATGAAAACTTGTTCACCAGTTCTGTATGTTTCATAGAAGTCATAATGTATGATTTCTGTCTATTTTTGAATGCCTGCATTTATATACCTAGTAAAAAGACAAAGGTTAAAATGAGTTGAAAGCATTAACAACTGATTTCCCTTCTGGGATTCGTTCAAAGGAGATATAATGTCTCCTGGTCACCTACCTCAGGAACATTTATTTTCTTATCACAGAGCACAGTGAACTATTCATTGATTTAGCAGAACATTCTCTTACAACACCTAATATTGCATTAAATTATTTAGCAATGTGAAAAATAAAATGAAAGCTGCAAAACTTATAAAAGGAAGCAAACAGTCAGACCCGAAACATATTTATCCACAGCCATTGTGCCTAGGTAATTCAGGGCATATGGTATGTAAATGATATTTGGAGATCCTTGCCAAATCTACACACGACGGGATAAATTAAGGACAGGTTTCACTGGGTGTGAGTCCCATGATTGTGGCCGGCACACTTTCTGCTTGGGTGTGTGTGTTCTGTTCTCGTCACAGAGCGTTCAGTGGCCAAATCTGGTCTCAGCCGACTTCTAAGACATTATTTGCAATTCCCAAGAATTGATTTTATGATTAAATGTAAAATATAGTACCAATTTGCCAAACTTTCCCTTTGCTTTCAGATTTGAAAAGTAAGATCTGAATAATTTATCAAGATATGTTTGGATATTAAGCCAATGGATATCTTTGACAGTGGAAATTGAGTGCCTCTTAGCTTCTTAGTCACTGAAGAAAGGTGTTACTGAGTAGTGACTTTTCTCTAAGCTAAGATTAAGATCTTTCCTAGATCACACTATGAATTATTTTGAACCATTGATAATTTTGATTCCAGGTTGGCCCAGTAATAATTTGTTAATTCAACTTGATAAATTATTTGTATCATTTATTTTATTTTTGAATTATTATTTTGAAGCATATGCTCTCATTTCTAGAAGGGTGAAGGCACTGACTCCTTCTTCTATTTAGAATTAATTTTAAGTAGGCAAGAGGTTATACTGTTTTCTTTTTTCTGAAAGGAATTATCTTTTTCTAACCTGGGGGTCTTAGCTCAGAGTTTTTAATGCTTTGAATTAAGGTTCGTTTTTATCTTGGAATCATGTAATTGGAGTTTTTGGTTAGAAACTATGGCAGAATTTTTTCTCCTATAATTTATTGGGCTATACCTAAAGAGTGCATTTACTATGAACACTTAATTATAAATACAAGACATATGTTATTTATAAAAGCTATTTCAGTGTATTTTAAGGTATGTAGAGTATGGCTTAGGATGTTTTATTGTTTTTGCTATTAAGAATAGTGCTTTTACTAAGTAAAATTGCTTTTTTCTTTACAAAAGATAATGTCTTTAATATTATAGTTTTATTTGAATTAGCAGTTTAATCTCTGTCCCTTCTATTATCATTCCATTTACGGAATGCAAATAACACACTAGTTACTGTATAGAAAATAAAATTAGGCTCAATCCTTGTTCATTGCCATGTAAATTGGGTAAAAAACAGAAAAAAATACCCTTGTGATCAACATAAATCAATACTACTTGACACAGATCCAGCTAAAAATTGATGAAAGGGGTCCTAGTTCTGAAGGAATTTATATAATTATCATGTAGCCTGTAGTTTGTGAACTCTAGGCAAAGTTCTGAGCTGGTTATTCTGGGACCATCCCTTGGTTTATTGAAACTACTTTGCACAGCTGTGCTTCAAACTCAACAACAGAGAGCAAAAACAATGTTCACTACAAAATAAACCTCAATCTGCCTTTCAACTTCACTGTGAACTTGCAGCCTTGAAAACAACAAAAGGGGTAAAATCACAATTGAGATTACAGAGTCTAGATTAGATGTAGTACACGATAGGGTGGTATGGCCCAATTTTACTTACATGGGACAAGTGGAAATGCTGTGAATGCCAACATGTTAAGCATCATAGCCACTTATCAACATGTTAACTTTAAATGTCAGTCATTGGACCCCATTTGAAATAAAGCACTTGCTTTTTATTCAAGGAAATTAAGGTATATTGGGGAATGTGGAGGTGAGTTGAGGGGAGTTTTGTTTTCTGTGGTTTTTTTTTTTTTTTTTTTTTTCCAGCGGGGAGAAGCGCCTTAGACAATAAACTGTCTCAAGTATTAAAAGTCTATTTTTATGCGCTGTATGATTCAAAATGACTGAGCTGTTTTGAAATTTTGTAGAAATAAAGGAATATAAGGAGAATGAGAAATGATATTTGCATCTTTACAGACAACTCTGTATAGCAAATTTAAGATTCTGGCAATATCCTTACAAGTATCTGAAAATTAGGAATTATGAAGGAAAACCCAGACAGATACTTAACTATTGCATTGCTACCAGGTGTCTCTTTGATATCAGTAAATTAGGAAACCTTTAAAAAAAAAGGTTGAAATATCCAGAATGACAACTTATTTTAGTATATGTGTTCAGACAAAATATTTCTTTAAGGATGTTGAAATGTTTTATTTAATTGTTCATATATATTCAGTAAATTTTTGGTAGACTTGACCCATTAGACTTGTTTCATAAAAGATATGGGCTTCTGCGTATTTAGATCTTAAGTTTATTTCAAATTGGCCTTTATAAAACTTTAGTGCCTTTGTCTTAGAATTCTAGTCAACAAAATTCTATTCATCAAATACATACATCACAGAAGTAATTGATGATACAGTAATTTCTACCATATTGTCAAATGGAGACTATCAAAAGGGAAAGAAACCTTGATGTCAGTCAGAAGTTGTGGGTATGCTCACTTGGCACTGAATCAGCTTAAAGCTCAAGTATTAGGTTGAAAAATTCACAAATGTTTATAGCACACCTACTAAGTGCCAGGCTTCCTGGAAGGTGGACAGCAATGCCCAGTGTTTCCGCCATTGGGAAGATTTGTGGCAAGATATGTATGGCCACAAGTAGTTGTACAAATCAGAGTTCGTTTTGTAATGGTTTATAAGGGCCTGGTACCACTGATTCTCCTTGCAGACTAATAAACACAGAGCTTATATGACTCTTAAAAATATACTGTTAGCAAGTACATCCTAAATTATGTAATCATGTAGTCCATGATAACAGTTAATAGATGATGCAGAGATGGAATCAGCCACCTGGCTTACTGTAGTTGTCTGTGAAGTCCTTTGTTATGAGCATGTATTTCTGTTAACAATGCAACAAAATAATATTTTTTAGGTTTTTTTTTCTTTCTGTAGTGCCTCAAATCTAGATAAATGGAATGTGTTAGAAATGATAACAAATAAAAAGTTAAATATGTGGAAATGACATGGAAAGCACCTGTTTCTTCTCTTTGTTTTCTTCCACATCATTAAGAAATAATGTTTCACTGTAGAATATGGTGTCCCTCTAAGAAGTTTTCTAATTTGAATGTTCAAAGTAGAATATAGATTAAATAAGTAAAGGTGACTTGCCAAAAAATAAATTAAAGAACACGTGAAACAAACAGAAGTCTGCATCGTACATACTAAGTGGCATAACAGTATCACCTCTCGAAAGTGACAGTGCATGTATCCATCTTTATACCTTTAGCGTGTTGTTGGAATTCTTAGTTATTTTACTGAGAGAGTAGCCACACTATACGAGAGAAAGGAATGTAAATTGGATCCTTCACACCCATTTCTTCTGTGAAGTGTATGTGTTTTTGAATATACTCTCTGCCAGGATAGCAAATAAAATTTGGTTCAACCCTAATCTTCAGCAGATTATAATCTAGGTAAAGGACAAGCCAGGTTCATGAAATCAAAAATAATAATTAGAACATTTGGAAACGAGGGGAATAGCTCCTCATAATTGTCTGTGTGTTTTATCGGTGTAAAGTAAATATAGCCCTGTTGGAAATTTTTGTCTAGTAATATGCTCATTTTCCCGTTTCATGAAGACTTATTCTCAAATGGAAGTTACAGCTGGCTATTATGTGTTTTTCTGACAACCCCTCTTTTCTCTGGACATGATGATTTCTGTTGTCGTGGAAAGGAAGGAAATAAATCTCTTTTTGTTCCTCATTCACTCAGTGAGCAAAATGTGGTTGAGCTCCTATTGTGTGCAGATTATTGTTGAAGTGTGGGGCAAAGAAAGCTAAATTATTATTTTTGTTTAGAAATTTAAGGTATTTGGGAGCAGCAAGGTAGATGCACAGTTTATTTAACAACAAGGCACTGAACTTTGCTGGAGAATCCTATATTCTAGAATATAGTCCTTATCTGGAAGTGACTGCAGAATCTCATTCTGGATCCCAGAGAGCTGCAGATCTGACATGATTAAGACAGTGGCCACAGAAACTCCCCTGAGCTTCTGTCTAGAGGCCTTTTCTGTCTTGTGTCTTCCCTGAAAATCACAGGGACTGTGTTGAGTTTTTGCTTGGTCAACTGGAGACACAACTTTTGATTGTTTTTATGTTCTCAGAGATTGATTTGCCAGAGATATTACATTATAATAAAAACATTGACACAGAATCTAGGGATTGAAACAAAGCTTATATGATCACAATTTAACATGTAGTTACTTGAAAATTATTGATTTATAAGGAAAACAGATTCAGACAAAGCTAGAACTTACTCAGGTTTATAAGAGCTAGTTAGAAATTAAGCTGAAACTTAAACCAACATCTTGGTTTCTGGCCTCCACATTATACTGCTTATCTAGTAAGGCCAAGAGGAGAGGTGGAATTGAGTTCTTATCCCCACACGCTATGTTGGAAAACCAGAAACTTTAGCTCTATTGTAAGTCTTTAAAGATCAGAAGATAATTTAATTTTTAAAACTTTCTCATGTTTAATAATTGTCATAAAATGTATAATCAGTTGTTTAATAATTGTACTACTAATAATGACTCAATCCAGAAATATTTAACTCTTAAAAAATGTAATGGACACAATACATTTAAATTTTGAATAAAGTATACATATGTTTACTACAGAACATATGAGCAGTTGATGAGATACCCAACATAGCTGGCAAGTTTGAAGGTCACAGCCCGTGTACAAAATGGGTATATCTTTAAAAATTCTAGTCTTTATCATATGCTCTGTACCATTTCCTTGCACACAACACAGTTGCTATGCGATGGCACTAAGAAGGTAGATGTCCAGACCACATAAAGAACATGGCATTCAGTTCCTGAACACATGTTATAGAACACGCCCCATTTGGCAGTAAAGAGTACCTTCAACTGGAGGGAAGGGGTGAGAGTTGACCTGTTTGGCATTTTGACTCATACTAAGAAATGTTGAAGTTATTTTATGTTCAGAATGTGTTTGATAATCATGTGTGAAGAAGGCAAAGTGCTGACATTGTAGAATACCCCTGTCAAAGAAAGAGAGACAATTTTCATTCCCTTGGTTGGTAAGCACCATAATTTGGCCTTTCGGCACTGCTATCAGTAAAGCTAGTTGATGACTTTTACATCAGTTTTTGGCCCAACCATAAACGAAGATAAAAGACCACTACTGCCACAGTACGTTTTCGCACTCGTCACTCATATCTAATTCAGCTGGGTTAATGTTAAAAGCCAAAAGTTATCAATATCAATTTTTTCCCCAAACCATTCTTATTTTAGTACTGTTTATGTTCAATAAAAGCTTATGAATTTCTTTCAGTGTTATTTAATGAAAGCCCAGAATTTAAAAAAAATTACACCTTATTTCTTTAAAACAATTTCTTTTGGATTACTTGTGGGATTTACTCTAAGCTCTTGTCTCTTAATAGAAGATGATGCCAGGCTTGTCTCACCTGTCCCTTCCTGGTCGTGTCTGTGTTTATGTGTGGGGTGGGTATAAAGTGCTTTTGATTAACAGAATGAAGAGAATGCTTATTTTGAAAACTCAGTAGTTAAAATTAGAGTTCATTTTGAGTTAAAGAACACCACATTTAGGTTAAGAATGGACCAATGACCTGATTAAGCTGGAGGCTATTGATTGGCCTTGAGGCAACGTAGATCTGCTAAACTTGAACTTGAAAAGGCTCTTCAATAACGGATGTATATAGGATGATCTCATTGTATGGTTCATTCACTTGTGTTATAAAATTTATGATTTTTTCCTTTTTACCTGCTCTTTTCATTCTGCTTGTCAGAGGTGGTCATTAAAGTATTTGACAATTGTTTGTTCTCTGGCAAGTTCTACTTGCTCCATGATGTCAAACAACAAACGTATAATCAATATTTAGAAATCTCAGGAAATTGCTAGAATCTTCATCCCCCAAAGAGGGTTAATAAACCCTAGATAATTTGTTTGTTTAAAGTGAAAATAATTTTCCTTGTGATATCACATTTTCCCTCTGATTATCCAGCAATGCATTGGGAAATCCAATATTTATTCACAAATTTTTTAAAATTGAGAACATCTTGTGCTGAGATTCCAGTCAGCTTCATCAATCCATTTTTTGTTAAAAGTTTCTCAACTGTCATCCTTCATCCAGACAAACAAACATACCCAGGATTTCCCCCTCTGACTTTTTAATTCATTTTACACGTGTACTAATTTGATGGAAAAAAACAATTGTCCTCGAATTTCATTTGACTCAGGTGATAGTGGTAAGCTAACTAACTGGCTTCATCTAGGAAGTGCAGCAATCTGAGTCAACTTCCTCCATCGCTGTTTTTATATTGTTGAGTGTGATGCTTCCTCATTGTACCAAAATAGAAATGGTTTGTTTTTGTATCAAACTTGGAGACTGGCTATGGATTAAACTGGGTTAGGATAAGGGTTTGTTATTTATTTTATTTTTTTAAAGAACATTCCACTTATCTCAAGGGAAAGAGATTGACGGCCTGGGGAAAAATAAGAGGCATAATGAAGTCTTTTCTCCTTAAATAAAATATCACATCTAGTCTTCAGATGTGTCAATTCCACTATCTTTGTCTAATTTGATTTAATATTTGAGAGATTTAGTAGTAAATTTATGACTTTTGCTGTTACTTTGCAAGAAATTGAGGAAGGAAGAAGTGAATTTCAATTTGAGTCAAGTGTGTAAGTTCCAATGTAATTAAACCTAAAAATCTATATATTCTGGTATTGCTACCTGGTATTCCACTTTACCATATCACATAATGCTATTAGCTACATTTTACCTTGTTTGCAGGGTAATGCCATTTTATAACTCTGGTTTGTTGAATTTCATAGAAGATGTTATGTTCATGTATATAATGGCATACTCATTGAATTCTTTACCTCAGAAATGTGAAAATATGGAAAAGTGGGGAAATGAATCTGATCAGATATCACTGTATACTGAAATTTGAGAACCTGGTTTTTGCATTTATTTTGCATGCTGCGATGTCTCCAAACCATATATGCCTGTGTGAGTTTTTATAATGCCACATAAAGCAAAATGAGAAGTCCCCTCTCTCTTCTAAAGGGAAATAGCACCACAGAAAGGTAGAAGTCAAATATTTACTTATGGATCAAAAATCTAGTTAAAAAATAACCCATTGCTTATCTTAGTAATCAATGTGAATTACTTTATAATCAATATGACTACAAGCTATCTGACTAGTCACTCAGAAAATAAATATTTGATCATGTGATAAACCATTTGAATGTCTACATACGAACCTAGGCCATATAAAACTAACCAATTCAAGATAACCTAGGAAGTCACTAGTAAAGATATAAATAAAATTAGATTTCACAGTTTATGCTGATATTTTGATACTTTTCTGTGATAAAAGCATCTTCGAAGCTAAATATGTCCATATTTGAACCATATAAATACTTAAAACTATTTACCTGATAGTATCTAAATGATGCCAAGAAAATGAGCTCATGCCACTAAAAAGATTGAGATGATTTGTGCTTTATCTGAATTCTTCATGTAATATGGATTTACTTCAGATAAGTATATTTTATACTTATCTAAGTATGTTTATCTGAGATAAGTATTTTTTCCAGATAGGTGTGTATATTGAAAAAAGGTTTAAAATAATTGGGATTCCAATTGAAAAAGTAAAAATCTTAATTGCTTATTAAGAAAACAGTTACTTCATAGTCTTAAGATTTTAATACAAAGAAATATGGGAATATACATGTAAGAGGTTTGTTGGTGTTCACTAGTAAATTGCAAGGCTTTCTCAAGTTATGGTCATCAGAATAAATTTGTGTGTGTTTTTGTGTGTGTGTGTGTGTGTGTGTGTATGTCTCTGCCTGTGTCCTTCTGTTAGTAAGTAGATCTTTTATGAAGTTGTACTCATCCCTAATAGGGATTTTTGTCATTGCAGTTTAAGTTGAATATGAAACATTAATCCTTTCTTGGGTCTAAGCTATCACCATTTTTGTAGCTTTTTATAACATTCCATATATATGCATCTACTAACTAAACATCAGCCTTAATTTAGCTTATGAATTAAATTTTTTGTTAATAGTGACTCCTACTGGAGAGCAAAAAATACCAATTAGTTTAGCTTCTAAATAAACTATACTCCTTTTTCAATGGACAAGGGTAACCTCCTTTTCCTTGGCTTGGCAACATTTACTGTTCCTCTAAGTTTAAAGATGAGAACATAGATTTGAATACTAACACATCAGCAGAAATTGTATTTTTAAGTACATACATAATTCTCAGGCCAGTCGTGTTGGGTGCTCCAAAAAGATTTGTGATTGAATATCTTTGCTCCATCGGGAAGAGTTTAGCATGGTGCTGTATTTTTGTAATTCCTTTTTCCATTTTAGCAGACTTCTGTTACCTAAGTCTATTTTAGGTGGGTTTTTTTTTTTCTTTTCTTTTTTTTTTTGCTGCTGCTCTTTAAGGCACTCTTGCATAGAGGAAACAGCAGAGGAGACACAAGGAAATGCATTCTCCTTTATAACATGCTGCTGATGCTCCGAACTAGGTGTCCTCTCATTTAAGCCTCAACATAAGCTGTGTGTTCACTAGGTGAACGAAGTAAAACTCAAACCTGTGATATAGATTGGCCAGAGTCACGCTGCCGGGGAGTAGCAAGGTTACTCATCAAGATGTGTCTGACCTTCAAGTTTAAGCACTCTAATTTCCTAACTTTGCTGACATCTTGATTCCAATGTCTTAGTAGCTTTTGATCTATAAAATGTCATCTAAGGATCTTTGAGCCTTAATTCTCTGTCTTTAAAATGGGAATGTTAATACCTGTCACAGAGTACCAGTTACGGAGATTAAGTAAGTGAAGGCAATTATATGTTCTTTAATTTGTGTATCACTATACCGTGCATGTATTAGTGTTTTATTAGCACATATCTTTTTGATGGGTGGATATTTACCTGAGGTGATTATTTAATTTATAGACTGGCTTGTTCACATTATCTTATATAATTATTATATTTTAATGAATATCACTATTTTCCTTAGGGTGTGATGTTTAGCTAATTTAGCCATGCTAGGCAAAAGAGATCAGCATTGTAGAAATAAGCAAGTCTTATACTTAAAAAAAAAAACCCAAACAACTTTTGGTGTTCAGTGACTTAAACAGAAACATGGAGTTGTTCAAGTTCTACCAAGTTATATTCTGGGGGGAGAAAAATGGGAATGACATTCCTTCCACAGGACCGGCATTCATTCAGCTTCTATTTGTTGAATTACCTGCCTTTTACTGTAATATGCAGGGCAGTTTTGTGTGTGTGTGTGTGTGTGTGTGTGTGTGTGTGTGTGTGAAAGTGTGTGTGTGTGTGTGTAGGTGTTTATTAGGTTTATTTGGACTTTGCAGTAACCATGTAATATAATCATTATTTAGAACTAAAGGCAGAATCTACTCTAATGAGCTCTGTATTCCAGTGGATAGTTCAGCTCTTTACCTTGTAATAATAGTTTGTTATCTAATTGTTTAATGTTTGTACGATTGCCCCTACTTCACAATTAACGCATTATTCTGTAGTCATATTTCAAATTCAAGGGCAGGAAGAAAGTTGACATGTCTCTGAACCCTGTGCATGTCCCCAAATGGAGCTTAACCTAGAGTTGGGAATGACTAAATAATTGTTCATGAAATGTTTGAATGTAGCTCTTCATTCAAGTGATGTCGATTTTGAATATTTAGTTGTTCTTCAATGCAGTCATTCACTCATTCGGCAAGTTTTTATTGAACATCTACCTTACAGGTAATACTATACCAATGTGTTGGGGGTTTTAGGTCAAATATTTCCCAGTTTCTTCTAACAACTGTAGGTGTGTGTTGTCAGTTCTGTTTCATCTCAAATATATTTGTCAAAGACTTTTTGGAAAATTACAAAAAAAAAACTGTAAAGTTTAGATTCTAGAAGAAAATAAGAATCATGTGGGTTTTATTTAAGTGGTCAATACTTCTAGAGAATTTTGCTGGTAAGAATTTTTTTCCCCAAAAGTGGCAGAAAAAAACAACTGGCTTCATTGCCTCCCCCAGTGTCCTCAGTAGTGCTTTGTCTAAGCACCAGAGAGGGATGGTGGCTTTCTATCTAGTGTGGCTAACCACCATTCCCTGTCATTTCAGTGTTAACAAGCGGAGGGGGTGGGGGGCGGGGTTTGCCCTCCTACTGCTAGTTAGGTAACTTGTCCAGTTATACACTAATGTGAAAACTGTGTCTGTGAAATAAGCAGTAGGCCAGTTCAGGGTCCTGTAAAAATTGGCTGCTTAAGATTAAGACTTCTTTAAAATTATTCTGAAACACATGGATTTATGCATATAGCTTCAGTTGTTCTTATACTTCTGTTCTAACTCCCCACGCATCACACTAAAAATTTATCATGGATGATATTTCTGTCACAAAGAAAACTTCAAAGGCTGAGATCGCAGAAATGTCTCAGTTGACAAGCCACTGACTTGAGTTCTGTGATTGAAATGTACTCCAAGGTCAGCAAAACAAAACCAAACATCACTGGATGATAATACGTTCAGTGTCTCACTGACTATAATTCATAGATCACCTTTCAAAGCAGTATATCTTTATTAATCATTGTAAATTTGTGCTTTTGAAACCTTAGACTCTTTTCCATTAGGCAGTGAAGCCCAGAAGCTTAATGTTCTAGTCCCATTTTAATTTTTTCAATCTCATGTGCTGAATTGTCAGGGTTTAAAAATCGATTTTACCTCATCAGATTAAAAATATTTATTTATGCACATGTTAACAATATATTAAAAGAAATGAGAGCTTCAGTTTTAAAAATAGGAATTGTAGCTCATTAAGCCATGACAATTTTGTTTATATTTACATAATTAATAGAAAGGCATTTATATGTTTGCAAAATAGGTAAGAAAAGGTATTTAACGTAGATGAAGCAGAATGATTGTTTATCAAAAGAGTTTAGAGATCTTTCTAGCAGT
>JAZHEH010000781.1:1800000-2057500 GCA_036589455.1 Ateles fusciceps
CAGGTAAGTGCAAAACTACCAAAATTTATAAAGAAAATATACTACAAAAATCTATCTGACCTTGAGTTTTTTGGTGAGCTTTTTAAATAAAATTCCAATAGCATGATTCATGAAGGAAACAAATATTTGTTAAGTTAAACTTTATTAAAATGTTTTGCTTTGCAAAAAACACTGTTAGTAAAAAGACAAGCACAGATTGGGATAAAATATTTGCAAAATACATATATAACAAAGAATGTGTATACAAAATATAAACTCATAAAACTCAACAGTAATAAATGAAAGAAAACTGAATGCAGATTTAAAGCACCTTTATTTATAGTTACCAAAAACTAGAAGCAATCAAGGTATACTTCAATAGGTGAATGAATAAGCAAACTGTGACAAATCATAAAGTAGAATAGTATTTAAAAATAAAAACAAATAAAGTAACATATAAATATGGATTTTTTAAATGTCAGTAGGTTTTGGGGAAACAGGTAGTATGTGGTTACATGAATAAATTCTTTAGTGGTAATTTCTGAAATTTTGATGCACCCATCACCTGAAGCGCAGTGTACACTGTACCCAATGCATAGATTTTATCCCTCATCACCTTCCACTATTTCCATTGAGTTTCCAAAGTCCACTGTATTATTCTTATGCCTTTGCATCCTCATAGTTTAGCTCGCAATTACAAGTGAGAACAGTGAGAACATAAGATGCCTGGTTCTTCATTCCTAAATTACTTCACTTAAAATAATGATCTCCAATTCCATCCAGGTTGCTGTGAATGCCATTATTTCATTCTTTTTCATGATTCATTAGTATTCCATGGTGTGTGTGTGTGTGTGTGTGTGTGTGTATCTCATATTTTATCTACTTGTTGATTGATTGGCATTTGTGCTGGGTTCATAATTTTGCAATTGAAAATTGTGCTGCTAACACCATAAAAACCCTAGAAGAAAACCTAGGCAAAAACCATTCAGAACATAGGAATAGGCAAGGACATCATGACTAAAACACCAAAAGCATTGGCAACAAAAGACAAAATAGACAAATGGGATCTAATTAAACTCCAGAGCTTCTGTACAGCAAAAGAAACAATCATCAGAGTGAAACGGCAACTAACAGAATGGAAAAAAATTTTTGCAATCTACCCATCTGACAAAGGGCTAATATCCAGAATCTACAAAGAACTAAAACAGATTTACAAGAAAAAACAAACAAACCCATTCAAAAGTGGGCAAAGGACATGAACAGACACTTTTCAAAAGAAGATATATATGAGGCCAACAAACATATGAAAAAATGCTCATCATCACTGGTCATTAGAGAAATGCAAATCAAAACCACATTGAGATACCATCACACACCAATTAGAATGGCGATCATTAAAAAATCAGGAGACAACAGATGCTGGAGAGGATGTGGAGAAATAGGAACACTTTTACCCTGTTAGTGGGAGTGTAAATTAGTTCAACCATTGTGGAAGACAGTGTAGCGATACCTCAAGAACCTAGAACTAGAAATTCCATTTGACCCAGCAATCCTATTACTGGGTACATATCCAAAGGAATATAAATCACTGTTATAAAGACACATGCACATGTATGTTTATTGCAACACTGTTTACAATAGTAAAGACCTGGAACCAACCAAAATGCCCATCAGTGAGTTCGTCTCCTGTGTAGGGACATGGATGAATCTGGAAACCATCATTCTCAGCAAACTGACACAAGAACAGAAAATCAAACACTGCATGTTTTCACTCATAGATGGGTGTTGAACAATAAGAACACGTGGACACAGGGGAGGGGGAGCATCACACACTGGGGTCTGTTGAGGGGGACTAAGGGAGGGACAGTGGGGGGATAGGGAGGTTGGAGAGGGGATAACATGGGGAGAAATGCCAGATATAGGTGACACGGAGATGGAGGCAGCAAACCACATTGCCATGTATGTACCTGTGCAACAATTCTGCATGATCTGCACATGTACCCTGGAATCTAATGCACTATATATATATATGTGTATGTGTGTATATATATATATATATATATGTCACATTAAAAAAATTGTGTTGCTATAAACATGCATGTTCAAGTATCTTTTTATATGACTGGTAGATATCCAGGAGTAGGATTGCTGGATCAAATGATAGATCTACTTTTAGTTCTTTAAGGAATCTCCATAGTGGTTGTACTAGTTTACATTCCACCAGCAGTGTTTAAGTGTTTCCTTTTCACCACATCCATGCCAACAACTGTTTTATTTTTATCTTTTATTATGACTGTTCTTGTAGGAGTGAGGTGGTATCACATCGTGGTTTTGATTTCCTGATAATTGGTGATGTTGAGCATTTTTTTATGTTTGTTGGCTATTTGTTTATCTTCTTTGAGAATTGTCTATTCATGTCCTCAACCAACATTTTTTTGAGATTTTTTTTTTTCTTGTTGATGTTTTTGAGTTCCTTGTAGATTTTGAATATTAGTCCTTTGGATGTATAGATTGAAAAGAACTTCTCCCACTCTGTTGGTTGTCTGTTTACTCTGCTGATTATTTCTTTTGCTGTGCAGAAGCTATGGATAATATTTAAATGTATATACTTAATTACAAGAAAAAAGCCTGAAGTTGCTAAATATTTTATGATTCCAATAATATGACATCCTGAAGAAGATGACACTTACAGAGAAGATAAAAATTGTGTTTGCCAGTTTAGGGGAAAGGGGAATGGTAGAATAGTTGAAGTACAAGGGAGCTTCTTAGAGTAGTGAAACTATGCTGTAAGGTATTGATATGATAAATTTAAAACTTTATTTGCCAAATCCCATAGACATAGCATAAAGAACATGGTTTAATTTATGCAAATTTTAAAAATCATTTACATTTGGAAACCCCAAAATGGGATGTAGAATGTGACAAGAAAATCTAAATGTATGACAGTTATTAAACACCTCACTGAAGGAGGTAGAGAAATCAAGTTCTGACCTAAGAAGTAACTTTGAAAATGAGTCTAATCTGCAAAACTAAATACAAAAGCAACCATATATAAGGACTGTACTCTAGTTGATAACATTGTTTCCCATGTGTGATGGGTAGACAACTCTGAAACCACAATACAAGTTCACTGAAATTGAACAATTTAGAAAATGTACAAAAAATGGTGGGAGCCAGTTTTCTCATTGTTGTATTTGGAGGTTACATATAAGTAAGGAGAAAAAGCTAGAATATCTAGGTGGCAATAAATCAGCATTATTTGCATCAAAATGGACACATTTTTAGTTTAAGACAGGTGCAGATGGTAGCATGTAGAAATATTTACACTACACATATACATATTATACATGAGCTTGATACTGCTAGGGTGTTGTTGTTTCTAGATCTCACAACACAAAGAGGAGATAACATGTGTGAATACTAACCCGTGTATATACATATACAACAGATCCACCACAAATAGAGCATATATATTCAAAATACATAAATCATATGTCAGCAAAAATGGCAGAGTAAAGAAGTCCAAGGGTCTGACTTTCCACAGAAAAATCAAAAATTGAAGCAAAAACCGTCAGAATCAACTTTGCTGGAACTATAGTAAATAATATATAGCAACCAAGAGAATGCTTAATCAAGCAAAATGCAACTTGAAAACATTAGGAAAGTATTGTGGCATTTTTACTTTTTACTAACATATATATAATAAGACATTTTACTAACATATATATATACACATACACATATATATATGTTAGAAAAAAGTTGCTTCTAGATCTGTTAACACATAGTACTCACACGTATTATCCCCTTGATGTGTTGCGAGATCTATGAGCAATAACACCCTAGTAGTATCAAGCACAACCAGTACGCAGATCTTAGTTTTTAATAGCATACTTCACTGAAAGGAACTAGGGTACTTTGGAGAAATGCTGATTCTAGAACTATGAGAATAAATGTACAAGATGAGTCTGGAGAATTGTAATTCCAGAGAGTGAGAAAGCACTGTAAAAAAATAAAAGCAAAAAATCAACAAGGTAACACCCACAATGATCACAATGATGGGGAGGTAAAGAAATACATAATCTAATTTCCAGTTGAAAGAATCCCAATGTCTAAAGCTGGAAAACTTTGAGCCACAAAATAACTTAGTACCACATCATAACTCAAAGTATAGATTCTATACCCTTGAGTTCAGTTATATAAAAATAATTACATTAATAAATACATGGGGGAGGGGGATAATTGACAACTATCTTATGAAGAATTCCAAATAATTCATGTAGATCTTCCACATGAGCAACATAGTTTTCTCTTTATGTGTGAGTTGCTAGAGTGATTTCCTTCCAACGAATACAACATAGAAAAGAGAAAAAGAGTAGCTTTACTGTAGAGAAACCTGCCAATGCTACCTCAAGCAAGATGATCAAAGTTAACATCAACATTGATATGTCATGTTTATAGTATGTATCCTTTATATGATATGAAGAGACTGGCACTTTAGCTCTGTGGTCTTCCTTCTAAAACCACATAATCTCCATCTAATCATGAGAGAAACATCAGACAAATCCCAACCAAAAGACATTCTACAAAATACCCGCCCAGTACTCCTGAAAACTGTCAAGGTCTTTAAAAATAAGGAGTCTCAGAAACTATCACAGACAAGAGGAGCCTAAGACATAATGCCTAAATGCCAGTGGTATCTTTGATGGAATTCTAGAACAGAAAAGACAATAGGAAGAAACTACAGAATTCTGAATAAACTATAAACTTTAGTTAATAACAGTGTGTCAATATTGGGTTCATTAGTTTTACAAAATACACCATACTAATACTACACATTAAGAGGTAAAACTGGTGGTAGGCTATGTGGTAATTCTCTGTACTACCACCACAATTTTTCCGTAAGTTTAAAACCATTCTAAAATGAAAAGATTGTTTCCAAAGATGACATGAGTTTTTGGAATTTGGTGTATTTATAGGAATTTGCTGGAAAAATCAGAGATCTCCCTGTGTTTGGAGAGAGAAAAAGTGTTACAGAACTTGTAATGACAAAATGTAGGTTATATATCATGATATGTGTATTAGCTCATTCCCACATTGCTGTAAAGAACTACCTGAGACTGGGTAATATATAAAGAAAAGAGATTTAATTGGCTCACAGTTTTACAGGCTGTACAAGAAGCATAGCAGCTTCTCCTTCTGGGGGGGCCTCAGGAAGCTTCCCTTCATAGCAGAAGGTGAACGGAGAGCAAGGTGTCTCACATAGTGGCAGCTGGAGCAAGGGCAGAGGTGCTACACACTTTTAAACAACCAGATCGCTCAAGAACTCACTATGATGAGAACAGCATGTATCCATTATAATTGAAAAATTTTGAAATAAATTTATAAAGAATACATACAGGTAAATCTCTGATTTTCAATAAGAAAAAAATGTAAATCATATAAACAATAAAACTTGATAACTAGCCTGAGAGATTTTGTTGAACATTAATTTTCTTTAAGAAGTTAGAAAAATAATTGATAATGGCTAGATGCAAAGAGGTATGCAAAATGTGCAGATTAACACAAAGTAAATTTATTTTCCTCAGGTATTTCAATGTTTGAAGCAAGTAATTGCTTTATCTCCTATGTGCCAGGAAATAGCATCTGAGACTTAGTTTTAGTGCAAAAGTTATTGGGAAGTGAACAATATCCATAAAAGGGTAAGAAAAGCTCAGCAATCCCATAAGAATTTGAAGGCATGGTATATTCTCAGTTTTCCTGCATTATCAGATGCCTTGGGAAAAGAGTCAAGTTTTTGCCCGTTTTTACTGACCAGTCATTAAATATAACCACCACCCAGTAAGGTATAAACTTAAAAAAGATACTGTACTTCAGCTGAGAGAAATTCTGAGGAAGGGATTTAGGTCTGACTCATCTGCAGTAAACACATCAACAGCTGAGAAGCAAGTGTCATGGTTTTGGTGGAAGCATTTGTGTAACAAACCACAGATCCACTACAAATAGAACATATGTATTTAAAATACTTAAATCAGATATCAGCAAAAATGGCAGAGTAAAGAAGTCCAAGGATCCATTTTTCCACAGAAAGATGAAAAAGTGAAGCAAAATCTCTCAGAATCAACTTCGTTGGAACTATGGTAAATAATATATAGCAACCAAGAGAATGCTTAATCAAGCAAAATGCAACTTGAAAACATTAGGAAAGGGTTGTGGCATTTTTACTTTCCCTTGTCTCTCCTGCCAGCCCTGGCCACCCTGCCTTCTGGCACAGTAGCAGTCATGAAGATGGTAGCCTGTGTCCCTAGTATGGGACGGTGGTATCTGGTTCCAGAAGGAGCAGAGCAGACTTTATTCTCAAAAAACTATGCTTATATGATCTAAACCCTAGGGCTACTTGAAGGACTGCTGTAAGCACTTACCTTGCGTTGGGTAACTCAAACTCACTAAGGGCAGAAAAGAGGGAAGCATTCCTTAAAACCAATATAAGGCAAAGAAACATCCAGCTGCTGGCTAGGGCAAAAGATTACAAGGGCATTGAGATCCTGGAGGATAAACTATGGAGAGACTTTCTTGAGGAAATCAGGTTATTCAAAAAGTGCCTACAAATGTGGAGGAAATTAGAAAGCAATGCACCAGCCTAACACAGAATGAATGCTCAGAAAAGGACTGAGAAGACCCTGAGATTTCCCTCTGAATTTTTAATTATTATACTTTAAGTTCTGGGGTATATGTCCAGATTGTGCATGATTGTTACATAGTTATACACATGCCATGGTGATTTGCTGCATCCATTCCCGTCACCTACATTAGGTATTTATCCTAATGTTATCCCTCCCCAATCCCCCTATCCCTTGCTATCCCTCCCATAGACCCTCATCCACCAACAGCCCCCAATGTGTAATGTTCCCCTCCCTGTGTCCATGTATTCTCATTGTTCAACACCCCCTTATGAGTGAGAACATGCAGTGTTTGGTTTTCTGTTCTTGCGTCAGTTTGCTGAGAATGGTGGTTTCCAGCTTGATTCATGTCCCTGCAAAGGACATGAACTCATCATTTTTTATGATTGCATAGCATTCCATGGTGTATATGTGCCACATTTTCTTTATCCAGTCTATGATTGATGGGCATTTGGCTTGGTTCCAAGTCTTTGCTATTGTGAACAGTGCCACAATGAACATACACATGTATGTGTCTTTCTAATGGAATGTTTAATAATCCTTTGGGTATAAACCCAGTAATGGGATTGCTGGGTCAAATGGTAATTCTATTTCTAGATCCTTGAGGAATCACCACTCTGTCTTCCACAATAGTTGAATGAATTTACACTCCTGCCAACAATGCAAAAGTGTTCCTATTTCTCCAAATCCTCTCCAGCATCTGTTGTTTCCTGATTTTTTAATGATCACCATTCTGACTGGTGTGAGATGGTATCTCAATGTGGTTTTGATTTGCATTTCTCTAATGACCAGTGGTGATGAGCTTTTTTCATGTTTGTTGGCTGCATAAATGTCGTCTTCTGAGAAGTGTCTGTTCATGTCCTTTGCCCACTTTTTGATGGGTTGTTTTTTTCTTGTAAATTTAAGTTCTTGGTAGATTCTGGATATTAGCCATTTGTCAGATAAGCAGACTGCAAATTTTTTTTCCCATTCTATTGGTTGCCAGTTCACTCTACTGATGGTTTCTTTTGCTGTGCAGAAGCTCTTTAGTTAGATCCCATTTGTCTATTTTGGCTTCTAGGGTTTTTGTGATGTTAGGTCTTATGTTTAAATCTTTAATCTATCTGGAGTTAATTTTTGTATAAGGTGTAAGGAAGGGATCCAGTTTCAGCTTTCTGCATATGGCTAGCCAGTTTTCCCAACACCATTTTGAATAGAGAACCCTTTCCCCATTGCTTCTTTTTGTCAGGTTTGTCGAAGATCAGATGGTTGTAGATGTGTGGCATTATTTCTGAGGCCTCTGTTCTGCTCCATTGGTCTATATCTCTGTTTTGGTACAAGTGTCATGCTGTTTTTGTTACTGTAGCCTTGTAGTATAGTTTGAAGTCAGGTAGTTTTATGCCTCCAGCTTTGCTTCTTTTTCTTTTCTTTTTTTTTCTTTTTGCTTAGGATTATCTTGGCTATGCAGGCTCTCGTTTGGTTCCATATGAAGTTTAAGGTATTTTTTTTCCACTTATGTGAAGAAAGTCAACAGTAGCTTGATGGCGATAGCATTTTTTTTTTAATGTGTCTCTGGTTTTGGTATCAGGATAATAATAATGCCTTAATAGGATGAATTTGGAAGTATCCCCTCTTCTTTTATTTTTCAGAATAGTTTCAGTAGGATTAGTATTATTTCATTAAATGTTTGGTGGAATTAAGCAATGAAGCCATTAGGTCTTGGGCTTTTTGTTACTGAGAGACATTTTACTACAGCTTCAATCTAATTACCTGTTATTGGTCTCTTCAGGTTTTGGATTCCTTCATGGTTCAATCTTGATAGTAGTATAGTGTCTACAAAATGTATATCACTTTTGCCATTATAATGTCAAAAAATGTAAGTTGGGGTCTGTACATACAATAAAATATTATTCATATTTTAAAATGAAGGATTTTTTTTTCACATACTATGCATGAATGAACCTTGAGAGCATTATGCTAAGTGAAATAAGTCAGACAATAACTAAATATAAAGTATGGCTCCACTTTATATGATGCTCTTAGTCAAATTTATCGAGACAAAAGCAGAATGGTGGTTATATTTGGGAGGAGGGAATGAAAGGGAGTCAGTGCCTAAGGGATTTAGAGTTTTAAATTTGCAAGATAAAAATGTTTAGAAGATCTGTTTTACAGCAATGCAAATAAACTCAAACAATTCAACAAGAAAGCAATCCTATTAAAAAGTGGACAAACAAATTAACAAGAAGAAAACAAACAATCCCATTAAAAGAGAGCTAAGGATATGAATAGACAATTCTCCAAAGATACACCATGGGCAACAAATATATGAAAAACACTCAACATAACTAATAATAAGGGAAATTCAAATCAAAACCACTATGTGATACCACCTTACTCCTGCAAGAATGGCTGTAATAAAAAAAAAAAAATAGATGTTGGCATAGGTGCACTGAAAAGAACACTTCTACACTGCTGGTGGGAAAAGTAAACTAGTACAACCACTATGGAAACAGTGTGCATAATCCTTAAAGAACTAAAAGTAGAACTACTATTTGATCCAGCAATCCCACTACTCACAGGAAAAGAAGTCATTATACAAAAATGATACTTGTGCATGCATGTTTATGGCAGCACAATTTGTAATTGCAAAAATATGGGACCAACCCAAATGCCCATAAATCAATGAGTAGATACAGAAATTGTGGTGTGTATAGACAATGGAATACTACTCAGCCATAGAAAGGAATGAATTTATGGCATTCACAGCAAACTGGATAGGAGACTATTATTTTAAGTGAAGTAACGCAGGAATGGAAAACCAAACATTGTATGTTCTCACTCATAAGTGGAACTAAACTGTGAAGATGCAAAGACATAGGAATGATACAATGGACTTTGGGGACTTGGGGAAGGTCCCCACCCAAATATCATCTCTTAGCTGCTATAATCCCATGTGTTGTGGGAGAGACCTGGTGGGAGATGATTGAATCACGGCATTGGGTCTTTCCCTGCTGTTCTTGCGATATTGAATGGGCCTCATAAGAGCTGATGGTTTTAAAAATAGGAATTTCCCTGCACAACCTTTCTCTACATATTGGGAACAATGTACACTACTAGGGTAACAGGTGCACTAAAATCTCAGACTTCACCAATATACAATTCATCCATGTAATCAAAAATCACTTGTACCCACAAAGTCACTGAGATAAAAACTAAACAAAAATAAATAAACCACAGCTGCTAAATGCATTCTTGTCTCTTAAAGAATGTTACATCTGTGTACTACATTCTTATGTCTTTGGAGAAATATATCTAAGTGTTGTAATAAATACAAAAATATATTTATTATTTTTTGTACTATGCTGAAGATACAGGAAAATGTTAGGGTACAGTGAATTTTAATTCAAATGAATTTGATTATTCTCTTTCTTAACATTGTCTGGGCTTCTCGCCATTATATTTCCCATGTGGCAGTAACAGCTAATTAAATAATTGTTAATTAATTTAATCTGTATAAGCAATAAACTTTCACTGCTTTTTTCATACTTATATAGGACATGTTGTTATATAATCATTCTGATTATTTTGTTCTTTCATGCTGTTTTTATTCCATAAACAAAAGAGATTGGTTATAGTTATTGGCATTAAAGCAGCTATAAAATAATTGTCAAAAAATATACCTCACCCATGTCCTTAAAAAAAATAGTTTCAAGTAACTATAATGAAGTTTAACTTGACTTTGTTTTATACTTTCATTTGATATAGAGTTTTTGAAAAAGTTATGTACCTAAAACTGTTTATGGATATGCAAACATATTTCAAGACTCAAATATAAATCAAAGATAGTTGGCAAGGTATGCTTTGGCAATGATGAAATATTAATCAGTTATAATTTCTTCTGATGGAACATTCCTGATCTTTTGGAACTAACTTAAAATCAAGACATTTGTATAGTGAAAATACAGCATTATTATTTTTGTCAATTTTATCTCAATAAACCTAGGGAAAATAGATATCTAGCTCCTATTTTAAATTACTCTGACAATGAGTTATACAGATGTGTATTGATTAATATTCAGACATCTTGTGTTTTGCAGTCATTATTATAATAGTACTTTCTCATGCAATTATACTACATGTGGACTCTACAATAATCTTGGTGTTTTCCTGGGCAGTGAGGCTATTTGTGGACACTAGGTAATGTTGAAGAAAACTTTCATCATCTCTATAATTCAGCCTTTAAAAAGTATAAAGTTGAAATAGTCAAGATACTTCTTAAGCTTCTGCAAATTATTTGATATTGAGAGTAGACATATAGCCTTTCAGAAATTCTCTTTTATGGAGTGATTGCTAGGTAGATGATGATGGTGATGATGGTGATGATGTGATGATGATATTTTCCTTAGTTGTATGACATGATGATTAAGCACAGACAGCCAGCCTTTTTCTTCATTACATGAAGGAGTAGCAGATAGCAAGCCCTCAATACAACCTTCAGTGAGTCATATTCCACTTATTTCTAGAGAGCAAACTGATTAAAATTTATCCATGTAGCATCTGTTTACAAATATTAATTTTACAGTATGGAAAGTTCTGACAAAATAAAATGGAATTTGAATCATTATTTAAAATTTTTAAATCTGTTAGTTTTTCCTCCTTATCCAAGTTCAGCTAAAATGTTTGCTTTAACTTACCCACTAGTTTGCACTTGTCTGCTCACTAAACCATCTCCTAAAATCCAGCAGATATTAGATAGATTTAAGAATACAGAATCAATTCATGTAGCTTTTGTATTTCACAGAGTGACTGTCTCCTGCTAAAAGTTGAAGAGGGAAGTGATTTTGTTTTATTGACTTTTTTAAATTTATACTTTACTAAATTAATTTACATGCAGTTATAAAAAATAGTACTATTTTGAGTTGATATTTTAACCTGTTTAAATTAAAAGTATGTGTAAGGGTAAATAATAATATCCACATATATCTTTGTTCACAGTATAATAATACATTTAAAATCATTTCTTACTCCAAGGAAACATATGGTTCCTGTGTAATATTCATGACAATGAAATTTTTTGATAAATATTATCAAGAAGTCTTATCTGGAAAATGTTTAGATTGATTTAGAATCCAAAGTTTATGAATAGATTTGGAAAAGATTACAAAGCTAATTTCATTGTACTCTTGGGAATCATAAAACCATATCTTGTTTTTAAAAATCACTAGTAAAATTCATGCTAAAATAGAACAATTCTACTAAAAGACAATGTTCCTTTAGTTATAGGCACTTAAGTAAAAAAAAAAAATCTACCAACTAAATGCACATACATATTTTCTAAATAAAGCCTTATAGCCTTAAGCAGTTGTATAAGACATGGTGATGCACATGCCTGATTAATGCTAGCAATATAATCTGCCACAGTTTGAAAGTCATTGCCTAAGGACTCTTGTCCGTGTGTTCTTGCTGAAATAGCTAACTTTTAAATTCCCAGAGGTTATTAGTATAAGTCCCTGATCACCTTTTTATTCTTTTAGATATGACCAATGTTTTTAAAAATACTTATAAAATTACCTGACCTACAAAGTTACTGAGTGAATATGCTAATTTTCATAGTTTAGAAAAAATATACACAGACTTGCAAATAGATCTCAATATTTCTTATTGCACAAAATTCCATTTAGCCTGCCAAATTTCTCTTGGTTCAACCCATATTTCTCAATGTCTCAAATGCTATCTTTAACTTATCACCCTTTGTTCTCTTCTTTATGTCAACAGACTAGTGTCAATTATCTAGTTTTTAAGATTGCATTTTTCTTTTAATATTACAGGGAGTTGAATTTAAACAACATAACAGATTGGTCTGAAATATGTAAGATGGTATTTTATCTTGAATCCATCAAGTTTATATTAATTTAGCAACGTATTTATTTATTCATTGATCCAATATAAATTTTCAGAGGACTTTAGAACACTAACATCAGGATCAGACTGGTCTATTCAAATGTCAGCTTTGCCATTCACTAACTTTATGATTTCAGTTTACTTAAACTCTCTAAACTTGAATCTCCTTCTAACAATGCCCCATTTCACCTGATAAAATATGTTCACATTTTAATTTTTTGAAATCAAGATGCATCTAACAGTGACATCAACTGAATGTTGAAACACATCTGTCAGAGTAGGTGACACCTGACATTTTGTCTCAATTTTGCTGTATTGGCTATTGCTCATATGTGTGCAAACAACCAAACATAGAAAGTACCTGTTCATTCAATTGCTATTTCATTTTACTTACTTACATTGATATCAGTGCACATTACCAAAACAAGTTTTACTTAAATTTAAATTCCTAAATATTATTTTAAATATCCTGAAAATGATAACACAATAATTTAGCACTGAAATGAGATGTCCTTGTGTGTGTTTTGAGTAATAGATATTACATGCCAAGTCATATAATTAGAAAAAAATGGGCAGAACACTTAAAATATAATTTTCAAATTTAAGAGGTTGTTATGGTTGATTTAAGCAGTACAATAAACTATCTTTGAGTTGCTGCATATCTGTCTGTTGAATTTCCTGCTAACTTTTCAGAAGCACTGTTTAAATTTTAGGAAAGTATAATTTTAATTAAGGAATCCCTTGTATTAATTTCACAATATAGAAAATGTAATAGAAATCCGCTATATTTTAGATGTCATTTTGAGTTTTGGTGATCATTTGAATGCCAAATCAGTCAAAGTTATAAGGCTGAATTATGAATGTAAGTGTATACTGATGATTTCTAAGAGGTGAACATATTCAGAAGACTCTTTAGATTGACCATAGAGAAGCATTAAGTGTTAAAAAAAAAAGTGAACCAAAGTATAATACTCTAATGTGTTTATAAGGATTATGTACTGTGATATGTTATATAATTGTTTCACTCTCATCTCTAATAGCTGTTACATATGATAAATCACTATACAATTAGTGGGTCTTAACATCATTGAAATATGGCATTACCTATCTTAAGAATTGTTATGAAGAATTATAGCTTATAATGCCTGAGCCATAGCAAGCACCCAATAATTGTTAGCTAGATATGAGTTATTCCATGGAAAAATGGAAATTGTCTTTTCCTTTCAATAACAGAGTCTAATGGCAAAGACAGACACATGGCTAAGATCAGTTTCTTTAGGCTACCTTAGATTTGTATGCATCAGATTTCTCAGAGAATGCTCTTGTTAGAGCTATGAAGCAGCATTGTGCAGAAGGTGACACTGAACTACACTATAGTGCAGTTGCAACAGCAAACCTCAGTTAATCCCCCAGGGAGTTCTGAAGCTTCGATGCCCCTTCAGAGTTATACCCAATTGGAGCCAATGGGCCAGTCCTTTGTACTTCTGCATCAAACAGATATTAGATGTAATATTCCCCTGGGGGAGAGGGCAAGGCAGTTTCTTTCTGCTGAGAGCAATTCTCAGAGAGGGACACAGTTGCAAGTTGTCAACAAGCAAATATTCCTGCAACTGTGAGAATAAATGTTTCCATCTTAAAGGGGTACTAGGATAGTACACCACAGCATCCATTGTACACATTTAAAAATAATATCAGCATAATGATACCCACTAACACAAAGGTGTGAGCAAAGTACTTACTGTGAAAACTCAGAAGAAACAGGAGGTATTAAAGTACACAGTTTTGGCTTTTCAAGGTGAGTAAAATCCAAGTGATCTACTACCGTACAGTATACAAATGCCTACGGTTAACAATACTACAATGTATACTTAAAATTTTGCTAAAAGAATAGATATTATGGTAAGTGTTTTTATAACACAAACAATAAAAAAAGAAAGAAAAACTTCTGGAGTTTATGAATGTGTTTATGGCAAAGCTTGGGATGATATTTTAATAAGTGCATACTTATCTCCAAACACATAAAATTGTATAAATTTTGTATGTTAATTACACTTTAATCAAGAGAATGGCTGAATCTATTGAATAGAAAAGGAAAACTTAGTGAAGGGGGAGCTGATCTGAGGTCAATTTTAAGTCCAGGGATAGGGAATGGATTCCAGTCAGCAAGATTACTGCAAAAGTTCAAATATGCAAATGCCTAAGTATTTAATGGATATTTAAACACTGTTTCTTCTTCCTAAAGAACATAATGCCAAAATATTCTCACTGTTGAATCTTACATGTACTTAGACAATTATGATAACTTCCAAATTTCCTATTGCTGTGAAAACACTAATGGCCAACCTATAATTTCATCATTAGAAACAGAGAGCCAAATCAAGAGCAAACTACCATTCACATTTGATACAAAGAGAATAAAATACCTAGGAATACAACTAACAAAGGATGTAAAGGACCTCTTCAAGGAGAACTACAAACCACTGCTCAATGAAGTAAGAGAGGACACAAACAGATGGAGAAACATTCCTTGCTCATGGTTAGGAAGAATTAATATCATGAAAATGGCCATACTGCCCAAAGTAATCTACAGATTCAATGCTATCCCCATCAGGCTACCAATGACCTTCTTCACAGAACTGGAAAAAAACACCTTAAACTTCATATGGAATCATAAGAGACCCTGCATAGCCAAGACAATCCTAAGCAAAAAGAACAAAGCTGGAGGCGTCATACTACCGGACTTCAAACTATACTACAAGTCTACAGTAATCAAAAGAGCATGGTACTGGTATGAAAACAGAGACATAGACCAATGGAACAGAACAGAGGCCCCAGAATAAACACCACACATCTACAACCATCTGATCTTTGATAAACCTGGCAAAAACAAGCAATGGGGAAAGGACTCCATGTTTAATAAATGGTGTTGGGAAAACTGGCTAGCAATGTGCAGAAAGCAGAAACTTGGACTTCTACCTATCCTCTTACACTAAAATTAGCTCCAGATGGATTCAATATTTAAACATAAAACCTAACACCATAAAAACACTAGAAGAAAACATACGCAAAAGCATCCAGGACATAGGCATAGGCAAGGACTCTATGACTAAAACACCAAAAGCAATGGCAATAAAAGCCAGGATAGACAAATGGGATCTAATTAAAATTCAGAGCTTTTGTACAGCAAAAGAAACCATCATTAGAGCGAATCGGCAAACAACAGAATGGGAAAAAATTTTGCAATCTACCCATCTGACAAAGGGATAATAACCAGAATCTACAAAGAACTGAAACAGATATACAACAAAAAAACAAACAACCCCATTCGAAAATGGGCAAAGGATATGAACAGACGCTTTTCAAAAGAAGACATACATGAGGCCAACAAACATATGAAAAAATGCTCATCATCACTGGTCATTAGAGAAATGCAAATCAAAAACACATTGAGATATCATCTCACGCCAGTTGGAATGGCGATCATTAAAAAATCAGGAGACAACAGATGCTGGAGAGGATGTGGAGAAATAGAAACACTCTTACACAGTTGGTGGGGAGTGTAAATTAGTTCAACTACTGTGGAAGACAGTGTGGCGATTTCTCAAGGATCTAGAAATAGAAATTCCATTTGACCCAGCAACCCCATTACTGGGCATATACCCAAAGAACTATAAATCATTCTACTATAAAGACACATACACAGGTATGTTCATTGCAGTCCTGTGTACAAAAGCAAAGACCTGGAACCAACCCAAATGCCCATCAATGATAGACTGGACAAAGAAAATGTGTTACCTATACACCATGGAATACTATGCGGCCTTAAAAAATGATTAGTTTGTGTCCTTTGTAGGGACTCGGATGAATATGGAAACTATCATTCTCAGCAAACTGACACAAGAAAGGAAAGCCGAACACCGCATGTTCTCACTCATAGATAGGTGTTGAACAATGAGAACATGTGGACTCCGGGAGAGGAGCATCACACACTGTGGCAGTTGGGGGGTAGCGGAGAGACAGCGAGGGGGTGGGGGAGGGAGGGGAGGGTGAGGAGGGGATAACATGGGGAGAAATGCCAGATATAATATGTACCTAAAGTTAAATAAATTTTTAAAAATAAATAAATAAATAAAAAAGCCTGGAACCATATCTAGGAAAACAGAAAAAAAAAAAAAAAAAAAAAAGAAAGAAACACATTTTAAGATCAGAAATTCAAAAGTGTATTTAATCTTTTTTCAAAATGTTATAGGAATTCCCTTTTTTATCTTCAAATTATTCTTTAACAACTTAATACAAATAAAAATATGTTCATTTTCTCTTTTGATGGTTGATTCACCTGCTTGCCTCATGTTTTCCTCTTTTACGATATCCTTCACTGTTTTTTTTTTTTTTTGAAACATTTCAGTGTATCAGGCAATGTATTATAGCATTAATTAAAATAAAACAGTTGCCATTAATGTAATTGCTAATTGAGCAATGCAGTGATTTTTTTTTTTTTTTTTGGTAGCTGTGGTGGTTTAAGTGATCTGGCCGTGATCACACGGCTAATGACTGAATAATCCAGAATTCAAAGCCATGACTGCTTGTCCATGAAATCTCATGCTATTTCCTTAATCAGAATCACAGTGTTTTAACCATTATATTATATAGTACATATAACTTAGTTCCATCAAAAGATACATTTAACAACAAGCCATAGGAAATGCATATGAGGAATCCAAATTCAATGAAATCGACATCAAAATCTGAGCAAGTTATTTTTGGAATATTAATTAAATGAGTCTAAAGTTTATGTGGAAAGGCAAAAAGTTTCAGACAGCTCCCACAATACTGAAGAAGAACAAAATTATATTCCTGACAATACCTGATCTCAAGAGTTACTATAAAGCCGCAGTGACCACAATAGTGTGATAGTGATAAAAGATGTTATATATCACTAGGTTTCTGAGAATTATAATCCATCAGAATGGCATCTTTTTTTTTTCTTTTTTTTTAGAAAAAGAGAGAAAGAGAAAAAAAGTAAGAAAAAAAGAATGAAATAAAGAGAAAAAGAAGAAGAAGAAAAAAAAAGGGAGAGAGAACAGGAATCTTGCTCTATTGCCCAGGCTAGAATGCAGTCTACAAATGGATATTAAAAGCTTTTTTTATACTAATAATTGTGTTATACAATGGAGACAGGAAGGAATAAGGGAGGAAAATAACAAACAAACAGCCAACCAATATTTCATTTAAACCTATGAAATGCTATGCAATTGCTAGGGAGTGATTTACTCCCAACCATGTGGTCACTTTTAGAATAAATGTGATGTGTTACTGAAAAAAAAAAAATGTATATTTTGTGGATTTGGAGTAGAGAGTTCTGTAAATGTTTATTAAGTTTACTTGTTTGAGGTTTAAGTTCAAGTCCCGGGTATCCTTCTTAACCTTCTGTCTCATTAATTTGTCCAATATTGACAATGTAATGTTAAAGTCTCCCACTATTATTGTGTGGGAGTCCAAGTCTCTTTGTAAGTCACCAAGAAGTTGCCCTATGTATCTGGGTGCTCCTATATTGGGTGCGCATAAACTTAGGGTCGTTAGCTCTTCCCGTTACATTGATCCCTCTACCATTATACAATGTCCCTTTTATCTCTTTCGGTTTCTATTACTTTAAAGTCTATTTTATCAGAGATGAGAATTGCAACTACTGCTTTTTTTTTGTTTGTTTGTTTGTTTTTTTTTTTTGCTCTCCATTTGGTTGGCAAATCTTCCTCCATCCCTTTGTTTTGAGTCTCTGTATATCCTTGCATGTAAGATGGATCTGGATGCAGCTTACTGACGGGTCCTTTGAAGTGGCTGATACTGGTTGTTCCCCTCTATCCATAGTGCCTCCTTCAGAAGCTCTTGTAAAGCAGGCCTGGTGGTAATGAATTCTCTGAGTACTTGCTTGTTTGCAAAAAATTTTATTTTTCCTTCACTTATGAAACTTAGTTTGGCTGGATATGAAATTCTGGGTTGAAAGTTCTTTTCTTTAAGGATGTTGAATATTGGCCCCCACTCTCTTCTGGCTTGTAGGGTTTCTGCTGAGAGATCAGCTGTGAGTCTGATAGGCTTCCCCTTGTGGGTAACCTGACCTTTCTCTCTGGCTGCCTGTAGTATTTTCTCCTTCATTTCAGCCCTGATGAATCTAATGATTATGTGCCTTGGGGTTGCTCTTTTTGAGGAATATCTTTGTGGTGTTCTCTGTATTACCTGGAGTTGGGTATTGTCTTGCCTTGCTAGGTTAGGAAAGTTTTCCTGGATAATATCCTGAAAAATATTTTCCAGCTTGGATTCATTCTCTTCGTCACATTCAGGTACATCTATCAAACGTAGATTAGGTCTTTTCACATAGTCCCATATTTCTTGGAGACTTTGCTCATTCCTTTTTACCCTTTTTTCTCTAATCTTGTCTTCTTGTTTTATTTCGTTAAGTTGGTCTTCAACCTCTGAAATCCTTTCTTCTGCTTGATCAATTCGACTGTTAAAACTTGTGCATACTTCTCGAAGTTCTCGTATTGTGTTTTTCAGCTCCATTAATTCACTTATATTCCTCTTTAAATTGTCCATTCTCATGAACATTTCGTGAAACCTTTTTTCAAGGTTCTTAGTTTCCTTGCATTGGGCTAGAACATGTTCTTTTAGCTCACAGAAGTTTCTCATTATCCACCTTCTGAAGCCTGATTCTGTTGATTCCTCACATTCATTTTCTATCAGGCCTTGTTCAATTGGTGATGAGGCACTGCAATCCTCTGTAAGAGGAGAGGCATTCTGATTTCGGGTGTTTTTCAGCCTTTCTGCGCTGGTTTCTTCCCATCTTTGTGGATTTATCCACCTGTCGTCTGTGTAATTGCTGATTTTCAGATTAGGTCTCTGAGTGGACGTCCAGCTTGTTGATGATAAAGTTTTTTCTATTTCTTAATTTTCCTTTGGTGGATGCCCCTCCCCCCACAGAGCTGGACCTTCCCCGGTTTCAGCTGCACTTGCTGTGAAACTCTCAATCTTCAGCAGTTCCAACTGCTGTTTTTATTTTTATTTTTTTTGTGAAGTGGGGTACCAGCCTTCCCCTGCAGCGACCCACTACGCCGGCTGAAACAGCGGCGCTAAGATTCGTGGTGCTTTTCTGCCCGGGAATCTCCCTGTCTGGTTCCCCACTTCAGTCCGCTTTTCAATCAGCTGAATGGGAGACTCTGCTTTCCCGGAGCTCCAACGCCAACCAAAGGGCACTCAGTCCCGTATACTCCGGACTGAGAACCGCTGCATCGGGGTGCCTGCAAAACGGCTGCGTCCTCCAAAAGGGTCGCGCTGGTGACCCGTGGGGCTCCTCCGCCAAGAATCTCTTGGTCCATAGGCTATGAAAATTCGTCTGAAAATGTGGCGTCCACTCACTCTCTGGGCTTTCAGTGGGAGCTACAATCCTGAGCTGCTGCTAATCGGCCATCTTGGATCTCTCTCCCACTGTTTTTAACAATTATCATTTTTAAGTTCACAAATTCTGAAGCTGTACTATCAGGGTTCAAATCCTTGCTTAGCCATTGATATAGTTTGGATATTTGTCTCCACCAAATCTCATGCTGAAACGTGATCCCCCAGTATTGGAGCTGGACCCTGATGGGCGATGTTTGGGTCTTAGGGGCAGATCCATCATGAATGGTTCAGTGCCCTCCCTGGTACTGAGTTCTCGCTCTATTAGTTGTGGCCAGATCTGATTGTCAGAAAGAACTGGTACATTCTCCCCTCTATCTTGCTCCTTCTCTTGTCATGTGATATGCTGACTCCCCTTTGCCTTCCACAAAAATAGTAAAAAAAAAAAAAAAAAAGTAAAAGCTTCCTGAGGTCTCAACAGAGGAAGATTCTAGTGCCATTCTTCTACAGTCTTCAGAACTGTGAGCTAAATAAACATCTTTTTTTTTCAGTAAATTACCCAGTCTCAGGTATTTCTTTACAGCAATGCAAAATGGTCTAATACAGCCATTTATTAGTTGTGTGACTTTGGACAATTTGCTTAGTGTCTCTGTGCTAGAGATTTTATGTGTTTAAAATGAGAATAAAAATATTCACCTTATAGATTTCTGTTAGACTTAAGGGAGTCAATATGCATAATGTATTTGCAATACATTATGATACTTTCCAAATTTAAGTATAACAAATGAGCTAATTATTATCAGCTTCCCTTTTTTTTCTGCTGTATTTTTGGTGCTGCTTCTGTCTTTTAAATTAGATAAAAGCCCAATTCATTCACACGTCCCATGTTATAAGTCTTATATAACTACCATAAGGTCTCTATATGAATAATACCCTTCCACAGGTAACTAGTCCTGTGCTATCTTATTTCCATATATACACAGCTTCATGGTTTCCTCACCTATTATTAAACACTACATTAAAGAATTTCGTATCACTAAGAAAGTAACTTGAGTTATTTATGCTGAACAATGTGTGGTCCATTTGCCTCTACTGCTTCTGACTAAAGCTGAGTGCTGCAGGTTTCGGTTAGCATCAGCTGAGAGAGCAATTCACATGGGACGTGAAAGACAGCAGGAGAGTATTTACAGCAGTTTTCACACTAGGCTAGTTTAGTTTTCCTGCTAAGAATGTGCATTTCAGAGGTACATACTGAATGCTTCAGGTGTTCATTGAAGACTTCTCATTACGGCTGGTTGTAACTCAGACATTCCAAACTCTGTGTATTACCCAATCTTTGGGTAATGTTGAGTTTCCAGCTCTCTGATAATTCTTTGCTATGACTTGAGACATTCCACACTACTTATGTATGTCTTTTTATTCAGTGACAGATTCAATCCTATACAGAATTCTCTAAGTGTTTCTCTGGGTAGCATCCTCCTCTCTGGCATTTGTACACAGTTCCAGCGGCTTCTGCCTTTCTGGAGTCTAATCTCTCTCAACTCTGCTCAAGTTTCCATCCTCTCACTTGAGTCTGAAAAGGGAGGGCCTTAAGGGAGAAAGCCAGTAAGATACTAGGGTTCACTTAGTTTACTTCCCTGTTTTTAAGGAATTACAGTCCTCTGATACCTGTTATTCAACATTTGAAAACAATTAATTTATACATGTTATCCAGATTTGTAGTAGTTTATGGACTTAAGTCCTGTAAGTCCCCTGAAATTATTCCATTATGGCCAAAATTAAAGGGCTTGGAACATTTCTTCAATCAACTCTGTGTCCAAGGTGTTAACTCTCTGGCCTCGTTACATTCCATTCATCCACTATTTTTGACACGGTTGCTGTATCTCAACTTTGTGAAGTACTTCACTTGGCTGCTTGGGTATTATTTTCTTAGTTTTCCTGCTGGTTTACTGGCCACACATTCTAAACCTCTTTAGCTGAATATTCCTACTCTTTTGAACCTTCAAACATTAGAGTCTCCAGGGCTTAGTTCTTGCGTCACTTTTTGGGAGACCTCATCCAGTCTCATGATCTTAAAATCTTTGGTGATCATGACAGTGCCCAAATACTTGGTTAAACATTAAACATTATTCTAAATGTATCTGTGAGGATGTTTCTGGATGAGATTAATATTTGAATTGGTAGACTATATAAAAGCAAATTGCCCTTTCTAAATATAGGTAACCCTCGTCTAATAGATTGAACACCTGAAGACAACAAAAATTGAATAAGTAGAAACTCCTGCCTAACTCTTTGATGTGAAACATTGGTCTTTTCTAGCCTTCAAACATGGACTGAAACAGTGGTTCTTCTTGTATCATGAGATTACTGGTTTTGGGATTGGATTTTAGACCACTGGCTCTTCCAGTTCTCAGACTTTGGACTCAGAATGGAATTACATATCATCGGCTCTCCTGAGTCTCCAGCTTGCCACTGCAGATCTGAGGGCTTTTTAGCCTCTATAATCATGTGAACTAATTCCTTTTAATATATACATATTATAATATATAAACCTATAAATACAAATATGTGTGCCTGTATTTGTGTGTGTGTGTATACACACATCCTATTGGTTCTGTCTTGAGAACCCTTACTAACACAGTGATAACCCTTTCAAAGCTTACCTCAAGTCTGAACTGCTCACCAAACTCAAAACTTATATATCCAGCTGCTAACTTTCTACATTGAATATGTAATAGATATTCCCAAATTAGCATAATTAAATCTCTTTCCCAAATTCAACCTGCACCTCCTTCAATCTTCAATAGACAACAACTTCATTTTTCCATTTACTAATGTAAAACTTTGAAATGATTTTAGACTTATTTATTAGAAGCCTCAGTTTAATTTACTAGTAAATCCTGTCTGCTATACATTTTTCTAGAGAAAGCACATTAAGCTTTAATATTAAAATATTTGCATTACACTTAACTTGTGCTCAACTAATAAAACATTTGTTGTGTTATTATCTCATACATTCTCTCCTCAGGTGTGGCCTATCTCCTGTATGCCTGGAGTGAACTTTGGCTACATAGCTGGCTTTCTTTCACTACTCTGGATGCTCTACATTTGTAAAGGTATTTGTTTTTATTTCAGTACAATACATAAGTATGTTGAATAAATCTGACTTGTACCAATCAATACGTCTTTTACAAATGTATACACCTATGTAACCACAACCAACAACAACATATGTGAGAACCCTTTATGATCCCATTCCTATCAGTAACCCCCTTTATGATTCCCTTCCTTTCAGTAACCCCTTCATGTTAACCATTATTTTGACCTCCATTACTATAGATCAATTCTGCCTTCATATAAAGATAATTATACTATATGCAGTATTTTGTTTCCAACTCAATTTATTCAACATTTTGTCTGCATGATTAAGTCGCATTCTTACTCATTTTAGTAGCATGTTCTTCATGAATAAATCGAAAAAAAATTTATTTTTAAAAATTTTTCCCAAGTTTTTGGTTATTATTAATAAAGATAACAGTTTCTGTATGTGTATCTTCATTGTTATAAACACTTATTTTGTTAAAGTTTATATTAAAGAGTAAAACTGTGAAGTTATAAGGCATGTGCATGTTTACTTTTAGTAGGAAGTTTCAAAATATTTTCTAAGTTGTTTTATAAATTTATCCTCAAACTAACAGCAGAATATAGTTCCAGTTGCTTTATATCCTTCTCAACACTTAGTATTGTCAATCTTTTTCATTTTGATCTCTTAGGTCTGTGTTTACTGTTTAACATCTTGTGATTTAAATTAGTGATTTGATAATGATGTCAAACAAATTTTCATATGTGAATTATTATCACAATACCATTTTTGTGTCTGAAATATCTGCTCAAGTCTCACTCATTTTTTAAATGATGTTTTCTGAATTTTTTGTTATTATTGTTGGAGTTTATATATTCTGGAATGGGTATATATATACATACATATGTACACACACACACACACACACACACACATATACATCAAATACCTCTATTAGTCTTTAATATGCTTTCACTTTCCTAATGGTATTTGTTGATAAACATAAATTACTAAATTCATTTTTTTGAGTTTTAAGTTCATGGGTAGATTTTCATGTTTGCCACATAGGTAAACTTACGTCATAGGGGTTTGTTTTGTGGATTATTTTATCACTCAGGTGTTAAGCCTAATATCCATTGGTTATTTTTCCTGATCCTCTCCCTTCTCTCACCCTCCACCCTCCAAAAGGCTCCAGTGTGTGCTGTTCCACTCTATGCGTCCATGTGTTCTCATCATTTAGCTCCCACTTATAAGTGAGAACATGCAGTATTTAGTTTTCTGTTCTGGATTAATTTGCTATAAATAATGGCTTTCAGCTCTATCAATGTTCCTGCAAAAGACATGATCTGATTCTTTTTACGGCTGCATAGTTTCCATGGTGTACGTGTACTACATTTTCTTTATACAGTCTGTCATTGATGGGCATGTGTGTTGATTTCATGTCTTTGCTATTGTGAATAGAGCTGCAATGAACATACACATGCATGCGTCTTTATAAGAGAATAATTTATATTCCTTTGGTACATACCCAGTAATGAGATTGCTGGATTGAATGGTATTTGTGTCTTCAGGTCTTTGAGGAATCGCCACACTGTCTTCCACAATGGCTAAACTAATTTGCACTACACCAACAGTGGAAAGTGTTCCTTTTTCTCTACAACATTGCCAGCCTGTTTTGTTTTTGTTTTTGTTTTTAATTTTTACAGTAGCCATTCTAACTGGTATGAGATGGTTTTGATTTACATTTTTCTAATGATCGGTGATGTTGAACTGTTTTTCATACGATTGTTGGCTGCATGTAAGTATTCTTTTGAAAAATGTCTGTTCCTGTTCTCCGCCCACTTTTTAATGGAGTTGTTTCTTTCTTGTAAATTTGTTTAAGTTTCTTATAGATGCTGGATATTAAACCTTCATTAGATGCATAGTTTGCAAAAGTTTTCTCCCATTCTGTAGGTTGTCTGTTTACTCTGTTGATAGTTTCTTTTGCTATGCACAAGCTCTTTAGTTTATGAAATCTACACATATCAATACTAACCTTAAATGTAAATGGGCTAAATGCCTCAATTAAAAGACATAGAGTGGCAATCTGGATAAAAAACTAAGACCCATTAGTATATTGTCTTCAAGAGACCTATCTCACATGCAATAACAAACATAGGTCTATAATAAAGAGATACAGGAAAAATCTACCATGCAAATGGAAAAGAGAAAAGCAGGGGGTTGCAAACCTGCTTTCTGACAAAACCAACTTTAAACCAGCAAAGATTATAAAAGACCAAGTTGAGCATTACGTAATGGTAAAGGGGTCCATTCATAAAGAAAATCTAACTATCCTAAATATATATGCACCCAACACAGAAGCACCCAGATTTATAAAGCAAGTTCTCAGAAACCTTCAAAGAGACATAGACTCCCACACAATAATAGAGACTTTAACACCCCACTGACAATACTAGACGGATCAACTAAAACAACGAAAATAACCAGAGAATTCAAGCAAATAAATTCAAAGCTAGCAGAAGACAAGAAATAACCAAAATCAGAGCTGAACTGAAGGAATCCGAGACATGAAATACCATTTAAAATACCAATGAATCCAGGAGCTATTTTTTGGAAAAAAGACAGTGGGGGGGTGGGCAGGGGAGGGGAGAGTGGGGGAGTTATAACATGGGGAGAAATGCCAGATATAATATGCACCTAAAGTTAAATAAATAAATTAAAAAAAAATAGATAGACTGCTAGCTAGACTAAGAATAAGAGAATTCAAATAGTGAGAAATGACAAAATGGGTATTATCACTGACCCCACAGAAATACAAACAACCATTAGAGTATATCATGAACACCTCTATGCACATAAGCTAGAAAATCTAAAAGAATGAATGCATTTCTGGACATCTACACCTTCCAAAGACTGAACCAGGAAGAAATTGAATCCCTGAACAAACCAATAACAAGTTTTGAAATTGAGGCAGTAATAAACAGCCTTAGAACCAAAATAAAAAAGCCTAAGAGCAGACAAATTCACATCTACCAGATTTACAAAGAAGAGCTGGTACCATTCCTACTAAAACTATCCCCCCCCAAAAAAAAAAAAAATGAGGAGGAGGGACTCCTCCCTAATTCATTCTATGAGGCCTACATCATCCTGATACCAAAACCTGGCAGAGATGCAACAAAAAAAGAAAACTTCAGGCTGATATCCTTGATGAACATTGACAAAAATCCTCAACAAAATCCTGGCAAACTGAATCTAGCAGCACATCAAAAAGCTTATTTGCCATGACTAAGTAGGCTTCATGCCTTAGATGCAAGGTTGGTTCAACATATACAAAGCAATAAATATGTTTCATCACATAAACAGAACTAAAGACAAAAATCACATAACATCAATAGATGCAGAAAACTCTTTTGATAAATTTCAACATCCATTCATGTTAAAAACTACCAATAAACTAGTTATTGAAGGAAAATACCTCAGAATAATAAGAGGTATATATGACAAACCCACAGCCATCTTAGGAATAGGGAAAAGCTAGAAGACTTCCCCTTGAAAACTGGCACAAGACAAGGAGGCCCTCTCTCACCACTCCTATTCAACACAGTATTGGAAGTTCTGGCAAGGACAATCAGGCAAGAGAAAGAAATAAAGAGCATCAAAATAGGTAAAGAGGAAGTCAACCTATTCCTGTTTGCAGATGACACGATCCTGTACCCTAGAAAACCCATTGTCTTAACCCCAAAGCTTCTGGGGTTCCTTAAGAAATTCTTAAGTTCTTAAGAGCTTTAGCAAAGTCTCTGGATACAAAATCAATGTGCAAAAGTTACTACCATTCCTATATACCAACAACAGTCAAGCAGAGAGCCGAATCATAAATGAATTCCCATCCACAACTGTCACAAAAAGAATAAAATATCTAGGAATACAGCTAACTAGGGAGGTGAAACGTCTCTACAAGGAGAACCACAAACCATTGCTCAAAGAAATCAGAGATGACACGAATAAAAAAAAATCCATGCTCATGAATAGAAAGAATATCAAAATGCCATAATGCACATAGCAATTTACAGATTCAATGCTAATTCTATCAAACTACCATTGACATTCTTCACAAAACTAGAGAAAACCATTTTAAAATTCATATGGAACCAAAAAAAGATTCTGAATAGCCGAGGCAATCTTAAAAAGAACAAAGCTGAAGGCATCACATTACCTGACTTCAAACTATACTACAGTGTTATGGCAACCAAAACAGCAAGGTACTGGTACAAAAACGGACACATAGACCAGAAGAACAGAATAGAGAATAGATGTGAAGTAAGACTGCACATCTACAACTATCTGATCTTTGACATCTGACAAAAACAAGTAATGGGGAAAGGATTTCTTATTCAATTAATGTTGGTGGAATAACTGCCTAGCCATATGCAGAAGGCTGAAACTGGACTTCTTCCTTCTACCATACACAAAAATTAACTCAAGATGGAGTAAAGACTTAAATGTAAAACCCAAAACTAAAATCTCTGTAAGACAACCTAGGCAATACCATTGAAGACATAGGCACTGGCAATAATTTCATGATGAAGACATCAAAAACAATTGCAAGAAAAGTAAAAATTGACAAATAGGATCTGATTAAACTAAAGAAATTCTCAAATTTAATATCAATTTTTTTTCTTTTATGGTTTAATTAGACTTTTCCTATCTCAAAGACTCCTGGAAGTTTGATTGTTTGGCTTTTAATTTTAGATCTATGATTCATCTGAAATTTAGTTTATACATGCATGGAATTAAGGTTTATTTCTTCTCTTAAAGACATCTAATTGACCCAGTGCCATTTAGTAAAAGTTCTCCTTTCCCCATTCAACTACAGTGGACTCTGTAATACACAAGATGAGTTATAATCTTTGAGTCTGTTTCATGACTGTCTCTCACACTGCATTTTATAACTCCTATCTTTGCATCAATACTATGCAGAAATTAATTACTCTCATTATTGTTTTAAATACGTCTTGATATCTGGTAGTGTTGGTTTTCCAACTTTATGTTCTTCTTGATTATTACCTTACCTATTCTACATCATCTTAGTTTACTTGCATGAGGCAATTTCAATTTAAACATTTCCTCTTGTAAAGCTATATATATCTTACTGGTTCTGTTCCTCTGGAGAACACTAATAAACCCATATATGGTAAATATTTTAAAGAAAATAGGAAAAAGCACGTAAGTTTCTCAACTTGATAATTGATATTGCAAAAACCTACCACAAGTGTTAATCTTAATGGCAGAAGATTGAATAATGTTTCTTTTTTTTAATTTCCAGGACAAGGTAATAATGTCTTCTGTCACCAAAGTTATTTAACACTGTAATGGAAGTTTTCGCCAATGCAATATGACAAAAGAAAAAAAGACACACAGATGTGGGAAAAGAAAAAACTGTCCTTCTTTACAAATGGCATCATGACCTACATAGACAATCCAAAGGAATCTAGTGGAAAAACACTATTGCATAGTGAGCTAGCAAAGACACAGGATACATGGCCAATATGCAAAAAATGATTTATTTTAGGGTACTAGAAATGACCTCATGCAAAATAAAATTCAAAATACAGTGACATTTACGGTCACTCAAAAGAAGTGAAATATGTATGTGTAAGTCTACTGCAACATATACAGCACTTGTTTGTAGAAAAGTTAAAAACACTAATAAAAGCCACCAAAGAAGATCTAAATAAATGGATAGACATACTATGTCCATGGGTCAGAAAACTCAAGATAGTGAAGGTGATCATTTTTGTGAAATTAATCTGTAGGTGATAGGCAGTGTCTATCAAAATCCAAGAAAGTTTGTTTTGGAAATAAGTATATTCTAAGATTTTATGGAAAAGCAATGGGATTAGAATAGCTCAAACAGTAGTCACAGAAGAATAAGGTAGAAGGAACCATTTTACTAGATTTCAAAACTTATATAGTAATCAAAACTGCACCATAGTGGTGCAGGAACAGAGACATAGATTGATGGTATAAGATAAACAACTCACAACACCACAGAAGTATGTCCTGTTCAACAAATGATTCTAGAGCAATTGTATATTTATAGCTTTTTAAAACAAGTAAATGTTGACATCAACATCACATTTTATACGAAAATTACATCCAGTGAATTAGAGACCTCTACAAAACTTACAGAATATATAGAAGACAATATCTGGGACATAAGGCTTGGTAAATAAGTTTTACTTTATTTTATTATTTGAATATATAAATTATTTAATAAATTCAATTTACTTTTTTTCCTTTCCAATTTTTATTTTAGGTTTGGAGGTACATGTGCAGGTTTGTACAATGGGGTAAATTGCATATCACAGAGGTTGGATGTATAGACTATGTTATCACCCAGGTAATAAGCATAGTACCCTATGGGTAGTTATTTGATCCTCACAGTCCTCCCATGCTTCACTCTTAAGTAGACCACAGTGTCTATTGTTTCCTCCCTTGTAGCCACATATACACAATGTTAGCTCCCACTTGTAAGTGAGAACACACAGTATTTGATTTTCTGTTTCTCTGTTAATTTGCTTAGAATAATTACCTCCAGCTCCATCCATGTTGCTGCAAAGGCCATGACCTCATTCTTTTTATGGCTGTGTAGTATTCCACGGTGTATATGTGCCACATTTTCCAGTCAACCATTGGAAGGTATTTAGGTTGATTCCATGTTTTTGCTATTGTGAATGGTGCTGCAAGGAACATATCCATGCATGTCTTTTTATAGTAGAATTATTTACATTTCCTTATATTCCTTTGGGTACATACCCAGTAATGAGATTGCTGGATTAAGCAATAGCTCTAAGATCTTTGAGAAATTCTTAAACTGCTTTCCACATTTGCTGAACTAATTTACATTCTCGCCAGCAGTGTATAAGCATTCCCTCCTCTCTGCAATCTCACAAGCATTTGTCTTTTTTTCTTTTTTTTAACTTTATAATAGTATACATTCTGTTGGGCATGAGATAATATCTCATTGTGGTTTTGATTTGCATTTCTCTAATGATTAGTGATGTAGAGCATTTCTTCGTATGCTTCTTGGCTCATGTATGTCTTCTTTTGAGAAGTGTTTGTTCATGCCCTTTATCCATTTTTTAATGGGGTTGTTTCTTGCTTGTTGATTTAAGTTCCTTATAGATTCTGGAATTTAGACCTCTATTAGATGAATAGTTTGTAAATATTTTCTCCCATTATGTAGGTTATCTGTTTACTCTGTTGGCAATTTCTTTTGCTGAGCAGAAGCTTTTTAGTTTAATTAGGTACCACTTGTAAATTTTTATTTTTGTTTCAGTTGCTTTTGGTGACTTCATCATGAGACCTTTGCCAAGGCCTATGTCCAGAATAATATGCCCGAGGTTGTTTGGGAGTTTTTATACTTTTATGTTTTACATTCAAGTGTTTAATCCACCTGAGCTGATTTATGTATATGGTGAAAGGGGTCCAGTTTCAATCTTCTGCACATGGCTATCCAGTTACTTCAGCACCAACTTGAATAGGGAGTCCATTCCCCAGTCCAGAAACCATTTCTTGCTGTTTTTGACCAACTTTGTTGAAAATCCAATGTTTATAGTGGTGTGTGGCTCTATTTCTGGATTCTCTAACCTATTATGTTGGCCCGTGTGTTTTTTTTTGGTGCTAATACCATGCTGTTTTGGTTACTGTAGCCTTGTAGTATAGTTTGAAATCAGGTAATGTGATTCCTCCAGCTTTGTTTTTTTTGTTTGTTTGTTTTTCTTAGGACTGCTTTGGCTACTCAGGCTCTCCTTTGCTCACATAAATTTTAGAATTTTTTTCTTAATTCTGTTAAAAAATGTTGTTGGTAGTTTGACAGAAATAGCATTGCATCTGTAAATTGCTTTAGGCAATATGGTTACTTTAAAATCGATTCTTCCTATCTATGAGCATAGAATGTGTTTACCACTTGTTTGTGTCCTCTTTTAGTTATTTCAGTAGTGTTTTATATTTTTCAATGTAGAAATCTTTTACTTTCATGGTTAATGTATTTCTAAGGATTTTATTTTCCTGGGTATTGTAAATTGGGTTGCATCTTGATTTGGCTTTCGGCTTTGAGGTTGCTGGTGTACAGAAATGATACTGGTTTTTGTACATTGATTTTGTATCCTAAAACTTTGCTGAAGTTGTTTACTAGGTCTAGGAGCTTTGGTATTGAGACTATGGGGTTTTTTTAGATACAAAGTCATATCATATGTGAATATGTGTAGTTTGACTTCTTCCCTTTCTGTTTGGAAGCCTTTTATTTCTTTCTCCTGTCTTATTGCTCTGGTTAGGACTTTCAGCACCATGGTGAACAGGAGTGGTATGAGTGGGCATCCTTGTGTTGTTCTGATTCTTAAGGAGAATGCTTCCAGCTTTTGCCATTCATGTTGGCTATGGGTTTGTTATAGATGACTAATTATTTTGAGGTATGTTTCCTTAATGCCTAGTTTGTTGGGGGATTTTTAACATGAAGGAATATTAAATTATATCAAAGTGTTTTCTATGTTTATTGAGATGATCATGGAGTTCTTGTTGCTAGTTCTGTTTATGTGATGAATCACATTTACTGATATGCCTATGTTTAACCAACTTTGCATCCCAGAAATAAATCCTACTTGACCGTAGTGGATTAGCTTTATGATGTACTGCTGGATTTAGTTTGCTAGTATTTTGTTGAAGATTTTGCATCAATGTTCATCAGAAATACTGGCCTGACTCTACCAGGTTTTGGTATCAGGATGATGCTGACCTTACAGAATGAGACAGTGAAGAATACCTCCTTCTAAATTTTGGGAAATCATTTTGGTAGAATTGATACCAGCTCTTTTTAATACACCTGATAGAATTCAGGTGTATTAAAACTTGAATTCACCTTGTTCAGGGCTTTCTTCTGTTTATTAGGCTTTTCATTACTGATTCAATTTTGGACCTCGTTATTGGTCTGTTTATGGTTTCAATTTCTTCCTGGTTCAATCTTGGGAGGTTGTATATTTCCGGGAATTTATTAATTTCTTTTAGATTTCTACTTTTTGTGCATAAAGGTGTTTATAATATTTTCTGAATGTTTTCTTGTATTTCTTTGAGGTCAGTGGTAATGTCCTCTTTTCATTTTAGATAGTTTTCTGAGATAATACTACAGGTGTGCAAATTGTTGTTATTAGGAGAACTTTGAAAAGGTACTAAAAACTCTCTACACTATCATTGCAAACTCCAGTGAATGTATAATTATATTTTTAAAATTTAAAAAAATTAAGCATTATCACTGATATGTTCATAACAGTTTTATATTTTAATATAGTGGTTTATATCCCACTATGTATGACTTAAATATTAAGAAACATTTATTTAAGAAGAAAAAAATAATCCCAAATAAAATTATGGAAATAAATGTGGCAATGAAGAACAATGGAAATGGTATATACATGGGTAACATAGATGAGTAGTTATTTCCTTGTGGAATTTTAAAATCAAATATAAAATTAAAATGGATGCTAATGTAATTCATACATTACAAAGAGGAATTTAATTGTAATTAAAGTATTATAAAATTTTAGCATTATCTAGATGTGATAAAAGTAATAATTTCTATTAGACCAGAAGAACTCAAAAATGCTATTGTAATCTCTAGTGTGACCACTAAAGGAGTATTACTACTACCAACCAGTAGGAGAAAACTGATGACAATTAAAATTTATCTGATTAATCCAAATGCCAAAAGAAAAAAAAAATGACTAAAATCAAGTAACAACCCTCTCAGTAATTACACTAAGTGTTAATGAACTAAATGTTTTTCAGGAACAGAAAAACTTAGTATCTTTTGTTTCACCTTTTTATGTGTTAAAAAATGATGATATTATAGATATGTCTTTTATCATAAATAAGAAAGCTTTTCATGTTTCTTCCACATCCTCTGACTAGCACTTTCATATTGTATTGAACAGTTGCTATAATCTGAAAAGTGAAGTGTGAAAAATGAATCCAATAAATTGTGGGGAAAATAATATAGAACTATACACAACACTCTACATTATCATCAGCTTCCTAATTCTGATACTGTACTATAGTCATATAGATTTTTTTATTATATGGATTCATTTATCCAATTCACTTTGCAGATCATGGGGGAGCTGGAAAGTATTAATACAATCAAGGAGGAGAAGCCTCTGGGTAGAACTTGCTAAATTAATCACACTCAAAAATCACAACTGAAATATTGCACCGTACACTTTGATTCAGTGTGTAAATGCAGCTATAAGGTCAATTATGAACTATGAAAATTAAAATAACAAGTCCCACAGTGAAGGACTTTTTTCTTTAGAAACTCCAAAGGAGAAATTACACTGAATGACATGCTATTAATTTGGAGTTACAAAGGATAGAAAATCTAACATATACAATTTCTCTCTCTCATTTTCTTTAACAGATTTATCTCAGTATTTTCAACCTAGAATAAAAAATATCACATCATTCTTTTGGTTCAGTGTATTTGAAACATTTATTATTTCAGAGACTACTAACTGCTTTGCTTACCTTTGAACACCACATTATTTTTATTTACCACCATGAGGTAAAACAGTAAACCAAATTATTGGAGTAATTTAGCATGTACTAAAAAAGGCATCACTACCCAAGAGATGTTAAAAATTTGAGAAATATCTGATTTCTACTGCCATAAAATAACATCTATATTCATTGACATTTTAAAATTATTATTTACTGTTTTTATATATTTCAATCACTTGTAATTTAAAAATCTATAATTTTATGGATCAATACATTTATAAATATAGTTATTGTATCCATTATTTAACTATATACATACATAGTTATTAATGTCCAAAATATAGTCAACTAGATGAAGCATATTACTATATTAAAGAATAATGAAAACTCCAACTTCACTTATGTTTTTCTATTGAATTAATTTGCGAGCAGCATAAGGAAAAATATGGTATGTGTGCAGGTGTTTTCTTTTTTTTTTTTCTTTTTTCAGAAATGGAGACTTGCTATGTTGACTAGGCTGGAGTATAGTGGCTATTCACATGGGTGATCATAGTGTACTACATCCTCAAACTTCTGGCCTCAAGCAATTCTCCAGCCCCAACCTCCCAAGTAGCTGGGACTACAAACATATGCCACTCACTGGCCTTGTGTGTGTTGGAGGATGGGATTAGCAAAGAGAAGGGTGGGGGCATATATAGTAATTAAACCTGAAAAAAATGGATGAGTATTTTGATACTTTTCAAGTCCTTCACACTTGGAAGATTGAAAGAAAGGTGTTGAGGAAGGAGAGAGAAGATACAGCCTCCACTTGTTAGTCATTATTACTCCTTCTGTCCACTTCATTGCATCTCCTACCTTTGCCGCCTTGCTGCTCTACTTGCTTTCCTCCTTTCTTCTTTGTTGTGTTGATGGCTACTTCACCTTCATGTATGGGATTCTAGATAGCAACAAAACAAGCAGTTACAGGAGAGTTTTATTCACGATTAATACTTTTTTGAAAAAAAATATTATTTTTGTAGGGTTTCCTAAAGACAGAAAAAAAATACACAAGGCTTCTGTTAATCAGTTTAAATGCAGCCCTTCTGAACTTTCATAAGTCTTTTCTTTTTTATTTTTTTCTCTAACACTTATTGACACCAGTTGCTTGGTGATGGCCTATGATCATTTACTTCCTAATCTTGTACTCCCACACACTATAAACATATTGTCAAGCTTCATTCAAATTTGCAGGAAGCATTTTCCCCCTATTACCTCACGTATTTTTCTCTGAAACCTCATATAGTAGTCTTAATTACAAATTACTACAGACTATTAACTTATAGAGGTCATTCTTGGATAGGAATAAGCAGGAATGCTAGATACTAAATACCAAAATGTTCTCATTATAGGTCATTTTATCATAGTAGAATAATCGTATCTACACACAAAGTAAGTACTCTGAGGTTGTGCTGATTATTTTTCTTAATTCTTTTCAATACACAGATTTTACAAAATTTTAGGTTGAAAATCTTATCAAGTATATGAAAGGTGAAAGTCTAAGTCACTGACAGTTAATCACTGCAAATGTTGATCTTGAAATCGTTTCGAAGTGATGAAACCAAATATTTCAAAATAAAAGTTAAAATTGAGGCAATAACAATAAATATAAAATTTTATAAAACTTATTCTAGTACAGGGATTTATAATATCACTTACGAACCATATGTATTTACATTATCTCATTTGAATCCCCACAGGAATATTTACAGTAGGGATTATTATATCCCTTCTTTCACAGATGAAGAAAATGATAGAACAAATAATACCACTCAGCAAGTAGCAAGTAGTCAAGTTGTATCTTGAGTAATATTTTTCTGACTCCAAGTTTTATATGATTGCTTTATTGTCTGCATCTAAAAAGATTAAGAGGGCAGGTGCTATTGAACTGGTTCTAGTCTTTGAGCCCCTAACCATAACAGTATGCTCTGAAAGTCTGAGTCACTAAAAAATAAATATACTTCATTTTGACAAGTTGAGACTATATTAATTTATTAGATGAATAATAATAAACAACACCATTTTAAAATTTATCATTTTTAGGCTTCAAGAATTCTGAAACCAGTTAAGGGCTCTATTGTGCTGTTAAGAAGTAATATTTATACCTATGCATTGTTCCCTGAAGTCGAATGCTTCTCTTGTGTAAATATGATGTTATTCCCACCAGTGAAAGGGAAAATAAAAATAGCTAGATATGTTCAGATATGTATTGAGATAGCTCACACTAAATACTGATTTATAACTATTTTATCAATTGAAATGTGATATTATAATCCCTAGTTCTAGTTTACTGTGTTTTACTGGACAAACAAATAGTATCTTGGTCACTAGTATTGACCACAAAAATAATTTGAATTTTTGCAGACAACAGACTCACTACAAGTACGAAAATCTACAGCAGAGCTGAAATGCTGGACAACAGTGCATTCTGAATAATGCATTTCAGTCTGTGTTATTAAAAATGCAGTATGTGTCAGTCACACAAACCCAGTTTTCACAGAGAGATCCTTCTCCACTCTTCACTGTGTCTTAGAAAAAACAGAGAGATTTTTCACAAATTAAAACTGAAATATATGGTATTCCCCTAGTTATCTTTCCAAATTCCTGGCAAATGTTTAAAGTAGGTATTCATTTGTAGTCAATTAATAAAGGATGTCTAAAATACTCTTACATGTTGAAATGTGAATGTGTGTGTAGCTGTGTATGTGTGTGTTTATGTGTATAAGTAGAATATAAAGATAAGTTAGTATCAGTAGAGAAAGACAGAGGAAAGGAAATAACCAGTTAATTTATATAAACATGCATTGCTTTCTCATGGCCTTGATAATATTTAGTACAACTTAGTCTTAGTAGTAAAGATTAGAAATAAAAGCATTATTGCATACATTTCTTCAAAAGACTGACATTTAGAAAAAAGGAATCATGTAAATGGTGAAAATTCTCGCTTATGCCATTCCTATCTTTTGCTCTTGAAAAAACATGCAAGGAAATCAAAACTAAATTGTGGAAAGCAGTAGTGGATTCACACATATTCACTTTATGATTTGCTACAGGAATATTCATTTCACTAAAAACTATTCCTACAGTCTGATATTTTTCTATCATTTAACTGAGTCCAAAAATTCTCCCCTGCCTCATTATATTCCATGTCTTGCGGAATCCCTGTTCAGCAACTCTCTACTTTTCTGACCATTATTCAGACCTTGTCTGACCATTATTGCTCAGCAGTTAGTGACCTCCCGTTTTCTGCTACAAATACTTCTCCACCATGCTTCCCAACTCTGGGCTAGCTACCAGCTTCTTCCGCTTTATAATATTTAACAAATTTATCATAAAGGTTTTTCTTGCTTGTTTGGGCCCAGCAAAGTGAAGTAAACAGAACAAAGAAAATAAAAGATTTTCTAAAGAGAGAGAGATCTGGTAGACTAAATTCAAACATTTATTTCTCCAGCATTGTAATAGATAAGAAGTAATATTTGGGCAGGGCTTAGGATCTAATCACATTTTACTTTTGCCACCAACCTCCTCTTTTAAAAGAAACAGTTTTCTATGAACCTATATGGAATTAGCTCTAAGAAATCTTTCACCTCCATTCTTTTTCATCTGATCTTTGACAAACCTGAAAAAAACGAGGAATGGGGAAAGGATTTCCTATTTAATAAATGGTGTTGAGAAAACTGGCTAGCCATATGCAGAAAGCTGAAATGATCCCTTCCTTATGCCTTACACAAAAATTAACTCTAGATGGATTAAAGATGTAAACATAAGACCTAACACCATAAAAACCCTAGAAGAAAACCTAGATGATACCATTCAGGACATAGGCATTGGCAAGGACTTCATGACTAAAACACCAAAAGCAATGGCAACAAAAGCCAAGATAGACAAATGGGATCTGATTAAACTAAAGAGCTTCTGCATAGCAAAAGAAACTAGATTAGAGTGAAAGCGCAATCAACAGAATGGGAAAGAAATTTTGTGATCTACCCATCTGACAAAGGGCTAATATCCAGAATCTATAAAAAACTTAAACAAATTTACAAGAAAAAAACAACCCCATCAAAAAGTCGGCAAAGGATATGAACAAATACTTCTCAAAAGAAGACATTTATGCAGCCAACAAACATATGAAAAAAAACTCATCATCACTGGTCATTAGAGAAATGCAAATTAAAACCACATTGAGATGCCATCTCACACCAATTAGAATGGCGATTATTAAAAAATCAGGAGACAACAAATGCTGGAGAGGATGTGGAGAAATAGGAACGCTTTTGCACTGTTGGTGGGAGTGTAAATTAGTTCAGTCATTGTGGAAGACAGTGTGGCAATTCCTCAAGGATGTAGAAATAGAAATACCATTTGACCCAGCAACCTAATTACTGGGCATATATCCGAAGGATTATAAATCATTCTGTTATAAAGACACATGTTATTGCGGCACTGTTCACAATAGCAAAGACTTGGAACCAACCCAAATGCCCATCAATGATAGACTGGACAGGGAAAATGTGGCACATACACACTATGGAATACTATGCAGCCATAAAAAAGGATAAGTTCATGTCCTTTTCAGGGACATAGATGAAGCTGGAAACCATCATTACCAGCAAACTGACACAAGAACAGAAAACCAAACACTGCATGTTCTCACTCATAAGTGGGTGTTGAACAATGAGAACACAGGAAGGGGAACATCACACACCAGGAACTGTCAGGGGATGGGAGGTTGGGGGGGGTGGTAGGGGGTGGGGAGATAGGGGAGGTATAGCATTAGGAGAAATACCTAATGTAGATGATGGGGTGGTAGATACAGCAAACCACTATGACGTGTTTACCTATGTAACAAACCTGCGGGATCTGCACATGTACCCCAGAACTTAAAGTATCATAAAAAAATAACAATAAATCTTTTGCCTCACCATTTTTTTCCAGTCCTCTTAGATAACACTTTGTTATTTTTGATGATCAGTGAAAGTATCGTGTAATTTATACAAAATTTCTTAACTTTCCCATGCAGAACTTTGAGACTTCCCTTTTTAAATCTTCTACTACACTTCATTCATGGATTTATCATATTTACCACAGTCATCTTGGTTATATACATGATGGACCCAACTATATTGTAAGATTCTTGTTGACAGAAAAAATATTTATTTCTCTCTTTGTAAATAACACTGCCTGACACCTAGAAAATACCCATTAAATGTTTGCAGTATAAAGAATGATGACAAGAAAGAATACTTAAAAATTGGGGTGAGAAAATACACAGAAAACTTCTTAGAAAAGTGAGGAGCTGTGGAAAAGACTAAAAAATTAAAGGAAGAGAGTAAAAGTACAGTTAACACTTGTAATGGTGGTGGTGGCCCATCTGGAGTAGCCACTGCAAGGACATCAGCTGCAATGGGAGAGGAACAGTCAGGGCTATGCACTCCACAGGGCCAGTGGGACCAGGAATAGGTGATCCCAGCAGGAGCCAGATGCCCTATTGAGTTGGTGAGGCAGGAGCCCATGCTTCTGGGTGCAGCTGCAGCTACCCAGCCATGGCTCCAGACGCAGGCATCCCTGTGCCCTCAGGGGCCTGGGAAGCCCCTCTCCCCCTTAAGCTTGGGAGTGCCTACTCCTGCTGCTGGTGCATGTTCTAGTTGCAGAGCAAAGTTGTGGCCAAGCCCAGATGCTATCACAACCCAGCCAGGTGTGCATGTGCTCAGGACAGCGCTGACATGCCAGGCCCCTGCCACCTCAGCTCTCTCTAGACTTTGGATGCTGATACACACAGGAGGGAGGCTGGGAGGCTGAGAGTGGCTCAGCCTGGGCCTGTAGCCTGGGCCCTCAGACAGCCTGGGCACTGTGGATGGCATGTTGATGGCACTGGGAGGAAGACAGATTCCTGGGGGGAAGGAGGGTCAACATTGAATCCCCACCTTGAACCCAGGGAAGGCCTAAAGCCTGGGGACTGGGTTGCCAGTTCCAGGCAGAGTCTGAGACCTGGAGTGAGAACTTCCTTGGTGCCTTTTAGCCAATCAGATGGTGCTTTTCTAGGCCCACCCATGGCAATGCATGAACCAATCAGCATGCACTGCCTCCCTTCTGAGCCCATAAAAACCCCAGACTCAGCCAGACTTAGGAACTTGTTGGGACTAACTGCCTGCAGGTAAGAGCTACCCTCTTCAGGTCTCATCTATACTTGTTGGGACCACCTGCCTGCAAATAGGAGCTACCCCCTTCAGGTCTCCTCACTGCTGAGAGCTTCCTGTCACTCAGTAAATCTCCTCTCCACCTTACCCATCCTCCACTTGTCCATATAACCTCATTTTTTGCAGATGTGGGACAAGAATTCAGGACTCTCAGACTGGTGGGAGCAAAGGAGCTGTTACATGTTCCTGGCTGGGTTACCAGCTGTGGGCCGTGACATGCTGCTAGACTGTGGAAGTGAAGAGTGGCAACCTTTCTGGGGACCCAGGCCTCAGGATCCCCGAGTAAAAGCTGCTGTAACATTATAGACCTCCTGTCTTCTGCAGGGGCCAGGTGGCTGCCTCACATGTTGGGAAGCGGTGGCAGGGCCAGGCCAGCCCAGGAGCCATAGGCTGGAGTGAGGCAGTGGGACTGAAAGAGCTGTAACTTAAACAGGCTGAAAAAACACCCCCCAAAACATGCCCCCACCCCTGCTTGCCATGCTGTGGGCAACGAGAAGCAGAGAAGAGCTGTGGCCCTTCTGGGAACCCAGACCTCAGGGCTCACTGAGCCAGGGCTGTGACACTCTTTAACACCCTCTTTGGGGCTCTACAGTTCTTGACATCTCCAAGCTCTCGGGCACCACCTCATTCCCCTTGTCCAGAGGCTGGGGCTTGCAGCAGAAGCCGCCTGTGGTATGTCCGGTCCAGCCACAGCCTCCCAAGGAGCTGGTGCCTGTGCATGTCCCTGGAGCTGCCAGCCCTGCCACAGCAGCTAGTGTTTCTGGCTGTGCACAGTGGGTGGGCCTTGAGCTCAGGCACTCACATGCACCTTCTGTTCTGTGCATGGCTCGCCCTTGGCAAGTGTGAGATATGGGCCAGTAGCACAAGCCGAGTGCAGCCTGCTGGGCCAAGCCAGCATGAGCAAAACTCAAGCAGAGGCACCACCAGCCACAGAGGTTTCCAGCTGGTGAAGCAATACCCTAAGGATTCTGTGACACTTGCATACTTCACTTTCTCATTCACTATTAAAGCTCAAAAACTATGTATGTTGGATAGAAATGTTGATTGCTACAGCATTCCTCTCAGCTTTAAGTGCATGAAATAGTAACAAAAATGATGACAACCACCTTAACTTACTGTTTTCCAGTAAGTAAATCCAACTGATTATTGACAGATCATAGTACAAGTACTTGGTTTTCAACACAAGTGAGACACTTATGTTTATAACTTTAAAAGTTGTTGGTTCCTTCACATGACCTATGACATGTGTGCAAGAAGTGTAGGTATGTGATTTCAGATTGAACTGACTGGTTCCTCCATAAATAAAGTGTATAGTTTGGCCTGATCGGTGATAAATAAATGAATACACCTCTAGCAATAACTATTTGAAAGGTGTAAAGTACACACTATTACTTAGACTATCTTTTTCAAACTGTCTCTTTTCAAGAACTAGTATTTATTTCCCCCACCACAACTCTGCATAGACTAATACAAATTTATTATATGCATGCCTATCACACAGCTTGTGCCAATCAGTGAATCAGCATGACTTTACCATCAGTACAATTAGTCTATTCCCTGCTCAACAAGACTGGACAGCCTATCACATTCTTGGCTATCTCTGCCACATCAAATTGCTGTTCAAGTTTCTAAACACTCTATATTTGTTTTCTGTTGTTTTTGTTTGGAAATGGAGTCTCGCTGTGTCTTGCTATGACTCCCAAGCTGGAGTGCAGGGTCACAGTGTCGGCTCACTGCAGCCTCCACCTCCTGGTTCTAGAGATTCTCCTGCCTCAGCCTACTGAGTAGCTAGGATTACAGGTGCTTGCAACCACACCTGGCTAATTTCTGTATTTTTAGTAGAGACAGGGTTTCACCATGTTGGCCAGACTAGTCCCAGACTCCTAATTTCAAGTGATCTGTCCACCTCAGCCTCCCAAAGTGCTAGGATTACAGGCATAAGCCACTGTGCCTGGTCATACCAGAATTACTTTGTTTTAACAGACGCTAATAAATAGTTTATGGACCAACATTGTTCCACAGACCATACTTTGAATAGCACTGGTTTAGACAGCTGAATATAAGCCAAAGCAATGTCTGGCGGACTCTAACCCCAGAGAAAATAAAAACTCAAGAATGATGTGGTCCATTAATACATACTTTTAGAAATTCCAAATGAAAGCCCAAACAATTAAATTGCCACAATTTGCCATTGATAATGATTTATAGGTAAAATTGTAGGAAAAAAAAAAGATGTCATTGTGTGAAGAAATATTATAATATAGATGTCACAAAAACCTGTGTTAGAGCCCAACAGAAATTGATGGTGAGAAGAAAGGAGATACTTGCATTTCTGGAAATATGGTAGACAAGATATCCTGAAATCTCCCTGTCTACAAAAATCTAATACCAAACCAAATTGGCTGAAAAAAAAATACACACGCAAATATTTTATATATATATATATATATCTCACATATAAAAGACATGTACGGTGTGTGTGTGTGTGTGTATATATATATGTATATATGTATAAAAAATTTTTCTACTCTAAGCTGTCAAGAAAGTAAACAATATTCACAGGGAAGAAACATGAAATGAAAGCCTAAATCTACATCTAACAGAAGGTGCTAAAGCTTCTAACAACCCAAAGGGAGTTTGCCAGTCCCTACAATTCAGAGGCTTGGGTCGTAAAGACACACATGGACATGAACACCTGGCCTTAAACTCATATACTGTGAGGAGCTGGAATAAAGATTTCCACAAGTCAACGTTTTTAACATGAAAGGGTGAACCAGCAAATTATCTGCCCCAGGAAAGTAAATAGCAAAGAAAATGGACTAGCTCAGCCTGCATTTTAGTAGAGGAATTTACTATACACATACATATCTTTTGAGTATTAGGAGTGTGGTTTTCAAATTCTCACCAAACAGGTGACCTAAAAAAGCTCATCTAAGATTTAATTTTAAATGGTCTCAGGATGAAGACTCCTCAACACCGACCGTAAGAATATCATCTTGGTAAGAGCGCATTTAAAACCTTGTAATCATAAAATTCCACAGTATCATTAATAACATGGGTTCACAATAAACAAAACACAAAACAGTAAAGGAACCAGGAATTGTCGAGAGGAGAGAATGAATGTGAACTAAATAACAAGTTACGTGGCTAGCATCTGCAGAGAAAAGTTGTCATTGAGAAATTACCTGTGGTTCATGTGCAAAAGATTTTTAAGGACAAAGATGCTGCTATTTAATATTATGGAGCTTGAATTTTTATGATTAAAGTTCCTCTGCAAACTTTCAATAAGCGTTGCTACATACACAACTGCCTTGAGTGAATAATTTTTGGAGAGAAAATCTAGAGAAACCGGCTTAGATCTAAATATGGCTCACTGTTAAAAAGGATATGGGAACAGTAATGGGAGGTCAATTCCAGTGAGGGCATTGCACGACAGCAGCATTCAGATCAGTGATTCTAAACTGTGGGTTCAATCTCTCCAAAGTTTCTCAAAGCTTATTATCTATTTTTAGTGTTCATTTGTTTGCAATTAGCCTGTAACTTCTATTACTTATTTAGTAGAAAATTTATTTTAAATAGCAGATTCTATCAGAGAAAAGGTCAAAAACAAGAAGCTGAGATTCTTGGTGAAGTTGATGTCTCAGGGTCCTCCTGTTCTACAATGATAAGAGACTGTGTTTCCATGACAAGATGTATTTTTCACGCTGAATGTTTTACATAGGTGCAAAATAAATTTATTTTATAAAGTATAATCAAATATTATATAATTTACCACAGAAGATTCTAAAGCCTCAGTTTTACTCAGGTGTTGGGATGGTGAGACTAAATTCTGCCTTTAAAGAAGATACTTTGTCTTTTCTGTTTTAAAATGGTCTCAGAAGGACAAGCACAAAGAAAAAAAAAACCCTACAATTTCTTGTTGTAACTATCAATTCACAGTGTTGTAACTATTGTAAAACAAATTGTAAAAAAAAACCCTACAATTTCTTGTTGTAACTATCAATTCGCTATCAATTCATAGATCTCCTCACAGAAAACATTCACAGTGTTTTCTAGTCCCACATCTCCCACCCGAAACATCCTGGATGCATTTTGGATTTTCCTGGTGGGGAAGATTTATATTTACTGGTCTCTGTTTGAGATGTCCTTCTTGCTCTGGTTAATCTCAGTCTTTTGGTTGGCTGGAGTAATGAAAGTTCTCTTGTCTCTTAACATTAATGTCATGTATTGCCTTTGTTCCAGAAGCTTCAGAAAATTTTACATATTATATTCAGTCAGGTCAATCTAATGACCTCTTCACATCCAACTGTCCACTTACCCCAGATTTGACCATTTGCATTCTCACCCCTCACCATTATAAATCTCTGCATTCTTGCAAAGAATACATACTCTCATAGGTTCCCTTCCACTTCCAAGCAAGTAGGTATCTGGATATCTAATACAAAGATTTTGTTTTGTCTGGGCCTTTTATTTCTTGACAATATTTGTACTACCTTATTTTTCCTAAGGGTCTCTACCCATTAATTCAATCACACTTATTTTGTTTGGAAGAAGATATACATGGCATAGAAAGAGAGACGAAAACAGCCAAAAATACAGGAAGGAAATAAACACTTTATAAGTTGTTAAGGGAATAGTAAAATAACTATATGGTGTGTAAGGCTAGGGTAAAAACACTGCTAAAGTCAATGAGAAACGATCTGGTGCATTAGTTCCTATAAACCTAAGTATCTGGGAAAGAGTAAGATGGTAGAAATCTCAAATAAATTAAGGAAAAATAAAAGCAGACAGAGCTTGTGATGGTGTTCTGGTTTAGAAATCTGTAAAGAAATGCAGTATAGATTGTTGTTTGCCAAAATGGAGTATACAAAGTAGCAGGATATATTTAGGTACAGAAATGACAGGCCAGCACTGTGGCTCATGTCTTTAATTCCAACAAATTGAGGCAGACAAAGTGGGAGGATTACTTGAGCCCAAGAGTTCAAGTCCAGCCTAGGCAATTTAGGAAGATCTCATTTCTACAAAAGTACCTTAAAAAGTAGCCAGGCATGCTGGCATGGGCCTATAGTCTCAGCCACTTGGGTCTGTAGTCTCAGCTACTTGGGAGGCTGAGGTGAGAGGACTGCTTGAAGCTAGGCGGTAGAGGCTGCAGTGGGCCGTGACTGAACCACTACTCCAGCCTGGGTAACAAAATGAGACACCATCTCCATTTTTTTTTAAAGGAAACGCCTGAGCCATATTTTCCACATGTTACCCTACAGACTTCCTTGTAGTATCAGGAAACAATAGGGAAGATCTAGAATTTTTAGATTCTATGAAGGATTTGGAAGTTCTGAGAGCACTGGTAGAAGACATGAGAGGGAGTGTGGTTTCAGGACAGGGAAGGTACAGTGTGCTTCTTGCAGGTAGAGACCATGACAAAAACTGAGGCTATTAACAGAGAATTCCAGCAAACACTGTTGAACTAGAAGAAGACCAGCTACTTGTCTTGGAGGTCAGCAAGTATTTAACTGAGGACATAGTGGCAATAAATGGGGCAGAGATAGTTGCTCCAAAATCCTCTGTAAAACCTGTTCATCATATCCCACACTTAGATGGGGAACAGTGAAGAAAAGAGAGTAGATAGGAGGTTCAACATAGCTGACCAGATGCAGCTAAGACATACTTCTTCCATGAAGAGAAACCAAAATATTAAGCAACTATTCAGACTTCAAGTAGATCTCCTCAGAGAAAACATTAAAATTTAATAGAGAAGCAACAGAAGACAACATGGGATAAGAAAGAGGAAATGGGGCTGCCTGCTTGGGGTTGCCAAGTGTCAAGAGTAGCCCACAGACCCAGACATTCACCCAAGGAAGGGGTAAGTAAAAGGACCCTGGGATCTATATTCCCAATGAGGACATCTGCAATGTGACTAAGAAGATGTACTGCTAGAACTCACGTGAAGCCTTTCAGGCTTCTGTGCCCCAGGAAGCTGTAACAAAGCACCATACTGGACATCCATCCACACGGCTGTATGTCCTGCCCTAAGCTGCTGCTGCTGCTGCTATCAGCTGAGCCAGGGAGTAAGCAGAGGCCTGGATGCTCTCACATGCTCCAAAGATAGGTTTCACTCCCATAGCTGTAGCACCAAGATGCACTCAAACCATATACCCTATACCTGCCAGTCCCTCTCATGACTGCCTTCCTGGCAATTCCTGCTGAAGGGGCCTCACCTTTCCCAGTGTCAGGCTCATAGCATAGCCACCATTGCCCTGACTGTTTTGTTTGCAACCTGGAAGGAGTTCATCCTTCCTTATCACAGCCAGTGCTTGAGCTCAAGGGGCCAGAGAACAAGTCCAGTAGCTTGATCCTGTTTCCCCAGGACTGGAGCACAGCTTCCAGGGGTATGGTGATGATATCTGTAAATTGTTCTCAAGTGGGAAGAATCCTGCTCCATCAGAATACATGGAAGAGTGTGGTGTAGGTTTGTACTGTGGTGAGGGAGGTAGGTGTCCCTCCCTTAACAAAACTAGACTACAAAGAATGCGGGCTGATAGCTGAGGTCTTTGCTCTAGACAGGGAATCTTCTGGCCTGGGATGGTTCAGTGATCACACACAGATTGCTTGGGACTAGCCTATACTTTCTGGTTTGCTGCTGGCAGCTGGATGCTCTGAAGGTAACCCATGAGTTGAGGGTGTGGGAGCTGGGGTAAGTTTCACTGCCATGTGCTAAGCTGAGGACTCTGGGCTACCCCTCTCCCCCTTTGTAGATTCTGTGACACAAGAGAGGAATGTCCAACCTTCCCTTAAGGGTTGCCTTAGTGGCCTGGGAGCTGCCCCTAGACTGCCACATAGGTTGGCACAAGAGCTGCATTGGAGAGCCTGTTCATGGGCTTACCCAACACAGCCATGCCCAGCTTTGCTCCCTCCAGATGCCACTGTGGCAGAGCATGGAACAGGAACCCCTGCCGAGCTCCACAGCCCCACCCATCACCTAGGACACCCCAGTAGTTCTGATTAACAACAGCCAAGTAGAAATCCCACTGCTGCCACCACCACAGCTCCCGCTCTCTTGCAAGCGCCACCTACTGGCTGAGAGGTCAACCTACATGGCTCATTACAGCATATGCCGATACCACCTACAGGCCTACAGGTTGAACTGCAGGAGGCAATATAATTCCTTCTGCCAGAAGGGCGCAGTGCTGGGGAAGTAGATAAGCCTTCAGACACCTCCACCTTCCCTTTCTGTCTCTTCAGGAGAATAAGGCTGTTCACATGCATAGTACACTGTTACTACAACATACAAACAACCAATATTTGAGAAAAACACTACACTAAAGCTATTTATAACCAAGGAATTCATGCACAGCCTTGGCCCCTAAAAATACAAAGAAACAAAGATGAAGGACCCTACCTAACATATGCAACAGTTACACCTTCAAAGGAGGACAAAAATACTCCCATCTAAACTAACTCAAAAATAATAAGTGACAGTTTCTCCATATGAAAAGGAAACCAGCATAAGAACTCTAGCACCATGAAAAAAAAAAAAATGCATTGTGACATTCCCTAAGGATCACACTAGCTGTCTAGCAATGTATTCTAAACAAAATGAAAATTCTGAAATGACAGATAAAGAATTCAAATATGGGTTGTAAGCAAGCACAATGACATCCAAGAGAAAGTTGAAAACCAATACAAATATATCAAAAGAATAACTGAAGATATGAATAAAAATTTATTAAAGAGATATTTAAAAAAAGAATTTATAGAAATGAATAATTCACTGAAGAAATTACAAAATAGAGTTGAAAGCTTTAGCAATAGACTAGACCAAGCAGAAGAAAAAATTTCAGAGCTTAAAGACTGCTCTTTTGAATTAACCCAGTCAGATCAAAATAAATCAAAGTTAAATGAACAAAACTTTAAGAAATGTAGACTTACATTCTATATTTACAAAGGAACCTATGAGTTGTAAGCATACCTGAGAGATTAAAAGTAAAGATTTTGGAAAACATATTTGAGGAAATAATTTAGGAAAATTACTCTGATCTTGGTAGAGATGTAGACATATAATATACAAAAAGCTCAGAAATACTTGTAAGATACATTACAAAATGAACATCATCAAGGCATATACTCATGAGACCACCCGAAGTCAACCTGAAAGAAAACACTCTAAAAGCAAGAGAGGTGCATCAAATCATCTCTGAAAAATATTCCATCAGATTAACAGTGGACTTTTCAGCAGAAACCTTACAAACCAAAAGAGAGTAGGGCCCTATTTTTATTGTTCTTTAAGAAATGAACACCCAAGAGTACTGTATCCTTCTGAACCAAACTTAATAAATGGAGAAATAAAGTATTTCCTAGACAAGCAAACATGAAGGGAATTTATCACTACTAAACTAACCCTATAAGAAATAATCAAAGCAGTTCTAAACAAGTAAACAAAAGGGGAATACCCACAATCATAAAAACACATGAATTTATAAAACTCACATGTCTTATAAAGTAACCACACAATTGAGAGTACAAGAAAAAAAAAAAAAAAACTAGATAACAGTTAACACCAAGACAGGAACAAAGCCATATCAGTTATTAACCATGAAAATTAATGAACTAAATGCTGCATTTAAATGATACAGACTGAGGAGAGTGTATTTTTTAAAAAATAAGATTTACTCATATGCTGTCTCCAAGAAACTCACCTAATGGTTAAAAACATTTACAGACCCAAAGTAAAGGAGTGGACAAACATATTCCATGAAAATGAAAAACAAAAGTAAGCAGAAGTACCTATATTTATGTCTTATAAAACAAACTTTAAATCAATATCAATTTTAAAATGTTTTTTTTGAAGTATAAAAACCTGTATACTACAATGACAACAAAATATATATGACATATGAAAACATAAAAATCTGTATTTATATTACAATGGTAAACAACACAGCACAGCCCATTAGCTGGACAAGTGGATGGGGGCCCCTGTCCCTCTCCAGCATCCACATCCCTCACCAGCACCAGGCCTTTGTGTGGCCCCAGACTCTGTCACAGACCCTGTCCTAGTGCCTTAGACATGGGCCCAGGGCCACCCTGCCAGCCAGAGGTCAGGGCCTTCTGTAAAGACAGTGGGGAAGGGGCCTCAGGTTCACTGACACAAAGGGTGGTAAGGTGTGTGGGAGCCTGCCACACCCCAAAGATGGCATGAGCTGGAGTAGATAGCAGGGCAGGGCCCCCAGGGCCACAGTAGCATACTTTTATCAGAAAACTTAGGTTTCAAGAAACATTATGAGAAAAGACAAAGAAGGTCATTATATAATGATAAACAGTCAATTTAACAAGTGAATATAACAATTGCCAATATATATTCACTCAATACTGGAACACCCAGATAACCTAAAGCAAGTATTATTAGAGCTAAAGAGAGATAGATCCCAGTATAATAATAGCTGGAGGTTTCAGCTCCCAACTTTCATAATTAAACAGAACACCCAGACATAAAATAAACAAAGAAACACTGGACTCATTCTACACTATAGACCAAATGAATTCCATAGGTATTGAAAAACATTTCATCTAACAGCTGTAAAATCATTTTTCTGCTCCGTATGTGGATCATTCTTAATAGTATATCATATGTTACATCACACAGCAACTCTTAAAACATTTTTAAAAATTGAAACATCTTCTCTGACCACAGTAGAATAAAACTAGAACTCAAAAGAGGAGGAATTTTGGAAACTAAACAGACACATGAAAATTACACAATAGACTCCTGAATGACCCTGTGAGTCAATAAAGACATTAAGAAGGAAATTGAAAAACGTTCTTGAAATAAATGATAATGGAAACATAACATACCAAAACCTGTGGGATAAAGCAAAAGCAGTGCTAACAGGGAATTTTATACCTGTAAGTACTTATATTCAAAAAGGTGGAAAACATCAAGTAAATAACTCAATGATGCACCTTAAAAAACTAGGCTTGGCATGGTTGCTCATGCCCCTAAACCCAGCACAATGAGAGGCTGAGGTGAGAGGATTACTTGAACCCAGGAGTCAAAAGTCAAGACCAACCTGGGCAACATACTGAGAACTTGTCTTAAAAAAAAACTAAAGAAAAGAAAGAAAAGAAAAACCAAAATTTCTTAGTAGGAGAAAGAAAATAATGAGTATCATGGAAGAAATAAATGAAATAGATACGGAGAAAGCAATACAAAAGATCAACAAAATGAAAAGTTGTTTTCTGAAAAGATAAATAAAATTGACAAACTTTTATCTAGATTAAAGAAAAAGAGTGAACCCAAATAAATAAAATCAGAGATGAAAAGGGAGATATTACAAATGATACCAAAGAAATTCAAGGAATCATTAGAGGCTACTATCAACAAGATGCCAATCAGTTGAAAAATCAAGAAGAAACGGATAAAATTCATAGACACATACAACCTACCATTTGGTCGTATGGACCTGCCAATGGATCAATCTTTGAACCATGAAGAAATCCAAAATTTGAACAGACCAATAACAAATAATGAAATCAAAGCCATAACAGAAAGTCTCACAGCAAAGAGAAGCTCAGGACTTGTGACGGTTAATACTGAGTGTCAACTTGATTGGATTGAAGGATACCAACAAAGTATTGATCCTAGGTTTGTCTATGAGGGTTTTGCCAAAGGAGATTAACATTTAAGTCATTGGGCTGGGAAAGGCAGACCTACTCTTAATCTGAGTGGGCACCATCTAAGCAGCTGCCAGCATGGATAAAATATAAGTAGGCAGAAAAATGTGAAAAGAGAAACTGGCCTAGCCTCCCAGCCTATATCTTTCTCCCATGCTGCATGCTTCCTGCCATAGAACATCAGACTCCAAATTCTTCAGGTTTGGAACTTGGACTGGCTCTCTTTGCTCCTCAACCTGCAGACAGCTTATTGTGGGACCTTGCGATTTGTGTGAATTAATGCTTAATAAACTCATATATGTATATCATTCTCATTGTGCTAGAATTATAGGCATGAGCAACCATGCTCAGCCTAGCTTTTCAAGGTGCATCATTAAGTTGTTTATTTGATGTTTTTCTGCCTTTTTTGATGTAAGCACTTATAGGTATAAAATTCCTTCTTAGTACTGCTTTTGCTTTATCCCACAGGTTTTGGTATGTTGTGTTTCCATTATCATTTATTTTAATAAATATTTATATATATACATATATATGTGTATATATAAGTGTACACACACACACACACACACACACACACACGTATGTATGTGTATATTATTTCTGTCCCTCTAGAGAACCCTAATACAGGACTCAATAGATTCACTGCTGAATTCTACCATTTAAAGAACTAATACCAATCCTACTCAAACTATTCTGAAAAACAGAGGAGAAGGGAAATTCTCCACACTTCTTCTATGAGGCCAATATTACTCTGATACCAAAACCAGGCAAAGACACATAAAAAAAAAAAGAAACTACAGGCCAATAGCCCCAATGAATATTGATGCAGAAATCCTCAACAAAATACTAGCAAACTGAAATCAACAATACATTAAAAAAAGCATGGGGAGAAATGCCAGATATAGGTGATGGGGGAGGAAGGCAGCAAATCACACTGCCATGTGTGTACCTATGCAACAATCTTCCATGTTCTTCACATGTACCCCCAAACCTAAAATGCAATAAAAAAAATAAATAAATAAAAGCAGATATTCAAGAAAAAAAAAAAAAAAGATCAATCATCATGACCAAGTGGGATTTATCCCAGGGATGCCAGGATTATTCAACATATTCAAATCAATCAATGTGATGCATCTTATCAACAAAATGAATAAAAACTATATGATTATTTCAACTCATGCCAAAAATGCATTTGATAAAATTCATCATTTCTCCATGATACAAACCTGCAAAAAACTAGAAGGAACATACCTCAACATAATCAAAGCCTTATACCACAGACACACTGCAATTATACTGAATGAGGCAAAACTGAAATCCTTCTCTCTAATATCTGGAACACCACAAGGATACCTGGTTTCATCACTGTTATTTGACATAGTACTGGAAGCCCTAGCTAGAGCAATCTGACAAGAGAAAAAAATATTAAGAGGATAAGTCAAATTATCCTTTTCTGCAGACGATATAATCTTATATTTGGAAAAACCTAAAGGTGCCACCAAAAACTGTTAGAACTGCTTAACCAGTTTAGTAAAGTTCCAGGATACAAAATTAACATACAAAAAAGCAGTATTTCTGTATACCAACAATGACCAATTTGAAAAGGAAATCAAGAAAGTTATCCCATTTATAAAAATTACAAATAAAATTAAATACCTAGGAATGAACTTAACGAAAGAAATGAAAGACCTCTACAATAAAAACTGTAAAACGATGATACAAGAAATTGAAGAAGACACAAAAAAATAAAAATGAAGAGGACACCAATAGAGGGAAAGATACCCATATTCATGGATTGGAATAATCATTATTTTTGAAAATTCCTTATTACCCAAAGCAATCTGCAGATTAAATTCAATCTTTATCAAAATACCAACAACAACATTCTTCACAGAAATAGAAAAAACAATTCCGAAGTCTATATGGAACCACAAAACACCCAGACTAGACAAAGTTATTTCGAGCAAAAAGAACAAAACTGGAGGAATCACATTACCTGACATCAACTTATACAACAAAAATGTAGTAACCAAAACAAGATAAAACTGGCATAAAAATGGGACATACAGACCAATGAGACAGAATAGAATACCCAGAAACACATCCAGACATCTACATTGAACTCATTTTTGACAAAGTTGCCAAGAACATACATTAAGGAAAGCACAGTCTCCAATAAATGGTGGTGGGAAAACTGGATATCCATACGCAGAAAAATGAAACTAGATCTCTATTTCTCACCATATAAAAAAATCAGAATGGATTACACATTTAAATCTAAGTCCTCAAACTATGAAACCACTAAAAGAAAACTTTGGAGAAATTCTCCAGGACGTGAGACTGGGTGAGATTTTTTTAGTAACACCCCACAAACACAGGCAACTAAAGCAGAAATGGACAAACGTTATCACATCAAGTTAAAAGCTTTTACACAGCCAAGGAAACCATCACTAAAGGGACAACCCCCAGAATGGGAGAAAATATTTGCAAACTACCCATTGAACAAGAAATTTTTAACCAGAATATTTAAGGAGCTCAAAGAACTCTGTAAGAAAAAGTTTAATAATCTGATTTTAAAATGAGCTCAAGATCTGATTAGACATTTCTCAAGAAAAGACATATAAATGGAAAACAGGTATTTGAAAAAGTTCATAACATTATTGGTCATCACAAAAATGCAAATAAAAACCAGTGAGTCATCTCACCCCAGTTAAAACGGCTTTATCCAAGATAGGCAATAACAAATGTTGGTCAGGATATGGAGAAAAGTAAACTCTAGTACACTGTTGGTATGAATGCAAAGTAGTACAACCACTTTAATGAACTGTCTACAGGTTCCTCAAAAAACTAAAAATTGAGCTACCATATAATGTGGCAATCCAACTGCTAGATGAGAAGAAAGGAAATCAGTATATTGAAGAGATATCTTCAACCCCATCTTTATTGCAGCCTTAATCACAATAGCCAAGATGTGGAAGCAAACTAAGTGTCCATCAATAGATAAATGGATAAGGAAAATGTGGTATACAGACACAATGGAGTATTATTTAGCCATAAAAAGAATGAGATCCTGTTATTTGTTACAACATGGATGGAACTGGAGATCATTACTTTAGGTGAAATAATCCAGGCACAGAAAGGCAAACGTTGAATGTTCTCACTTATTTGAGGGAGTTAAAAATTAAATCATTGAACTCATGGAGATTGAGTGGAGGAATGGGTACCAGAGGCTGGGGAGGGTAATGGTGGGAGTCAGAGGGATGTGGGGTTGACTAATGCGTGAAAGAAAGCAGAAAGAATGAATAAGTTCTAGTGTTTAATAGCACAGCAGAGTGACTGTAATCAATAATAGTTTGTAGATTTTCAATTAGCTAAAACAGTATAATTGGATTCTTTATAACACAAAGGAAAAATGCTTGAGGTGATGCATACCCCATTTACCCTGATATAATTAGTATACATTGCATGTCTATATCAAAATATCTCATGCACCTTATAAATATACAGTACTTTTTTATAGATGTGTATATTTTATAACCACAAAAATTAAATAATAAAAAATGCACTAATAAAAAGACAATAGGGCCAGGTGCAGTAGCTCATGCCTGTAGTCCCAGCACTTTGGGAGGCTGAGGTGGACAGATCACTTGAAGTCAGGAGTATGAGACCAGCCTGGCCAACACAGTGAAACCCCATCTGTACTAAAAATACAAAAAAAATAGCCAGATGTGGTGATGGGCACCTGTAATCCCAGCTACTCCACGAGGCTGAGGCAAAATAATCACTGGAACCCTGGAGGTAGAGGATAGAGTGAGCCGAGATCATGCCACTGCACTCCAACCTAGGCGACAGAGTAAGACTGTCTCAATTAAAAAAACAAACAAAAAAACAAGACAATTAAATGAAATGTGTGGAATAAAATGCTACAACAAATCTTGGAGTGAATAATTAAAGGATCATAATAAGAACTGAAAATAATTTTTAATGTTTGTCAAATATTTTCCAATTTAATGCATATCTTTTATGTGACCTAGTTACCATGCTACTAATCCACTCACTTGATGTATTATAGCCACTAAGTAAATAAATATATGTATACATTAAAAAAACAAGATGAGATCTACCTTACACCAGTAAGAATAGCTATTATTAAAAAGTCAAGAAACAACAGATATTGATGAGAATGTGGAGAAGGGGAACACTTACACATCATTAGTGGGAATGTAAGTTAGTACAATGTTTATGCAAAACTAAAAATAGAAATAGCATTTGATCGCACAATCTCATTACCAGGTATATACCCAAAGAGAAAGAAATCATTACATCAAAAAGATACCTGCACTAGTATGTTTATTGCTGCAGTATTCACAATTGGAAAGGTATGGAATTAACCTAAGTGTCTGTCAATGGTTGATTGGCTAAAAATGTGTGGTATACATATGTCATGGGACACTGCTCAGCTATAAAAAAGAATAAAAGCATGTCTTTTGCAGCAATATGGATGGAATTGGAGGCTATTATCCTATGCAAAAAATTGCTCAGAAACAGAAAGCCAAATCTTCATGTTTTCAATTATAGGTGTAACCTAAACAATGTGTATACATGGATATACAGAGTGGAATAACAGATATTGGTCACTATAAATGTGAGAGAGTGGGAGACAGGTGAGAGTTGAAAAATTGCCTTTTGGGTACAATGTTCACTATCTGGGTTATGGCTAAAAAGCCCAGACTTCACCACTACACAATATATGTATGAAATCTGCACTAGTGCCCCCAAACCTATTTTTACAAGGGGGTGGATGCAGGAAATACTTAATTTTCTTAATTTAAAATAGATTATTTTTTGAACTGGGTATTGACTAAGTTTAAGTTCTGAATTTCTAAATATTAAGTCATAATGGGAGATTTCATCCACAAGTTGTGTTCAGGTAAATAAAATAAATTCGTAATTTTGCACTTCCATGTCATATTATGTATTCAAATCTGTACTGATTTCTTTCCATAAACATATAATATTACCTGCATTTATGCACCTAAAATTAAAAAGAAATGCTGCTGTGATTTTGATTAAAATCTTGATAGCTAAATAAAAAGGAAAAAAATCCTCTATCTCCTAAAATTTTTTAAATAATTGTGCAACATTTAGCTTCATGTTTCCCATGCGAATGTGACCCAAACAGACTATCTTGACAGCTTTCACATCAAAAAGTGTCAACGTATTCTTTATACAATGACTATCTGACCAAATAAGACAGTGCCATAAGGGAACTAAACTGTGATGCATTGCCTTTTTTCTAGAGGTGAATAGCATTAGAGAATTCCAGCATGTTCTCTCACTATTAAATTAATGTCACAAGCACTCTGAAGTATGACCTAAACAAGAGAGACACATAACCTGTGCAAAAAATCCTTGTTCAGAAAGAGCAATGCGGAACATGAGGAATAAGACAAATTGTCTTTTTGCCATGGAATATTAGCCTTTGTGAGCCCTATAACGTCTGCCTGTGTTCTTTCCAAACAGGAAAATTCTTGAAAATTGCACCTGTCCATCATTGTCTTTGAGCCTCCTTAGCCTTGACCACTTTGCCTTTTTTTGTAGTTGACAAGAATTTAAAGTTCTTTTTTACTTTATGAGGCAGATGTTGCAGTTTATTATCACACAAATATACACAATAGTGTTGTAGCTGAATTAATTAATGCATGATAATATGGAATAAGAAAAGGAGATGTGATGTTAGTCTCTGGATCTTTCTTTGTATTTCTATGAGATATTAAAATAACCGTATCTATATATCTAACAACCTATGAATTAAATAGTTTAACCTAGCATACACATACTAAATCTATCCTGTTTAGTACCTTGGTCACCACTAAGTACATGTGGCAACTGATCACTTGAAATGTGAAACTGGAGAAAGATCAACTGATTTATTAATTTAATTTAATTTAATTTTAATTTGCATTTTAAAACGAAAGCAGCATAAAATATTTTAGCATTAAACAGTTTTTTCATTTTTGGTTGGACTATTCTTCACATACTGTAAGATGATATTGTTGTATAATAATAAAGGCTAAGTACATGTGTAATTTCTAGTGTCAAATATAACCAGATATTTCTGGTATTACACATATACAGATCATCCATCTAGTTGGTATCAACTGACTGATTCTGTTCAAACGATTATTTATGTACATCAGTTTCACACTGTAATTTATTTGAATATGTTATGTAGACAGTATGCATTATAGTGACACTTATGTAATTGTAAACCATTGTATTAGGCGTCTATTGCTATGTAACAAGTTATTCCCAAAGTTGGTGGATTATAAATAGTCATCCCTCTGCTTAGAATGCATTTTTTTTTTTTTTTTTTTTTTTTTTTTTTTTTTTTGAGGCAGAGTCTCACTCTGTTGCTTGGCTGGAGTGCATTGACATGATCTCTGCTCACTGCAACCTCTGCCTCCTGGGTTGAAGCAATTCTCCTGCCTCAGCCTCCTGAGTAGCTGGGACTACAGGCATGCGCCACCATGCCCAGCTAATTTTTTTTTTTCTGGGACAGAGTCTCGCTCTGTCTTCTAGGCTGAAGTGCAGTGGCATGATGTTGGCTCACTGCAACCTCTGCCTCCCGGGCTGAAAAGTGATTCTCCTGCCTCAGCCTCCCGAGTAGCTGGGACTACAGGCATGTGCCACCACACTGGGTTAATTTTTTGTATTTTTAGTAGAGACGGGGTTTCACCATATTGGTCAGACTGGTCTTGAACTCCTGACCTCGTGATCTGCCCACCTCGGCCTCCCAAAATGCTGGGATTACAGGCATGAGCCACTGCGCCTGACCAATTTTTGTATTTTTAGTAGAGATGAGGTTTCACCATGTTGGCCAGGATAATCTTGATCTTTTGACCTCATGATCCTCCTGCCTCGGCCTCCCAAAGTGCTGGGATTACAGCCGTGAACCACCACACCTGGCCATAAAATTTTTTTATTTTTATTTTTTTTAAGGACAGGGTCTTGCTATGTTGCCCATATTGGCTTACAACTCCCAGGCTGAAAGGATCCTCCTTCCTCAGTCTCTCCAATACCTGGGACTACAGGCACATATTACTACAGCAGATATCAGACCCATAACCATTTTTGACTAGGGGAAGAACTACTTTTTCTAAGCTCACTCATATAATTATGGCCAGGCCTCAATTACTCACTGACTATTTGCCAGAGACAACAAATCCTTGCCATCAATGGAAATGAAGAGTTTGATTCTTTCAGAGCAAGGAGAAGGAGAGGAGAGAGAGAGAGAGAGTGGTTGGATGATATATAGAGAGAAAGGCAGAGAAAGAGACATATCTTGTATAATAGTATTTAAAATATGAAATAAGCAAAATTGTGATAAAAATTGTGCAAGATCTATACATTTAAACTACAAACAGTTGCTGAGATAAATTACAGAAGACCTAAATAAATTGAGAGGTAATTTATGTTTATGGCTTGGATGACTCAATATTTATAAAGTAACAGTTTTCTCTAAATCTATAGATTCGATATAATCCCAATCAAAATCCCAGTGGACTTTCCTATGCATATTTATCAACTACTTCTTAAATTAATATGAAATGCAAAGAACTTGGAGTAGCCACAACAACTTTAGAAGAAAATTAAGTCTAATTTATGATACAGCTATAGTAATCAAGATAGTATGGTATTGGCATAAAGATAGACAAACAGATCAATGAAAGAGAAAATTGATTCTGGAAATTGACCTACGCATATATGGACAAGTGATTTTCAGACAAAGATGCAAAGGCTATTCAGTGAAGAATTCATATTTACTGGATTTATTACTGGAAATATTATTCATATTACAAATGAATATCCATTTGTAAGTAAAGTAACTCAAGATGTAGCATAAGCTTAAATGTATAATCTAAAACTATGAAACCTCTAGAAGAAAATATAGAAGACAAACTTTGTGTCCTTGAATTAGACAAATATTTCTTAGATATGAAAGCAAAGGGGGACATCCATAAAAGGACATGTTGATAAACTGATCTTTATTAAAATTTAAAACTTCTGCTCTTTGGAAGACATCATTAAAATAAATAAAAGACAAGCCACAAAATCAACCTCTGAGTGAAAAAGTCCAGACTAAAAGATGAGAACATATTTCATGATTCCATTTACATTAATTTTTATAAATTATAAAGTAATCTATAGCAGGGTTTGGCAAACTATGTCCCAGAGAGCCAAATCTGTGTGGCTACCTTATTTTGTAAATAAAATTTTATTAGAACATATTATGTCTATTAGTTTATATACTTTCTATGGCTATTTTTATGTTACAACTACAGAGTTGATTAGCATATACACTGCATAGCACAAAATATTTTCTATAGAGAAAAAATTGGTTAGGCCTATAGAGAAAAACACAAATCAATGGTTACCTAGAAATAGAAGCAGGATATGAGATGTGAAGAAAAAAAATCATAAAGTGGGACTTCTTCAGGTGATGAATATATCACCTTGATTATAGTGATGGTGTCATGAATCTATGTGTATTTCACAGTTTTTAAAATTTGGACACTTTAAATATATGTATCTTATTATATGTTAATTATATCTTAATAGTCCTGCTTAAAAAAAACTGTACATACATGGTGAATGTAATAAGTTTCTTCTCAGCTGTCAAAAATTAATTAACTAAATTTTGGACTAAAATCTGAATTAAATTACCTCTCCAAATTTTAATGAATTCTATAGAATGCAAGCTTGTTATTTTGACCAAGTATGAAATGTCTTTAGTACTCATTAATGCAATAATAAAGGAGAGGACAAAATAGCTGACTAGACATAACTAAGAAGCATTACTCCCACTGAGAGATACCAAAGTTTCTAGCAAACCAATATAATTTGAATAGATCTTCAGAAAGAAAATGCTGAGAGTATATGTAAACATAATGCAAACACCAAGGCTGAAGGAGAAAGCTGGAAACTCTGCCTGGGGTACCTGAATGGCAGGGCTAGTTTCTGGCCCTGAACAGCTCCTGGAGGAAGAAGTCAGTGAAGGGATTGCAGAATCTCTCACCCTCACCGCAGATCTCTAGGATCCTAGCTACAGGGAAAGCCACATGATATGATTTGGCCCTGTGCCTGCACCCAAATCTCATCTTGAATTATGATCCCAAGTATTGGAGGTGGGGCCTGGTGGAAGGTAATTGGATCATGGGGGTGGTTTCTAATGGTTTAGGACCATTGCCCTAGTGCTGCCTGATTAGAGTTCTCATGAGATCTGGTTGTTTACAAGTGTGCAGCTCCTCCCTCCTCTCTCTCTCTCCGTCTCTGCCATGTGAAGAAGGTGCTTGCTTCCCCTTTACCCTTCTGCCATGATTTTAAGTCTCCTGAGGCCTCTCCAGCCATGTTCCCATTTGGCTTTTGAAACTATTTTCTTTATAAGTTACCTAGTCTCAGGTAGTTCTTTAGAGCAATGTGAGAATAGATTAATATACTACATCTCCCATGAATGTTTGAGATGGCAGGAGAATCTGCAGAGTAAGTAGGCAGAGATAGGGCTTCAACCAATGTAGAGCCAAGGCTCATCTGTTCTTCAGGCCCTCTTGCTTGCCAGCTCCTCCCAGAGGCCCTGACTTGCCATTCAGCAAGAACATGTGCACAGTACAGCCTCTGCTACTTAGTTTGGGTGCTCTTCTCCACTTGGGGGACATTCCTGGCAGCCTGAGAGTACTTTGGATCGCCTACCTCACCTGGATCCCAACTCTAAGGCTCTGAAGAATGGAGCCAGGAGCCAGTTCAGACACCCAAGGGCTGTGGCATGGAGCTCAGGAATGCTGAGCGGAGCTATGTGGCTAGCACACAAGCAAGGGAGGAGCCCACACTCTCAGAGAACTGAAAGGAGTGAGATGCATGGGTTTGTAGGCCAGCATAGAAGTAGGGTGTGCCTCCTTCTGCAGGGCCAGTCTGGAAAGTGTACAGCCTATCTCCCTGTCGGGGCCTCTGCCCAGTGGAGCCCCATGGTCTTGAACACCTAACAAAAGAAGTGCAGGTGCAGTGCCAGTGACAGGAGGGGGACTTCTCAGAGGCTCTGGAGAGGACCTGGTGAAGAGATCACCTCTCTCCCCTTGCATCACAGAATATTGTAAATGTGAGGAAATACAAAGGAGCTGCATGACTGAGAGCCTCTCTGCCAGCCATTACTCTTATGTGTCATCTACTGGATCACAGCCTGAACTAGAACACCAAAAATATTTTGCTAATATACCCTTCTGTGAAACCGAGGGCAAGAATTCAGCCAAAAATAAAGACCTCGTACACAACTTTGGCCCTCTGAAAACATCTAGAAACAAAGCCAATTATTGGCTTCACTTACAATTAAAGGAGCAGGCTTCCCAGATGAGAAAGAATCAGTGCAAGAACTCTGGTAATTCAAAAAGTCAGAATTTCCCCTTACCTCCAAACAAGTCCACTAACTCCCCAACAGTGATTCTTAACCAATTTGGAATGACTGAAATCACAAAGAATTTAGAATCTGAATGGTAAGGAAGCTTATTGAGATTCAGGAGAAATTTGAAAACCAATCTAAGGAATCAGGTAAAATGACAACAAGAGCTGAAAGATGAAATAGTCATTTTAAGAAAGAACTAAACTTCTAGAGTCAAAAATTTACACAAAAATTTCATAATACAGCCAGAAGTATTAACAGGAAAATAGAACAAGCTGAGTAAATAATCTCAGACCTCAAAAACTAACTCTTTGAATTAACTCAGGCAGATAAACTAAAAAGAATTTTTAAAGATGAGCAAAACCTCTGAGAAATATATGATTATGTAAAGATGCCAAATATATCACTTATTGGTATTTCTGAGAGAAAAGGAAGGAGAATAAACTTGAAAAATATATTTGAGAATATAAGTCCACAAAAATTTCCCCAATCTCACTAGAGGATGACATGCAAATTCAAGAAATATGGAGAACCCCAGATAGATAATATACAAGACAACTATCCCCAATGTGCATACTCATCAGATTCATGCAGGTCAGTGCATAAGAAAAAAATTATAAAGGCAATGAGAGAGAAGGGTCAGGTCAGGTATAGAGGGAAATCCATCAGGCTAGCAGTGGACCTTTCAGCAGAAAACCTCATAGGCCAGAAAGGATTGGGAGCCTATTTTAAGCATCCTTAAATTAAAAAAAAAAAAAAAAAAAACTGACCAAGAATTTCATATCCTGCCAACCTAAGCTTTGTAAGTGAAGGACAAATAAAGACAGATTAAAGATTTAAATGTAAGACATCAATCTAGAAAAATCCTAGAGGAAACTTAGAAAAACATTCTTTTTACAGTGACCTTAGAAAAGAATTTTTGGCTACATTCCAAAAAGCAATTTAAACAAAGAAATATTAACAAGTGTGACCTCATTAAACTAAAGAGTTCAACAAAGTATGCAGACAATCTACAGAATGGGAGAAAATAATTGCAAGCTATGCATCCAGCAAAGGTGAAATATCCAGAATCTATAAGAAACTTAATGCAACGAGCAAAAAACAAATAACCTTATTAAAAATGGTCAAAGAACATGAACAGACACTTCTCAAAAGAAGACATACAAGTAGCCAACAACATATAAAAAATGTTCAACCTCACTAACCATTAGAAAAATGAAAATCCAAACCACAATGAGATGCTATCTCATACCAGTCAAAATGGCTATTACTAAAAAGACAGGAAACAACAAATGCTGGTAAAGCTGCAGAGAAAAGGAATGCTTATACACTACCAGCAGAAATGTAAATTAGTTCAGCCACTGTGAAAAGCAGTTTGGTGATTTCTCAAAGAACTTGAAGCAGAGGTACCATTTCACTCAGCAATTCTATTATTTGGTGTATACCCAAAGAAATATAGATCAGTCATTCTACCATAAAGACACAGGCATGCATATGTTTATCACAGCGCTATTCACAATAGCAAAGACATGGAATTGACTTAAATGTTCATCAGTGTTAGTATGAATAAAGAAAATATGCTAGGTGATGGGTTGATAGATGCAGCAAATCACTGTGGCACCTGTTTACCTATGTAACAAACTGGCACATCCTGCACATGTACCCCAGAAGTTAAAATTAAAATTAAAAAGAAAATGCAGTATATACACACCATGGAATACTAAGCAGCCATAAAAAATAATGAGGTCATCTTCTTTGTAGCAACATGGATAGAGCTGGAGGCCATGGTCCTAACCTGCTAATGCAGGAACAGAAAATGAAATACTGCATGTTCTCACTTCTAAGGAGTTAGGCATTGAGTACACATGGACACAAAGAAGAGAACAGACACTGGGACTTCCTTAAGGGTGAAGGGTGGGAGGAGGGTGAAGATTGAAAAGCTACCTATCAGGTACTATGTTTATTATCTAAATGTGAAATAATCTGTACACCGAACCCCTGTAACACACTATTTACCTACATAAAAATTATAGGTAACAAAACTGCACATGTACTGCTAAACCTAAAATAAAAGTTAAAAAAAAGAAATAAAAAGTAGTTCTTAGCTTACATGATTATGTGACACTGCCCAATTTATATTTTGATATATTTTATCCATATTTATAATTAAATGTTATTGGCTTACAACCTAATATATCGAAAAGAAAATGAGTTTTTGGTATATAGTTATTAGAAAATTTTCTAGTGTGTTTGGTACAATTTAGTTAATGGAACCTATCTTTTCAAATGTAAAGTTTGTGGAATCTAGACACAGATCAAATTTTTCTGACAAAAATTATTATTCAAATTGAGGTTTTCTGTAAGTGTAGAATACACATTTGGTTTTGGATATTTATTATGAAAATATTTAAAATATATTAATAAAATTTAATACCGATTACATGTTGAAATCATAAGTTTTATGTACACTGAAACAACATGTATTAAGTTTGTTCTACATGTTTTCTTTATTTTTAATGTGGCTTCTAGAAAACTTTAGGTTTGTTCTACAGGTTTTCTTTATTTTTAATGTGGCTTCCAGAAAACTTTAAATTACGTGTGTGGCTTGCAATATATTTCTATTGGACAGCCCGTAGGTCATGGAAATGAATCATGAGTAATCTAATTTCTAAAACCTGCTTTAGGGTTTCCTACAGAAACTCATCTTACATTAGACTACTTTTACTTGAAGTTTAGGGGAAAATAACAGTGAAACCATAAGGATTCTTACGGAGTGAAGCAACATGAGAACACTGCAAAGGCAACCTAAAGGGCAAACATAATCAATTTCTAAACATGGATTATGCCTCACAGGACTCTATTTAATAACCTTTCTGTCTTACATATCCATGCCAAAATTTTATGCAGTCAAGAAAGACAAGTGGTGGAAAGTTGGAATATGGTTATCTGACAAAGATGAGAAATATTGGAGCTTGAGGTGGGGGTCTGAGAAGAGAGGGGGCAGGCCAAGAAGATATAAACATGGCAGCCAGAAGGGAGCATCCCAGGCTGAAGAAGTTGTGAAAAAGGTTCAGCAAATTATCAACTCATAGGTTTTTCATATTGCTCATGTAGGAAGCAAGTTCTGAAGGGTGGCAAGATGCAGAACCTGAAGATCTTCCCTGATGTGCCTGTATGCCAAAACAAGGTTAACTTATTAGATCATTTACTTTAAATCTCCTGTGAGCTGCTGAATGTGGCAGTCCTGACTGCTGGGAATAAGGACTGATGGGGTATTTGAATAACTCCCTGCTTAAGAAATGTCAACAAGCCCCCAGAAGCTATGTTGAGAGGTTGCACCTTAGAGTGAAATTGACCCTACCACCTGTATTAAAGAATAGCGCACATACATTTCTTCAATATGCCATATCTCAGAATAGTATGTGCATAAATATGCTGTCCAAGAATATGGCTCTTTTCTTTAACATAAACAAGCTTTTCAGTTATTGAGTGTCTTATTGTTGTTTAACTGTCAAGTGACAAAGAGAGCAAAACAGCAGAATAATCTTAAAAATTTAATAGTAGCAGACTTAATTGTTCCTATGCCTTTCTTAAGATTTAGGAATAAGATTAAGTCAAAGGTAAATGCCCATAATGAAATAGGAATAACCAAAGGAAATGTTACATATTTGTTGATAGTGCTTTCATCATTAGATCTGATTGGATCTGCTAAATGTTAAAAAACAAATGTATCAGCAATGATGTAATGGACTTAATAAGCAATAACAACATATTTGGTTCTGGAATATTAGTTTTCTATACAAGTCACACTAAAATGATTATGCTTCTATTTAATTTTGTGTTTCATAGACTGATTCTCACATAATTTTTTCAATTTTCTGCATGTCAGAACTGAACATTTTATATAACATAAAGAAATAGATAAAACTGGAGAAATAAGGTAGAATTAATACTGTAGATTTCATGTAAAATTTTGGATTTGGTACCTCACTAACTGAAATCACCAGGTAATGAAATGTGAGCATTCCTCCCAGAGCAGGGCTGCAACCTCTATGGCTTATCCCTGACCTCCATTATTTGAAAAAATAAACTTAGCCCTGTGTTCTAAAGTTGGATTTTAAAAAAAGACATTGATGCATGTTTGTGGTAAAATTTTTTAAAATATGCAATGACTCTTCGGAAATACTCTCTGTTAGAAAGAAGAAGAAAGAGAAGGAGAGTGTGAGAGAGGGGATGCTCCAAAAATTCTTTTTCTTTGCTCCTGTGAGTTGTCCATACCAGAGCAGCAGAGTTTTAGCAATGTTTCCTGTGACAATGTCTTAGCTGGTTTCCATTTTTAAAGTCCTTCTATGCCTCTGAAACAAGGCTAGCTGCTTAATCTGAAAGAATATTCTTATTACCTTTTTCCTACATCCTGAATATCTGTGGATATCTGAGATATCTGAATATCTCCCAAAATAAGCTTTTGACGATGTTTTAAAAAATTATTATTTTCTTAGTTATAATTATATAAAATTCAGTCACTACTACCATACAAGGGGGTGAGGGGAATGTCATTAAAAGAAAAAAATTTCAAAGGCAAATTCTCTTTCCAATCAGTGTGTTTCTTTAATACATACTACATGGAGTAGTTCTTTCTTTTAGCCATGGATATTTTCATATTGCTAGGGGGTTTTCTCTCTAAAGTCATATTTTATTCCCCATTCCAAAATGCCTAATCACAATCACGTGAAACCCTTGAACTAGGAAATTAATAACCCACTCTGCTTGAACAAATACTGTGGGATTTTTAGATAATGATAGCCTTTTAGAATAAACTGTTATCTTGGGAATCTACAGACAGGTTTTGTTTTGTTCACACAGTATTTCTTTGACTGTTAAATTTGATTAGTATTTCAGAAAACCAGGTAATATGAAAATCTACATTTCTAGTTCTCCCCCCAAACTGAAAAAATATCATAACTGTAAATCAGAATTTTTACCTGGTAATCATCAACTAGAGCTGAGAAACTGCCTTCTCTTTATATAAGTATGACTGTTAAGTTTGTCTGTCTTCTTGCATGAGGTAGCTCTGTTCATTACATTCTTGATATGACCCCTATGAGTTTTGTTATTTAGAATTTCCAGAATAATGGGGAATTAGAGACCTAAAAACCATGCCTATTACCTTCCTTAATTTATGACCCACTAAAAAATAAAATACAGAAACAAAATATCAAAATATGAGATTCAATTGTAATTTTAAAACATGATGAAAGACTCTGGCTTTAAATCTGTACCCAAATGTGTTTTCAGATGTTCCCACCACCATTAATCACATCTGTAAATCTATAAGCCTAGACCATAAGATATCTCACTCAAGGTTTGAAGAAGAGACTCATACACGATCCATGCCGCATATTGGTCACAAGCACAGAGGATGGAAATGAAAGTTAATCTCAAAGATTTTTATTTTATTTTTATATTACCTCTATCCAGGAAAAGAAACTTGGACAATGAATACTACATTTTGTCAACCGCCAATTGGCAATTTATTACTTACCTGAACAGTGGGAATGGTGTAAGAGAGGTCATGTAGAGAAAGCTCTCCACATGGAAGGCCAGTAGAATTAATTCTTTCCTGGAATTAGTATTTTCTAGTAAAGCAATAAATGAGGATGTGAATCTTCATAAAGGGACACAATAATAGGGGTAGTGAATAAAATAAACTTAAAAGGGTAATGGTAATGAATTGAAAAACTAGTGGCAGAGACTTCTGGTTGCTTAGCAAATATTCTTTTTCCAATTATCTAACAAATTAATATGATTTTTACTTTAGCTGAGCACACTAGCTCATGAGTGAAAAAAACAGCTTCTGTTTCAATTAGGTATGGTCACGTGAGTAAGTCTAGTCACTGAGGTACAAGTGGATGAGTGATCTGGAACTCCCAAGAAAGTCTTCTTGCAAAGATAGAGGCATACCCTTTGTCTTGGTCCATTACTGCTACTACAAAGGATTACCTTGGCCTGGAAATTCATAAAGGAAAGAGATTTATGTGATTCATGGTCTGTAGACTGTACAAGAAGCAAGGCACCAGCACATGCTTGTGGTGAAGGCCTCAGGCTCCTTTCACTCATGGCAGAAGGGGAAGGGAAGCCAGTGTGAGCAGACATACATGGTGAGAGAAAAGGCAAGTGAAAAGGGAGGAGGGCTCCCATCTGTTTTTAACCACCTGTTCACGAAGGAACTAATAGAATGAGAACTCACTAATTACTGTGAGGACAGCACCAAAGACCCAGACACCTCCCATTAAGCCCTACCTCCAACACTGGGGGATCAAATGAGATTTGGGGGAGTCAAATATCCAAGACATAGCACCCTTTTACCATCCTTGTTTCATTTTCTGTTACTTGAAATACAGATGTAATAGCTGAAGCTTTAGCAGTCATCTGGGACCATGATGGCAACGCAGTGTGCTAGAAAGAATCGCAGGCCCCCAATGCCCATAAAACCATCAGTCCAGTGCTACAATAATCTACAGAATTATTTCACATTAGGGAGAAATATACATGTGTATTATTTAAGCCATTCTTGCTTAAGATTCTATTTTGTAAAGCTGAATTTAAACCCAGCTCATAAGAGTTTAGTATGAAATAGATTATTCTAAAGTGATATATCATTGATTGGCATGATAAGAAGCTCTACATCATTTCTTTGTGTAAACTACAAATTATAGGAGCATTTAGAGTGTTAAAAAAATAAACATTTAGTTGCATAGTTAATATTAGATAACATTTACATCCCACAGAAAGCATATTATATACTATTATTAACCTCCCTGCCTGTAAACTTGTTGCCCTGTTCTGCCTTCTTACCCCATTCTGACCTCCGCAAAGTATAAAGCAATGCTAATAGCAAGACTTCTAATCTTATCACTCTCTTGCTTAAAACATATTAATAACAACTCTATGTCTCAGGTAAGGGAAACATTCTTTATTATGCCATGCAATCCCCTTCATAATGTGATCCTCAAGGACCTCTTTACCCTCATTCTGTACCCCTCCTTACCTCTTCTTATGCGATATGTGCCATACTGTCTCTTAACTATGAGTATTTGAACTTGCTTTTCCTTCCATCTGAAGTACTTCCCACTTTTATACTTGTTTCAGAGGCTTTCTATTCACTCCATAAATTCCATTTCCTTTTCCTTATAAATATTTCACAGCCTCCCTTGTGTGAGAATAGAATCATGTACCTAATCTGAATAAAAAATTGTGGCCAAAATGATGTACAAAACTTTCAGAGTTAGGTGAAAACTTATTCTTCCATCTGTCAAGCTTATTCTTCCCCATTTGTATATCTGGAATAATAGGAATCTGAGATGATGAAGCCAAGATGATGAACCTTGAAGGAAGGGTAGTTACCCTGAAGAGCCATCATTCTGCATCATAATGTAACATGCAAAAGAAGTACACCTTTAGTGTACTGATCCACTTTATTTATACCACAGCACAGCCTAACCTAATCTGAGTAATGAAATATGCCTAATATTTCTAATGCTTCGCTATTTAAATTAAGCATCTCTTCCTCATGGAAGTTCTCCCTGACATACCTCCAATTTCTCAGTTGTTATATCTCATACTTGAATGTTTCTGAAGATTTCTGTATATTTCTGTGTCACATTTTATTATGATAATTTTTGATTTACTTATTAGTCTATTTCCACAGGATTGTAAACTTATTGAGGACAGAGCCAGTTGCTGACTTCAGTATCCATAGCATCTAATATTTTGCTAGTCTTCAATAATTATTGCATGGAGATGAGATAAAAAACAATTTTGGAAACAATATATTGCCTTATACAAGGAACACAAAATGTTACTGCTGATCACAAATTTTGTTATTAATACAAAAGATTGAAAAACAATTATGTTAAAGTGATTTTTAAAATATCACATTTCAAGCATATGGGACTTGAAGTTCAGGTTAAATGTTTGCAGAAAGAAGGCACAGGATCTTTTTAAAATGGGTGCCGTTTCATTGTTCAAAGAAGCAGACTGACAGGAAATTTAGCCTGCAGAATAATTGCTAAGAAATGTTTTTGGGATTGACAATAATGGAAGGAATGGGATGGGAGCAGCACTGGGCAGAGGGAGGAATCAAGCTAAGAGGCAGGCTTAATGGCAGCTTTTGCTCACTTCATGGTGCTTCACAACTGTCTTGAGTTGGATATAAAGCTGGACAAACCTTCAAAGTCATACATTAATCAGTCATTGGATATAGGCCATCCAAGGAGGGGCTCTGGCCTTAGGCAAATAGTTTTCCACAGATGAAGCAATCCCTAAAGTGGCCAACAGCTGTAGGCTGTCTGCTGGCAGCACTTGCAGAACCTGGACAAGAGAGTTTAGGGTTGCACACCACAGTTCCTACTACAGTGGTCTCTTTCTCTCAATTCCACACATGTACCATTGCCCTGGCACCAAATACTTTTGCAAATATTCCAGTTTTGTTCTATTTGACACCTGAGGTGTAAAGATAATAAGGGATTAATACTGTATGATAAAGAACAGCATACTTTGCAGCACGTGTGTAAAAGAAAATATTTAATTCAATTGTTTACAGTTTTAACAAAACCCGTAAATAAAATCAAGTGTGCAAATCGTACTTGTAATGAAGACTGCAAAGCATACTTGATTTTTTTTTTAATTAGTTAAGTAAAGGGACATAGATAGGAAATGAACATTATATCTTTGGCTGTTTCTGTATCTCCATGCTTCCCCTTCTCTCACAATTTCTAAATAAAAACTTGTAAAACAGTAAGTATTTATCAACAAATATTGAGTAAATGAGAAAAAAACTGTAGAAGAAAAATGGAGAAAGTTTAATAATTAATGATTAAAGGTATATAATAGGAAGGAAAAAATAAATAATAAAGAGAGCAATATTTTGCTAATCTCAATATTGACCATATAAACAACAAAGACTAAGCATTTTTCTGTGTCAAAAGATAAGTATTTGTGAAAGTGATTGTAAAAAATTAGTGTTTTTAATGTAGAAATCAAAATAAACACTGGAGCCAGAAAATGTTACTATTGGAAGGAATTCATGGTATACCTGTTGAAGGAGTCTCAAAGAATGACTAGTTGTTATTCCTAAGATTTTGCAAGTTTTTCAGCAAAACAACTTTGATGTTTTAGTTTAGAGGCTTTTTACTGTGCATTGGATGCAGATGTGATTTCAAGATTCCTTAAAATATTTGAGCACCAATATTTTCCAAGAAACTCTATGTATTGGGCATTTGTCCATTAAAATTAAAAAACCCACTCCAGTAGAACTTCTATTCTACTGGGGATAATCAGACAATAAATAAGATAAAGAAGTAAAAAAATGACAATTATTATGGAGAAAAATAAAACTGAAGGGAAACTGGGAGGTGGGGCAGAATATTAAATAGGTTTTATAGAGAATGTGACATTTAAATAAAGACCTAATGCAGATGAGGGAGAAAGTCATATAGATATTTGGGGGAAAAAGGAAATGGCAAGTGGTTGCTGGGGCTAACGTACATTAGAGAAACTAGTACAAATAAAATGCCAGGAGCATAGAGAAACACACTAGGAAATGAGATCGGAGAGGTAAAGGATGGCTAGATAGCATATTACGGGGTTATAAGGCTGTCAGAAAAATGTAAGCAATTTGGCTTTTATACTAAGTGAAATGGACAGGTTTTGAAAAAACAAATTCAGTATAATAAAATAAATATTGAGATCATGAAATAAAAACAGGAGGTTATTTAAAAACTAAAATTCAGAGACAATAAAATAATTATTGAAAATTTAAATATGACTGAAATAAAAACTGCATGGAAAAGGAAACAATCAACACAGCAAAGAGACAACTTACAGAATGAATGAAAATATTTGTATCTGATAAGGGGTTAATATCCAAAATATATTTTAAAACATAACTCAATAGCAAAAACATAAATAACTCAATTTAAAACTGGGCAAGGAACCAGGATAGACATTTCTCAAATGAAGAAATACAAGTGACTATCAGGTATATGAAAAAAATGCTCAACATCACTGATCACCAGGCAATTGCAATTAAAACCATAATACTTGATATAATGGCTTCTATCAAAAGATGAAGTATTGGCAAGAATGTAGAGAAAAGGGAACCTTTGTATACTGTTGGTGGGAATGTGAATTAGTGCAGCCATTATGGTGAACAGTACATGGGTTCCTTAAAAAAAAAAAAAAAAATTACCATATGAGCCAGGAAACCTACTTCTGAGCATGCACCCAAAAGATTTGAAATCAGTATGTTGAAGAGATGTCTGCATTGCCACATTAATTGTGGCACTATTTACAATAGCCAAAACATGGAATTAACCTAAGTGTACATGAAATATACACAATAAAATACTCTTCAGCTATAAAAAAGAACCCTCTCATTTGTGAAACATGGACAGTATGAGTCCAAAGGCGGAACTCATAGAAGCAGAAAGTAAAATATGGTTACCAGGGACTTGGGTCTGCATGGATCAAAGGATACAAGATTTCAGTTAGACAGGAAAAAGAAAACTTCAAGAGATCTTTCATACAACATGATGACTATAGTTAAAAACAATGTGGGCAAGATGGCCGAATAGGAATAGTTCCACTCTGTAGCTACCAGCGAGACTGACGCACAAGGCGGGTGATTTCTGCATTTCCAATTGAGGTATCCAGTTCATCTCATTGGGATTGGTTGGACAGTGAGTGCAGCCCACAGATGGCAAACTGAAGCAGGGTGGGGTGTAGCCTCACCCAGGAAGCACAAGGGGTTGGGGGGATTTCTCTCTCCTAGCCAAGGGAAGCCGTGAGACACTGTACCAGGAAGAATGATGTATTCTGGCCCAGATATTGTACTTTTCCCACGGTCTTTGCAAGTGGCAGACCAGGAGATTCTCTCTGGTGCATATGCAACCAGAGCCCTGGGTTTCAAGCACAAAATTGGAAAGCCATTTGGGCAGACACTGAGCTAGCGGCAGGAGGTTTTTTTATTTTTTCATACCCCAGTGGCACCTGGAATGCCAGTGAGACAGAACCATACACTCCACTGGAAAGAGGGCTGAAGCCAGGGAGCCAATTGGTCTGGCTCCACAGGTCCCACCCCAGTGGAGCCCAGAAAGCTGAGATCCACTGGCTTGAAAATCTCCCAGCCAGCACAGCAATCTGAGGTCAACCTGGGACAATGGAGCTAGGTGGAGGGAGGGGCGTTACCCTCACAGTGTAAACAAAGCTGCCAGGAAGTTCGAACTGGGTGGAGCCTGCCACAGCTCAGCCAGGCCATTGTGGCCTGACTGCCTATCTAGATTCCTCCTCTATGGGCAGGGCACCTCTGAAAAAAGGACAGCAGCCCCAGTCAGGGACTTACAGATAAAACCCCCATCTCCCTAGGACAGAGCAACTGGCGGAAGGGGTGGCTATGGGCACAGCTTCAGCAGACTTAAACATCCCTGCCTAACAGCTCTGCATGGAGCAGCAGATCTCCCAGCATAGCATTCAAACTCTGATAAGGGACAGACTGCCTCCTCAAGTGGGTCTCTGACCCCCATGTGTCCTGACTGGGAACACCTCCCAGTAGGAGTTGACAGACACCTCATACAGAAGAACTATGGCTGGCATCTGGTGGGTGCCCCTCTGCGACAAAACTTCCAGAGGAAGGAAGAGGCAGCAATCTTTGCTGTTCTGCAGCTTTCGCTGGTGATACCCAGCCAAACAGGGTCTGGAGTGAACCTCCAGCAAACTCCATCAGACCTGCAGCAGAGGGGAATAACTGTTAGAAGGAAAACTAACAAACAGAAAGAAATAATATCAGCAACAAAAAGCATGTCCACTCAGAGACCCCATCTGAAGGTTACCAACATCAAAGATGAAAGGTAGAAAAATCTACAAATATGGGGAGAAACAAGCACAAAAAGCCTGAAAATTCCAAAAACCAGAATGTCTCTTCTCCTCCAAAAGATCACAGCTCCTTGCCAGGAAGGGAACAAAACTGAACAGAAAATGAGTTTAATGAACTGATAGAAGTAGGCTTCAGAAGGTAGGTAATAATAAACTCCTCTGAGCTAAAGGAGCATGTTCAAAACTAATGCAAAGAAGCTAAGAAACTTGATAAAAGGTTAAATGAATTGCTAACTGGAATAACCAGTTTAGAGAAGAACATAAATAACCTGATGGAGCTGAAAAACACAGCACAAGAACTTGGTGAAGCATACACAAGTATCAATAACCAAATCAATCAAGCAGAAGAAAGGATATCAGAGATTGAAGATCAACTCAATGAAATAAAACAAGAAGGCAAGATTAGAGAAAAAAGAGTGAAAAAAAAATGAACAAAGCCTCCAAGAAATAGGGAACTATGTGAAAAGATCAAGTCTTTGTTTGGTGACAGGGAAAATGGAAGAAAGTTGGAAAATGCTCTTCAGTATATAATCCAGGAGAAAGTTACCAACCCAGCAAGGCAGGCCAACATTCAAATTCTGGAAATACAGAGAATATCAAAAAGATAGTCCTTGAGAGAAGCAACCCAAGACACGTAATCATCAGATTCACCACAGGTGAAATGAAGGAAAAAAGATTAAGGGCAGCCAGAGAGAAAGGTCGGGTTACCCACAAAAGGAAGCCCATCAGACTAACAGCAGACCTCTCCGCAAAAACCCTACAAGCCAGAAGACAGTGGGGGCCAATATTCAACATTTTTAAAGAAAAGAATTTTCAACCCAGAATTTCATATCCAGCCAACTAAGCTTCATAAGTGAAAGACAAATAAAATCCTTTACACACAACCAAGTGCTGAGAGATTTTGTCACCACCAGGCCTGCCTTACAAAAGCTCCTGAAGGAAGCGCTAAACATGGAAAGGAACAACCGGCACCAGCCACAGCAAAAACATACTAAATTGTAAAGACCATCAATGCTATGAAGAAACTGCATCCACTAATGGGCAAAATAACTAGCCAGCATCATAATGATAGGATCAAATTCACACATAACAATAGCAACCTTAAATGTAAATGGGCTAAATGCCCCAATTAAAAGACAGAGACTGGCAAATTGGATAAAGAGTTAAGACTCATTGGTATGCTGTATTCAGGGAACCCATCTTACATGTAAAGACACAAGTAGGCTCAAAATAAAGGGATGCAGAAACATTTACCAAGCAAATGGAAAGAAAAAAAAAAAACAGGGTTGCAATCCTAGTCTCTGATAAAACAGACTTTAAACCAACAAAGATCAAAAGATACAAAGAGGGACATTACATAATGGTAAAGGGATTAATTTAACAAGAAGAGCTAAATATCCTAAATATATATGCACCCAATATAGGAGCACCCAGAATCATAAAGTAAGTTCTTAGAGACCTACAAAGAGACTTCAACTCCCACACAATGATAGTGGGAGACTTGAACACACCATTGACAGATCAAAAAAACAGAAAATTAACAAGGATATCCATGACTTGACCTCAGATCTGGACCAAGCATATCTACTAGGCGCTACAGAACTCTCCACCCCCAAATTGACAGAATATACATTCTTCTTAGCACCACATCACACTTATTCTAAAATTGACCACATAATTGAAAGTAAAACACCCCTCAGCAAATGCAAAACAATAAAAATTACAACACACAGTCTCTCAGTCCACAGTGTAATCAAATTAGAACTCAAGATTAAGAAACTCAGTCAAAACTACACAATCACATGGAAACTGAACAACCTGCTCCTGAATGACTACAGGCTAAATAACAAAATTAAGGCAGAAAAAAAGATATTCTTTGAAATCAAGAGGAACAAAGATACAACATACCAGAGTCTCTGGGACATAGCTAAAGCGGTGTGTAGAGGGAAATTTATAGCACTAAATGCCCACAAGAGAAAGCAGAAGATCTAAAATCAAAAGCCTAACATCATAATTAAAATAACTAGAGAATAAAGAGCAAACAAATTCAAAAGCTAGCAGAAGACAAGAAGTAACTAAGATCAGAGAAGAACTGAAGGAGATAGAGACGCAAAAAATCCTTCAAAAAATCAATGAATCCAGGAGCTGGTTTTCTGAAAAGATGAGCAAGATAGATAGACCACTAGCCAGGCTAACAAGACAAGAGAAAGGAATCAAATAGACACAATAAAAAATAAAGGGACTATCACAACTGATACCACAGAAATACAAACTACAATGGGATAATACTATAAATACCTCTGTGCAAATAAACTAGAAAATCTACAAGAAATAGATAAATTCCTGGACAAATACACCCTCCCAAGACTAAACCAGGAGGAAGTTGAATCCATGAATAGACCAATAACAAATTCTGAAATTGAGGCAGTAATTAACAGACTGCCAACCAAAAAAGGCCAGGATCAGATGGTTTCACAGACGAATTCTACCAGAAGTATAAAGAGGAGCTGGTACCGTTACTACTGAAACTATTCTAAACAATAGAAAAAGAGGGAATCATCCCTAATTCATTTTATGAGGTCAGCATCATCCTGATACTAAAACCTGGCAGAGATACAAAAACAAAAAACATTTCAGGCCAATATCCCTAATGAACAATGAGGCAAAAATTCTCAATAAAATACTGTCAAACCAAATCCTGCAGCACATCAAAAAACTTATCTACCATGATCAAGTTGGCTTCATCCCTGAGATATAAGGCTGGTTCAACATATGCAAATTAATAAACATCATCCATCACATAAACAGAACCAATTATGAAAACCACATGATTATCTCATTAGATGCAGAAGACCTTCGACAAAATTCAACAGCCCTTCATGAAAAAAAAAAAAACTCTCAATAAAGTAGGTATTGATGGAATGTATCTCAAAATAGTAAGAACTATTTATGACAAACCCACAGCCAATATCACACTGAATGGGCAAAAACTGGAAGCATTCCCTTTGAAAACTAGAACAAGACAAGGATGCCCTCTCTCGTCACTCCTATTCAACATAGTATTGGAAGTTCTGGCCAGGGCAATCAGGCAAGAGAAAAATATAAAAGCTATTCAGCTAGGAAAAGAGTAAGTCAAATTGTCTGTTTCAGATGACATGATTGTTTATTTAAAAGACCCCATTGTCTCAGCCCAAAAGCTCCTTAAGATGATAAGCAACTTCAGCAAAGTCTCAGTATACAAAATCAATGTTCAGAAATCACAACTATTTCTATACGCCAATAACAGACTGAGAGCCAAATCATGACTGAACTCCCATTCACAATTGCTACAGAGGGAATAAAATACCTAGGAATACAACTAACAATGGATGCAAAGGACCTCTTCAAAGAGAACTACAAACCACTTCTCAAGGAAGTAAGAGAGGTCACAAACAGATGGAGAAACATTCCATGCTCGTGGTTAGGAAGAATCAATACTGTGAAAATGGCCATACTGCCCAAAGTAAATTAAAGATTCAATGCTATCCCCCATCAAGCTACCATTAATGTTCTTCACAAAATTAGAAAAACTACTTTAAATTTCATATGGAATCAAAAAAGAGCCTGCATAGCCAAGACAATCCTAAGCAAAAAGAACAAAGCTGGAGGCATCATGCTACCTGACTTCAAACTATACAAGGCTACAGTAATCAAAATAGCATTGTATGGTATCAAAACAGATACATAAACCAATGGAACAGAACAGATGCCTCAGAAATAACACCACATATCTACAACCACCTGATCTTTGACAAACCTGTCAAAAAAAAAAAAAAAAAACAAGCAATGAGGAAAGAATTCTCTATTTAATAAATGGTGTTGGGAAAACTAGCTAGCCATAAGCAGAAAACTGAAACTGGATCCCTTCCTTACTTCTTATACAAAGATTAACTCAAGATGGATTAACAATTTAAATGCAAGACCTAAAACCATAGAAACTTTAGAAGAAAACCTAGGCAATACCATTCAGGACATAGGCATGGGCAAAGACTTCACGACTAAAACACCAAAGGCAATGGCAACAAAACTCAAAATTGACAAATTGAATCTAATCAAACTAAAGAGCTTCTGCACAGCAAAAGAAACTATCATCAGAGTAAACAGGCAACCTATAGAATGAGAGAAAATTTTTGCAAGCTACCCATCTGACATATCCATAATCTACAACGAACTTAAACAAATTTACAAGAAAAAACATACAACCTCATCAAAAAGTGGGCAAAGGATATAAACAGACACTTCCCAAAAGAAGACATTTATGTAGTCAATAAACATATGAAAAAAAGGTCATCATCACTGGTCATTAGAGAAATGCAAATCAAAACCACATTGAGACACCATCTCATGCCAGTTAGAATGGCGATCATTAAAATGTCTGGAAACAACAGATGCTCTAGAGAAATAGGAATGTGGAGAAATAGGAACGCTTTTACACTGTTGGTGGGAGTGTAAATTAGTTCAAACATTGTGGAAGACAGTGTGGCGATTCCTTGACGATCTAGATCTAGAAATACCATTTGACCCAGCAATCCCATTACTGGGTATATACCCAAAGAATTACAACTCATTCTACTATAAAGCCACATGCACACACATGTTTATTGTGGCAGTGTTCACAATAACAGAGACTTGGAACCAACCCAAAGGCCCATTAATGATAAACTACATAAAGAAAATGTGGCACATAGATACCATGAATACTATGCAGCTATAAAAAAGGATGGGTTCATGTTCTTTGCAGGGACATGGATGAAGCTGGAGATCATCATTCTCAGCAAACTACCACAGGAACAGAAAACCAAACACCGCATGTTCCCACTCATAAGTGGGAGCTGAACAATGAGAACACATGGACACAGGGAAAGGAACATCAAACCAGGGCCTGTCACCAGTGGGGGACTAGGAGAGGGATAGCATTAGGAGAAATACCTAATGTAAATAATGGGGTTGATGGGTGCAGCAAGCCGCCATGGCAATGTATACCTAAGTAACAAACCTGCACATTTGGCACATGTACTTTAGAACTTAAAGTATAATAATAAAATTTTTAATGTATTGTGTACCGAAAAACTGTTAAGAGAGAAGATTTTAATTTCATATATTAATTACCTGGATTTAGCCATTCTGCTGTGTGTACTTATTTCAAAACATCTTGTTGCATACACACAATTTTTGTCAGTTAAATAGTAACAATTATACAAATAAATGCAATTAAAAAAAGTAGAAGTTAAATTTGATAAATTTGAAGACATCTCCCTGAATGTAGAACTACAAAGCAAAGAGATGTAAAATTTGAAGGAAAAGACAAACATCATTCTAGAGTCTGTCACCTATGTGAGACAAACTCGTTAACAAAAAAGCACAAGAATTGAAGGACATGAGTCTTCAAATCGAAATGACCTGCAGATTGCCCAGAATAAGTAATAAAACAATAGATGTGTATGTGTATATGTCTTTATATATATGTCTACACATACACACACACATAAATATATCCATATATATAGAACCAAAGGACAAATGAAAACTAATTAGTTCATATACAAAGAATCAGGCAATGGAATAGCATTAGACATCTTACCAGCATGTCTTGGAGCTAGAAAACAATGGAACATGTGTATTCTTGAGCACAAACTAATTTCTGTAACACACAATTCTCAAATGCCAGTGACTCAACAAATAATTTTTAATTCTTGCTCATGACTCAGACCTATCTGTGATAGTAGTACTTGAGGAGCCTAGGTTTTCTCATATAGTACTTCTGCTTTCACCTATGTTCTTAGAGTTCACTAAGTGAAGTCAGGCTGCAATTCAAGAAAAGAGGGCAGTTTCTGTGGAGGTTTTAAGGACCAGAGCTGGAAATTGCATACATCACTAAAGGCAAGGCATGGGTCCTCTACTAATTGTAAAGAAGGCCAATAGAAAAATGAAGCAGTACATATTTTTGCCATACAACAAAGTGTATGTCTTTGACATATAATCCCTTCACAATTCTAGGGTAATATGATTTCCAGCCTAGGAACTAGCAACCGTAAATCAAGTCTGTAGGTAAAGAGTTTAGCTAAGCAAAATCTCAAACTTGCCCTCCTTGTGAATTTCTCAGCACACTTATGAAAGATAATCTAGCAGTGAACAAGCTAATCATGATATAAAAATCAGAATATTCAAGAAAGAAGGATGTGATAAGCCCTAGACTCATAGGGAAGGGACATCTCAAGATGACAGTGGTATGACAGGTTTAGCGAGCAATTGGTAAATACAGTAGGACATGCAGTTTAAGGAGAGATAAATCTGAACAAGAAAATGAAATTGAAGATTGGTAAAAAGTATTTACTTATTGATGAAAGATATTTTATTCCTATGGGCAAAATGTTTGGGACTATATTAGTAATGTTTTCATGAAAAACTAAGCAAACAAAATAGAGGATCAATATTAACTATGAGAGACAAAGACATGTAAAAAAGATGTGCAATTATGGTAAGTATATGGCTTAGCTATGAATTAAAATTATGCACTTATAAAAGTTAAATGCTCAGCATTGGTATAAGCACATATTATGGTATAACAAGAGTGTGATGGATGGGGAAAGGAATGTGCATGCATGAGAAGGTGTTCAATAGGGCTTCATTCTCAAAGTCTACAAACAAATCTAAGTAAAAATATATTTTTTAAATACAGAGATAAGTATCAGAAGAAAAACTTGAAAGAGCTGAACTTTGTGACCTCTGAGGAATAGGATGTGGGTTTGTTGAGTAGGGGAAGAGGCCATTGGATTTTCTTAAGCACTTTATAAAACTGTAGTTTTAAGGAGAGAAAGGTACCCCTTATTGCCAAGTACTTGCCATCCCTGCTTTAGAGCTATATGATTTAGGATAAATGCCAAAAAAGGATTAATAATGCAAGTAAATTGGAAAAAAAAAATACTTGGGAGAAAATTATTTGACTTCAGTAGATTTATAACCAAATGGGTTAAAGTCAGTATACAACTCATAAAAGCAAGGACAAGTACTTATTTCCTTTAACAGATTACTATGTTTTATTACCAGGATTACTAAACAAAGCCCAAAACCATATACAGGTTACACATACATATAACTAGAAAAATGGTGAGTAGAAATATTCACAGATGAATTATGAGACACCATGAGAAATGCAGCAAAGTTCAAGGAACTAGTGAAACAGCTGTACATAGGAAAGTCAATGTAACAAGAAGGAGAGCAAAGATAATTATAATAAAGTGTTCTTAGTAGATATGGTAAAATATTTTTTAAACTTGAAGTGAAAGTGATTTAAGGAGAGAATGAGGAACAAAGTAGAGCTAGAATGTCATTGCTGAAAAGCAGCAGTCACACTCAGAAGGAGAGGATTTGGGCTATTGTGCATCTAAGTGTGGCTTGTGTGTGTCAAATTAAAAATATTTTCTTCTCTTGATATTATATCTCAATGCAAGTATCACTAATGTTCTTTTAAAAAAAATGATTACCAGCCAGACTACTACAGTAGTCCTCCCTTATCCTCAAGAGATACATTCCAAGACCCCTAGTGGATGCCTAAAACCATGGATAGTGCTGAGCCCTATATATACTATGGTTTTGCTTATACATACATACTTATGCTAAAATTTATATATTAGGCACAGTACAAGATTGACAACAGTAACTAATAATAAAATAGAATGATAGCAAAAAGCCGGCATCACTACTCTTGTGCTTTGGAGCCACTGATAACTAAAATAAGAAGGTGCAATACAGCAAGAGTATCGCTGATAAGTGAGATGGCTCCTAAATGACTGACTGACTGACTGGTAGCTTATACCAGGTGAATATGCTGAACGAAAGGATGATTCACGTCCTGGGAGGAACGGAGTGGGATAACGTGATTATTTCATCATGTTACTGAGAACAACGTGACTCTATTCCTCAATTCAAATAATGCACATCTGTGTGCTTGGCCTGCGACTTTAGTTCCACCTACATTTTATTTCAATTCTTGTATCTTAACTCAGGCCTTGAGAACAAAGTGCATGAGGAGCCTGTACTTCCAAAGATACTGGCTCATTCTTGACATCAATGTTTCAACTTGTATCAGTCCATTTTCACACTGCTATAAAGAACTGCCAAAGACTGGGTAATTTATAAAGGAAAAAGGTTTAACTGACTCACAGTTCAGGAGGGCTGTGGAAGCCTCACAAAACTTACAACCAAGGCAGAAGGTAAAGAGGAAGCAAGGCACCGTCCTCACGAAAGCTGCAGGAAGCAGAAACACTGAGTAACAGAGGGAAGAACCCCTTATATAACCATCAGATCTCGTGAGAACTCTCTATCACAAGAACAGCATGGAGGAAACCACGCCCATGATTCAATTACCTCCACCTGGTCTCTCCTTTGGCAAGTGGGGATAATGGAGTTACAATTCAAGATGAGATTTGGCTGGGAGACACAAAGACTAACCATACCAAACTGGTTTCTCTTTCCATAGCACAGACTTTTGCCAATGTTCTGACCCCCTATAACCCAATCTCTTCATCCTTGGGTTCTCAGATAATAACCAAACCCTTATGGTCTTGGTTCTGGTCTTTATTAGCCAATATTTCTTTGTCTGCCTCTGTCCCCCACTGGTAATAATATATGTTTATAGAAAATGGTACATTATTCACAACTACTGTAAGAATATAATCACAGTGATTATGTCAAAAGAGAAGTTTTAGGAAGAAAATTAATTTTCACAATCAATAAAAATATCCAGGTTAGAGTGAATAATAAAGAACATATGATGTGAATGAAAAAGATTGCTATTTTGTATAAATATGTGTTAAGAATGATCTATAAACTAAACTTGTAAAGAACAACTTTAATGTGCTTATCAATGAACACTTTTGTAAGAATGCTCGATAAATGTTTGTTGATGATGGTTTCGAACAGAAAATTTTAGGAGCTTGCTTAGAAACAGACAATTTCATTAAGCAACTTTAATCCTTTGTGTTTTATACATTAATTATGTTTACTTGCTACCAACTTGATGTAGAATATCTTTGTGTAGAGAGTTTTTTTTTTTAATAGCTTTATGGAACAGTAAGCCCAAACAATTGAAAGGCAGCAATTGAAATCATTGTGAAGAAGATTCAATCTTGTAGCAGGGATTGCCAATGTTGCTCAAAAAAGATACGACGTTTCAGGGTAAAACCTTGCCAAAGGTCACAATGTGGGGGAATAGAAGACAGACAAAATCACCTCAGGAGAGGTTGCTGCTCAAGGGTGAGAGTTTTGGTGAATTAATGTATAAAAGATATTGAAAATCTACAGTTTAAAGTGGCAGAGTATAAGGAAAGGATTTAAAATTAGTAACAGAGGATGAAGAATAAGCTGTGGTCAATAAGGTCAATTAAGACTCTGTAGAACAGCCACACTGTGATTATTTTAAAAACAGGATTAACACTATTGAGAGGAAAATGTCAGAAAAAGTAAAATACATAATCAAGACAACAAATTAACTATGAAATAACTCAGGAGAAAAGCATGCTATATTTACAATGACTCCTTAACTCTGGTTTTGAAATGAAATGTTCAAAAGGAAGAATAGCAGATAACTGATTAAAATGTAGATGAGTTGAGACTGCTAATATAGAAGCAGAATGAAACCAGTATTTTAAAGAATAGTTTTATGTTTTTATATACTGCATAAAATAATATGCTAACAAAATATATAATCAGATACAATGAGTTAAACATGTGAAGTGCTTTAGAAAGGAAAAGTGCTACACAAATGCAAAATACTATATAATCACTTCGAAGTCCTTGTATTTCAAGACTCATGTATATACATATGGGACCAATGCTTGCTTTCAGTAGTTTTATCTTTCTCTTTTTTTGTAGAAGGGGACGGTATTTAAAAGAATTAAAATGAGAAGTATAATTACAGTCCATATCTGAGTATATATTCTTGAGCAACACAGTTCAAATTGGCTAAACAGAAGCAAAAACAACTTAGAAGAGAGTAAAACCCTAAAAAAGAAAAAAAAAATCAGTAAACGAAAGTACCTTAGAAAGATTTGCAATATTTGATACACAGTGTAGAGTTTAAATCTAAACATATTGATTATCATAGGTTATAGAATTTCCCAGAAATCTGTGGAATTAAATTTTTCAATAATTTAAAATCATATACATTAATACCTTTATACAGTACCTGGATTATATACCTGGATCTCAGGTTGGACTAGAGAAAACTGTACATTATATAACAATAGGACCACATGTTACTATGCAATTATGATTGAAATTTTATATCCAAAGACCATCTTAAGTTTAGATATTAATTCCTATAGATCCTTTGGGATTTTCTACGTGCACACAATATACTCTGTATTCATGACTGCAAGAGGTCTGGTGTGGATTCCTCTAAAGCTAGTGATCCCACCAGATCATGGCCCCACACTCATGAGCTTAATCCTAATAACCTCCCAAATGCCCCATCTCCAACACCATCATAAGGAGGGGGAGGGCTTTAACATATGAATTTGGAGGTACACAATTCAGTCTATAGCATGAGCTGAAAGAGAGAAAGATGATAAATTCACAGATTGGTGAATCTTACGAAGTGGACAAACTAGTAAAAACTGCTGGGTCAATAAATAAAATATTACCAAAATCCCAAAAGCTCCAATGTGCCTTTCAGTCACAGCCAGACTGCCTAACCAAAGAATATCATTATCCCAGTATCTAACACTGTTAATTAGTTTTGCTTATTTTTAAAATTTATATGATGAAATTATATAATACATATTATCTTGTGTCTAGCTTTTCTTCACTCACAGTAACAGCCTGAGATTTGTTCATGTTGCTGGTGTAACAATATTTCATTTCTTTTCATAGCTGTATAGTAGTCCATTGTGTGAAAATTGCACATGTATTTACCCATTATATTTTTGGTTGTCATTTTCCAACTTATTTAACTTTCATTTTAAGTTCAGGGGTACAAATGCAGGTTTGTTACACAGATAAACTTGAGTTATGGGGGATTATTGTGTACATTATTTCATTACCCAGGTATTAAGTCTAGTACCCATTAGTCGTTTTTCTTGATATCCTCTCTCCTCTCAGCCTCCTCCCTCCAAAAGGCACCAGTGTGTGCTGTTTCCCTCTATGTGTCCATGTGTTCTCATCATTTAGCTCCCACTTATAAAGAGATCATGCCATATTTGGTTTACTATTACACATAATGTAATTTATGAACATTCTTATATATATGATATGGGTAACAGACATACACATTTCTGACAAGTGTATGTGTATCAGTAGAATTATCTAGAGTATGCATTGTAGATACCATTGCAGTTTTTTAAAATGATGCTACATATATTTAAGCCCTATCAACAGTGTATGAGTTCCAATTATGCTACCTCTTTGTCAATATATGTATTGTTAGTGTAATTTTTGCCATTATGGTATGTGTGATGGTGTAGCTCATTGTGATTTTACCTTGCATTTCCCTGAAAACTGATGGAGTTAAATACTTTTTAATGTATTTATTGCTGATTTTTATATTTGGTTATCTCTTTTTCATCTTTAATGGTTTTTAGAAGTTCTTTATATATTCTACATACATGTTATTTATCAGTTATATATATTAAATATTTATTTTTCTATTCTGTGACTTAATTTTCACTCTCTATATTAAAATAGTGTATTTTAATAAACATGATATCTTAATATTAATATATCTAAATTTTCAATATTTTCCTTTATGGTTGGGAAAAACTGTTTCTTGGTTAAGAAATATTAATCTATACCTGGGTCAAAATCTTTTATATGTCATTTTCTAAAAGCTTTATGCTTTATCTTTTATACATTATTCTATAATCCATATGGATCCTATCACTTGAAGGCATCACCTCATTATCAGTCCAGTGTTTTAATACCTGTTGGTCTATTTCTAGACACCTTGTCCTATGACAGTAGCCATATATCTATGCTTCCATCAATAGTACCTCATATTTTAAACTTCTGTGGCTTTATAACAATTCCTAATATTTCATAGTGTAATTCTTAAAATTTTGTTCTACTTCAAGCATGTCTAATTTGTCTTGATTCTCCTTGGCTCTTTGTATTTCCATATAAATTTAGGAATCTTATCAGTTGATATAAACAAAACTTTTGGAATTTTTATTGGGATTACATTGACTCTCTGGATCAATTTTGGGAAAACTGACATTTTCTTTCATGGGCATAATATGCCTTTCTTTATATTTAGGCTTTCTTTACGCTCTCAAAAATATGTTGTAGTTTTTGTGTACAGATTTTGTATAAATTTTGTAAAATTTATTCTTATTCAACAATCTTTGGTGCTATTGCAATTAATAATAATTTTCACAGCATTACTTTATAAGTGTTTGTTATAAGTGTTTATAGACATAAAATTAATTTTACCTAATTTTATATTTAAAGAGCATGTTAAATTTAGATATTAATTCCAATTGATTCTTTGAAATTTTCTACATGCTTTCAAAATTATCTTAAGAAGACATTTTTATTTCTTCATTTTGATTTCTTATACCGTTGTTTTTCATGATAAATTGCACTGAGTACATCTCAAGTACACATATTTGAATTAAAGTGGTGATGGTATATATTTATCTTATTCTTGATTTAGATGGAAAGCTTGCTGTAATTTTTTGTATGCTCCTAAAAATTTTGTTTTACTTCTAATTTACTAATAGTTTTATGGTAGCTGTCTTTCTCTGCATCTTTTGAGATAAACATATGATTTTTCTGTTTTTCTCTGTTAATCTGATGCACTACATTGATTGGTTAACAATCGCCCAACTTTGCATTCATATAAAAAAACCAAGTTGCTTTTTTTTATGAACTTTTTTTAAAGTACTCTTTTTAAGAACTTTATTTAAAGAAATTGGTATATGCATTTGCCCCATACTTGTAAAAGATTATTGACTTTATAAAATAAATTGGGAATTGCTCCTTCTTTGCTTTTCTTTGGAATATTTCATATATGATTACATTACTTTTTCTGAATTATTTGTAGAATTCATTATTGAATGGAACACCTTCTGTAGCTTTCATTGGAAGAAGGTTCTCATTTAGAGATCTGACAAATTTAACAGATACAGGGCCATCGCTTTCTTTTTTTGCAGTTCTTGTATCAGTTTTGATATATTGTCAGTAACTTTTGTTACTGGGAAAAAAAGTGAATTTCATATAAATTTTCCATTTTTTGAGTAAGTTGTTTTCAACATGCTCTTATTATCATTATACATCTGCAGTTGGAGTCTTAGCTTTAGTGACTGTACAGGCTTAGTAATGTCTTCTTTATCATTCGTGGTAGACTAATTTGTTCCCTTCCCCCTCCTCCTTTCTGGTCAGGCTAAACAGGTTTATCAGTTTTATTGATGTTTCATAGAACCAATTTAGACTTTCATCTTCTCTGTGTTGTTTTTCTTATTAATTTTTACTGTTATCTTTATTTCCTCCTACTACATTTGTGTTTAATTTGCTGCTGCTTTCTAACTTTTGAGATGAATAAATTTAGTAGTATTGTTGTAATATAAGTAGTGTTCTTATATGATCAATTTATAATTATAAAATGTGCAATGTATTTTTACCAAGTATGCTTTTTAGCCACATCTCACTAGTTTTGATATGTCATTTTTTAAATTATCAGTCAGCTCAAATTATTTTCTAATTTACAGTTTAACTTCACTGGTTCTGGGTTTTGTACAAGTTTATTGCTTAATTTCAAAATATTTGTAGATTTTATTTATTATTGAGTTTTATGTTAATTCTATGGACAGATCGCATTACATATAATTTCCTATTTTGATTATTTTTGAGACTTGCTTTATTGCACAATGTATTTTACATTTTCATAAACACCCTATATGCCCTTGAAAACAATGTATATTGTATATTCTGTGGTTGAATGAGTTTGACAGAAAGATAGCTTGATGGATGGATGAATGGGTGGACAAACAGACAGCAGATATCAATTAAGTAGTTTATAATTGTGTGGTTCAAATATTCATATTCTCATTTACGGATAAACGTATTTGTTCTGTCAGTTAATGAGAGAAGTGTTAAAATATGTATTTATAAATACTCCCTTTACTTCTACCAGTTTAAGCTTTATGTACATGGAGTTATGCTAGTAGATACATAAAAATGTATAACAATTATTTCCTTTTCCAGTTTTTCTTCTTAGTAACTACGAAATGTCCCTTTTTATATTAACTGATGCTTTTTTACTTTAAAATTGAATCCACTAGTTTTCTTCTGGTGTTTATATGATATGCTTTTTTACAACCTTTTTCTTTCAAAAATTTCTATATACTTATATTCATATAATATATAACACACATATTTACATTTGTATATCCTGTATTTATTTATTTATAGCACTTTAAAGTGCTATAAAATGTTTTTCTTTCTTTTATTTTGATAACCTAGGTTTTTAGAGCCAGGATAGGGAATTTTTTTTTTTTTATAAAAGGCCAGATTATTCCTTATTTTGTGGGCCACATCTAATTTGTGACACAGCTATTCAACTCTGCCATTGTAGTTCAAAAGCAGCCATACACCACAGAAATAAATGAGTATGGCTGTGTTCCAATAAAAGTTTATCCATATTTTAAAAAACAGATTAAGGCAATAAGTTTTCCAAACATTTATAAAATATTAATCTATACTAACTGTGTTAGTTTTTATTTTGAGGTTTAAATCTGCCATCTTCTTATTTTTTGTTGTTGTTGATCCTGTCACATATTTCTTTTTCTTTTTTGATTAATTAAGCATTTTTATCATCTAGTTTTAGCACTATACATTCTTGGTGAAATCTTTAAATTATGTTGTTAGAAATGATACATCCTCACAATTTCTTAGGATTTTAAGTAAATTAGTTCTCACTTTCTGGATGATCTTAGAACTCTTTATTCACCTCCTGCCTCTTGTGTTGCTTATAACCACAGATATTAATTTTATAAATTTTTCTTCATAAGGCATTATTATTTTTATGCCTCCATAATTCAGATTTAATCAAATATTATCTTCTTCTTTACCTTTTCTCTATATTACTTTATGAAGTTCCATGCTTTCATATTGGAAAAATTTTATTTGGCCTACATAACTATCTTTAGTTTTAGTGCAAGTGACCGGAAGGGTAAGGGGAGAAGTGGCATAGGATACTGATAAATTTTATTTTTATTTTAATTGAAAATCATGGAATCTTCCATTTTCTTTCTTATCTTTACCTCTAACTTTCTGGTTAATGATGGCTTCAAATAATTTTATTTTATTTTGTTCAAATTTTATACCTTTTTTTTTGGTAAAGTTAATCTGCATTAAGCTAATATGGTATAAGCCAAATAATTTTTTTTTGTTTCTTTCCTTTGTATATTGATATCATCTACTTTTGCCCATTAAACACTGATGGGGAAAAGGAGATTGACAGCAGTATATTTTCTCCTATATCCTAAAAACACTAAATTTAGTGGAGGTAAGATGCATTCCAGGTTATTTTTTGCTGATTTTTTGATAACAGGATCCTGGATTACTATTCATGTTCATATATTATAGACTGTTATTTTCTTCACTCACGCCTTATTAATTTCCCATTAAAACTCTAACTTCAGCATATGATTTAATGTGTATCTATAGAAATACAGGTATTTCACAAGTTAAGAATATGTGAAGTAATAATCAGGCAGTTATACAGCATCTTACATTATACAGAATTCAAGCTGAGTCACAAGACAAAAAAGCATAATTAGGAGAATAGCTGGGATTACAAAAAATAGAAAAGAAGTCTAAGCCACAGATTAGCTTCAGTCCCACAATTACCTGCAACAAGACTGATGAAATTATGAGGAGAAAATAAAATATAAATCCATTTTCATGGATAATTTAATATTCAAAGTAGTCACTTTCACTCTTTCAGGCCATTGGGGGAATGATGCAACCAATTTAATGAATTACCACCCACGTTAATGGCCTAAAGGGGGTGGGGATGATATATTTCCTCTGCTTCATATTACCAGGAAGTTTTAGCTACACTGAAAATCTATGTAGCAGGAGAACAGAAAACATACATTTATGGCTTAGACAGGATGGAAGCAACAAGAAAATTTTTTTCTGATGAAAGCAAAAAAAGAAAATTGATACCATATGCAGAAATTGTTGCTGGATTTTAATGGGCTGAGATGGCCTTAGGAAGTAGAAAAAAATGACTATTAACTATTTCTAATGGTCCAAAACAACATCTATCTCTACAAAAAATTGTGCTCTACCAGTGCTCACTGAATACACCCCTCACCATCACCACTCCCCATCATGCTTGTGTTGACAACATCCATGAATTAAACAATTGACCTTTAAAAAAAACATGGTTACTTGAAAGCTGAGGTTTCTCTCTTACTATGCCAGTTTACCTAGTTTTGGTTGAGATGAGGAAAAATACAGCTGTGCATATAAAAGCTGTGTTCACTTGAATGTTTGCATATTTACCTTTGAGTGCAGGCATCTATCAAGGATACAAACCAAAGTGAAGCAAGAAGAGCATTTAAATCACGCGTGGATCTTAGAGACAGAGAGAGACATCTACTGGTCCATTTACTACCAATCCCAAGCGCCTCCCCTTCCACTGTAATTAAGGTAACATTTTCTCTCTTTACAGCTGACAGCCAAGAGAATAATTAGAGTCTAATAAAACACAGAAAAGTCACAAATGCAAAGTGGAATAAACAGTAAACAGTGAGGGAAGAGACGATCCCAGAGTGTGATGGCTGGGTAATGCCTTAGATAAACTGTGCTCACATTGACACTGTCACGCTCTCGGCAGCCCCAAGTGTGCTGGTAGCCTGGTGCAGACAGACAGCTCGAATTAATCCCAAGAGGAGCGCATGACAGGCGAGTGAAGCAGACAATTAGAATGAAGGAGGAAATTGGAAGTGGCAAAGGTGTGAACATATGTCAAATTACAACTAAATGATAAATTACAATTCTGTCATTGGAATAAGCGGTAATTAAGAAAGATTTCAGCTATCCTCCTTGGAAAAAATAAGAGAGAACCACATTTTTTTCCCCAGTTTAGATTTGTTTGCTGAATTGTTTCCATCCATCTCACACACGGTTGCTGTATCTTCCTGACTTTTGAGCTGCATTATTTGTGTACATTAAGGATAATTCTTTTCTTTCCTCTTCTCCATTTTCCAAACTGGCAGAATAATAGTGTCAAAATGAACAGGAAGCTGATAGTATCTGATATAAAAACCTGCACCGAGATTTAAAAAAAAATAAATAAAAAAGAGAGGTTTGCTGCTGAAGCTGCTGCAGCACTCTAATTATTTTAAACAAGCACTGCACAGTCCAGCTGACAATTAGGAAAGTCTGCTCTATGGCTTGGGGGGATTCATATGAAACCTCATAATCACTGTATATACATCCTTTTCGTTTAGACAGTAATGAATGTGGGTGGGGTTTCTTGGCAGTTTTTGGCCACTTAACCACAATTTAAAACAGCTGTGTAATTATCATGAGCGTTTGAATCCAACATCAAATTCCAATTTAGAATTTGTAACACCTGTGGTTTGTAACAACCACTAGGACCAAGGCAGGGGAATGACAGAAGCAAAAGTGCAATGCTGGCAAAAGCAGCCCTGGAGAGGGCACAACGTCCCATGGGGCTGCTGCATGCCAAGACACAGAAGAGGCAGGAATCTTCACAGTGGCAAATCTCACATGTAAACATAAGGTGCTGTGTGCAGGGAGGTTTTCTTCAGCAAAATCAAGACAGGATAGTCTGGTGTGGAATTCTTTAAAAAAGTGGACATCTCTGACACATAACCTTTGCAAACTCTATTTTTAAAAAACGAAAAAATAAAAAACATGCCAATGGAAAGAGCTATACAGGTCCTGTACCCAAGATGAGGATTTGATTATTTAGCACTTTTCAAAGGAGATAGAATTATTATTTGGTTAATGCTTAATCATTAATTTTAGAAATGCAACAACAATAGTGGAAGTAATCATGATAATTTATGTGAGGATTTGGACTGAAATAAAATGTTTTGATAGGTAAGCAAAACATCTGCCACATATCATTTTAATATTTATAAGATAAGCTAACTAAATATTCTTTGCATTATATTTACAGAATAGTGACTAAGTATAATGATATAGTGTTTAAAAATGATTGGAATAGTGAAAGTTTATCTTAGAACATGTAGATATTTACATCATTTTTTTCACCCTTCCTCTAGGGTAAAAAGGAGGCAAATATCTAAAAAACTAAATAAAATTCTCTAACAGAGAGGTCAGAAGCTACAATGATCTTCTGGGATAAATCAATTTCTAGCAGCTGTGGCCAGATATTGTCGTTCAAGGCCTTGAAAGCTTAATTGGGGAAGCATGTTAAAAGTTAAAGGGCCAGAGTCATGTTAATTACATGAGGTTTTCCTTGTAGAAAATCTGCCCAGCACAATGCTACCTTCCCTCTTCTGTAGATAAGGGTATGCTTAACCACATTTCTGTAATTTGACAGAGTTTATTTTAAAAGCAATATATTTAGAGTCATCTGTATGCTTCACAAGTAACAGAGCCTAATGTGTTCATTCATTACATTCTTAGTACAATTTGGGTTAAGAAGCCTCTGACATTGCATGCCAGAACTTTAGAAAGATCCAAATATGGAACAAATTGCAATCTGAGTTTTGAATCGTCCTTCTCTGGGGAAGTAAGGAATGAGAGGAAAAAAGGGAGAATTATAATTGTTGTTCCAATACTGTTTACACCCAGAAATAGAAGTTCTCTTATGGAAACTTAAATATAGGAAAGTAACCTAAAAAAAAATCTTGGAATTTTACTTCAAATGGAAAAAAAATTCATAAAATATAATCTGACCAAATTATTCTACCTTTGTTAACTATAACAAAGTATATAGTAAGCTATGTAATAAAAGCTGCATGTAGAATGATGTCAATATTCAGATTTTAGACTTTGTATATATGGAGAAAGACAAATCAGGAGGAGCATTAGGAATCATTTTTCCAAACATATAATGTTCCTCATTTAATTTATTTTCATAATGCAGTCAGTATGCATCTACTAAGATTAAAGAGGTTAAACAGCCTTCTTCAAAGTTAATGGCAAAGTGTTAACTCCCTCCACAAAATAATACTGGTTATAAAGTCAATTTCTGAATGTTATGTGTTTTAATGGCAAGTTAAATCCTGTGTTTGCCACATCTGTTAACTTTCCAAAGAGCAGTGTCTGTTTTAATAACCACAGGGGCTAAAGAAATAATTTTGTTAAAAAGAAACGTTGTTATACTACATGTTGCCTTAATATAGGCTTTGGATATAAATGTAATATTACAGACCACTTTTTCTAAAGATTTAATATACATGAGATTTGCATGGACTCCCCCAGAAATCTGCATTTTGGACAAATATTCTAGGTAGCTTTCATGCAGATTTAGGCTCTACACCAAACTCCCTCTGGGCTGAGGTCCAAGAAAATTGTGACTACTAGAACAGGATAGCTGGGAATAGAGACCATCTTCTAATTTTCTGTCACGTTTTCTGCCTATGGAAATTATATGCTTGAGCAGATTACTGATATATGCATTACAGTGGACATACTATCTGTCTAATTTCTGTGTTCAATTACATTCTTAAAATAATTAAAATTTGATAATCATGATTATTCTAAGTACATTATTTTCAATATAGATTTCAATGTCAAGGCTTTTCCAATTTGGAGATACATATGAAGAGCTATAAGCAAAGCATTAACTGATTTTAGTCTATACGGAATACTGAAGAATAGGAAAATATGAAATTATGTAAGTATATATTAAGAACTAGATCAAAAGTATCCATAGTCTATAACGTAGTCATTAAATAGTTTTCTTTAAATATTAAACCCTTTTACTGTTTAAACTCTCCCTATACAGTTGTTGGCACAGTTGCATACTTAATGGTTGTATGTTCAGGTAATGGTATTTCAGATGTATAAATTCACTCTGAATATATTCTGAATGCTATGTTGAAATATTATTCAGTGGCCAATATCCAATGACATAAACTTGATTAAACATTCCACAAGCCTAATCTCAGCAGCAGTGAATGGAGTCTCATTCAAAAATTTAAGAATGCTTTGTAAAGCATTGGTATATGTCCACTTTCAGTCTTCACAAAATAACTGGTACTGGACTTGCCCTCTCACCAAAACAAAACAAAACAAAACAAAACTTTAAAAACTAGGAAAAAATATATGTAGCAACTATTTGCCAGTTTTAAACAGTAGGCAATCTAAGACTGTGAACTTTGAGGTAATTACTGCAATCTCACGAGCTTCTAACTGAGAATATTTACTGTTCCAGTGCACAGGGAAGTGAAGCCCAAACGGAGAAACAATTCTGTTGCACTGAGGATGCAGAGATGAGAGTTCAAATCAGAACTTTTGAATTTTTAGCAGAATACTGGATAAAAAGGAGCAGCATAGATTTAGAAAACAGAAGTCTGCATAGGGATTCAAAACATGGACCTTGGCTAAGGGCTGGCCTGGACATACAGAGATGAAACTCCACAGTGCCTATAGGTAAACATTTGATATTGAGCTGACTGCTGAATAGTGACAACAGGAGTTACAATCAGCCTCAGAGTGTTTGCTGAACAACTTGACTATGTAGTAGAGGTGAAGAAAGCCCATATTTTGGGTGTAACAAAAACACATACAGCAATATTCAAAACTGATACAGAGCCATCAAAATAAAGATTAAATAAAAATGTACAGGACTAAAAAGATTTTCCAGTTAATCTAACTGCCTGCCATAATAAAACCTAACAACATTTATTAAAATAAAAAGGCATACTCTAGAGAAAAACTGAGTAAACTATACCACATAGGCAAACCACCAGTTTTTGTAAATAAAGTTTTACTAGAATATAGCCATATCTATTTCTTTCATTATTTTTTGTTGCATATTTCCCATTGTAACAGCAGAGTTAGGTAGCTGTTACAGAGAGCATCTAAGCCACAACCTAAAACACTTACTATCTGGCCCTTTAGGAATATGTTTTTAAACATAGAGCTAGGCTCATTACAATGCCTTACCACAATGTCTAACATACAATAAAAACATTACTAGACTTGAAAATGAAAAAGAATATGACCAAAACTAACAACAACAAAAATGTAGTCTATAGAAATGAAACCTGAAATGACCCAAAGGTTGAATTAGTTTTCAGGAACTTATAAACAATTTTTATACATATGTACAAAAGCTTGAATAAAAAGACCATTATAATGAATCTTAGCAGATAAATGTAAACTATTTTTAAAAGATCCAATTGACAATTATCAAACCAAGAAGCACAAGAGCTGAAGTAACATATCCATGGGGTGACTTAACAGAAAATGAAAGCATGAAGAATTACTGAGCTTAAAAACAGATGAATAGAAATTGATCAATATGGAAAAAAGGCAGAAAATAAATTGAAAAATATTTATGAGAACTTGAAGAACCAGTGGGACAAGATCAAGCAGTCTAATATATATCCCATCAAGTAGCAGAGGGAGAGGATAAAATAGAACAGAAAATATATTTAAGACATGTAAAATATAATGGTTGAAAAATTTCCAAATTTGTGAAAAAGAAAGAACATCAACTGACAGATCCAAGAACGTCTATAAAACATAAACAAGGTAAAGGCCTAGACAAGTACACTTAAGAAAATTATAGTAAAACAAGTAGAAGCTGGAGGAAAATCATAAATGCAGCCAAGAGAAAAAGAAACACATTATGCAATGGATAACAATATTGCTGGTAATAGCAGACATTTTACTAGAGACAATAGAGGCTAGAAGGCAATGGCAAAACAACTTTAAAGTACTAAAATTTAAAATAACTTTCAGGTCATATTTTATATGCAGCAAAATGTCCCTCAAAAAATAAGGCCAAATTTTCACTTAAACAAAAGCTGAGAACATTAGTCACCAGTACAAATACACTATAAATAAAAAAAGAAAGAAAATTATTCAATTTAAAAGGAAGCCACACTAAATGAAACTTTGATCTACAGGAAGGAATAATGAATACTGGGAATAGTAAATTTATGTGGAATATAAAATATTACCTTTTATATCTTAATTTAATTCAAAGACAATAAATTGTTTAACGTTAAAAATAACTGCACTTTGGTATTAATGAAATCTATAGATATACTATTTGGTTTTTATAAAATATGTGGAGATATGTAGCTAAAAGGTAGAGGATGAGTAGAATCAAAATGCACATCATAATAGAATATGTAGTAAAATATAATAAAATGTTCTTAGCACAAAAAATACTAAATTAGGGTTTTTATTTCAAAGAAAAACGTAAAATGATAATACTGAGATAAAAGACAATAGAGAAATTAAAACAGAATACTAAAAAATTTTATTAACCAAAAAAGTCAGCAAGCGAGAAATTAAAACCAAAATCAGATGGATAACTAGAAAAGAAATAGCAAAGGGATAAACCTATACAAACAAATGAACAATTGTATTAAATATAAAAGGGCTATATTCTATAATTAAAATGTTTGCCAAGAATGGATTTTTTGAAATACCCAACTATATGCTTGGTACAAATAATGTATCAAATACAAATACACAGATAGGTTGAAAGTAAAATTGTGAACACATATAAACTATGCAAAGAGTGTGTACAAGAAAAGTACAAGTTGCTATATTAATTCCTTATAAATTAGACTATGGGACAAAAAGTATTACCAGAGACGAATAGAAAATATCTCATGAAAAGTTCAATCCTTGAGAAATAATCTAACATGCCTAACTGTATATCAACTTAGTAACAATGCTTCAAAATGCCTGAAGGGAAAAAAATTATCAAACTAAATGGAGAAATAGACAAATCCACAAACACAGTTGGAGGTTTTAACACCACTACCTTTGTAATTGATTAAACAAGTAAGAAACATCATTAACAATATTGGAGATTTAAACAACACTACTAACAACTGGACTTAATTAATCTTTATGAAACATTATAGCCAATAAATTCATAATACACATATTTTTAAGTGCACATGGAATGCTCTACATGATAGACCATATGCTGGCTCATAAAACAGCATCAATAAATTTCAACACTAGTAGATCTTATAGAATATATTATCTTTCCTTAGAAAGCCCCCAATATTTGGAGGTTAAACCACATACTAACAAATAAAAGAAATAATCAGAAAAACAAATAGAAATGTTGAACTTACCCCCAAGATCAAAAACAAGGCCAGGATTTTTGCTTCCACCATTTCCATTCAAAATTGTAATGGACAACTTAGCCATTGCAAAAAGACAAGAAAATGAAATAAAAGGCTAAAAGGCATAAATGTTGGGAAGAAAAGTTAAAGTCAATTTATTCACATACAGCATGATTATTTAAAAAAAATACATTAGCACTGTAGAAAATGCTAACACAAAAACACTACTAGAACTAATAAGTAAATTTTACAAGGTTTGAACTATAAGAACAATGTTAAAAAAATAATCACTTTTGAATTCTTACTGGTAACTGGTAGAAGTCAATAAACTGCTGATTATTTGGTCTATTCTATTGTATGGATGTGATAATATTCTTCTCCAATTGTTAGCAAGACTATAGCTATTATAAACAGAGCAGTAAGACAACATTTTACATGGTGATCATCATCATACCTTGGAGTTGAAGTATAATACTATTTTAATTAATATAATATCATTAAGAAAAATTTAAAAACCCATGTTTGCATCCTAGCCAGTATCACTTTCCTGTTTTACTTTTCTTATATACATATAAAGTCATCACATGTGAAGTAGTTTATAAGATACCTTGTTTGCCAAGAAAATTCTTTTCAGCACCTTTATGAAAATTAATCTACAAATGATAGAATCTTTTGATGAACATTTCACTTTTGTCCTTTTGCTACGATGTAGAGAATACTATGAACTGATAAGTGATGTTAAATAATATGGTAATGAAAGAAAAATAAATACATATACTAGAGAGAGGAGGGAGAAAAGGTAGGGAAATATTTTAAAATTGTTAATGCTTGGTTTTAAAATGTTTGCAGTTAGGTCATATAAGAATTGTAAAAAATGGAAAGCTGGCTTATGCAGAGCTTCATTATTATAGCATTAAACTGACTGTTGTGCCATGAATTGCTAATAATTATCAATACCCTTCTACCAAACTGACTTACCAATAGTTATTTATGAAGCCATCTGACAGAGATTCAAGAATTATATCCATACCAATTGACTAGAACCTAAATACTTTATAGCCTCCACCACTGTGCACCATTATAGCAGTATATATATTACAGCAGTCGAGAAGTATGCTTGCCACTTTCCTCTCAGAAATAATCCAAATAACTCTAGCACTAGCCTGCAAAACACAAATATTGGAAGAACATTTGTTAAAGTGTAATAATAATCTTTGTAAAAGATAAAGAGGCATCAAATAGAGGTACAGCAGGAAGTATATTACTATTTTTCAAGAATAGTTGTAGAAGTTCTAAAAATATGCATATTTCAAACACCCTAAAAATCAGTGTTGTTTAATATTACCAAACATATAATTTAAATTATATCTACAAATAAAAGGGCAAGAAATAATATAGAATTTAACAATGCAGTGAATTTTTCCACTTTATGAGGTTTGGATTATATTATAGCAATTTTTATATTTCTTTGAGCTTAAACTAAAAATATACATTCACATATCTTTCTACATAATTAATACTTTAATTTTTTCTTATTCTTTTTAAAGAGTAAACAATTCTAGAGTAGTTTTAGGCTCACACAAATTGAATAGGAAGATACATAGATTTCTCACATATTCCATGCCCCCCGTGCCCGTAAAGCTCCCCCATTACCAACATCTTACCACAGAGTGAGGCATTTATTACGATTTATATATCTATATGGACACATAAGGTTTATTCTTGTTATCATACATTCTTTGGGCTTGAATAAATTTATAATGACATGCGTGCATTATTACCATGTCATATAGAAAAATTTCACTATCCTAGAAATTCTCTGTGCTCTATGTATTTATCCCTCCCTTCTCCCTAAACCCTGGTCACCACTATTTGTTTTACTGTCTCCAGAATTTTGCCTTTTCCAAAATGTCACTTAATTGAAATCATACAATAATTTGCTTTTTCAGATTGGCTGCTTTCACTTACTACTATGCACCAAAGTTTCTTCTATGTCTTTTCATAGCTTGATACCCAATTTCTTTTTAGCACTGAATAATATTCCATTGTCTGGATGTTTGGAGATACCAAAGCTTATATATTCATTCACATACTGCAGGACATCTTTGTTGCTTCCAAGTTTTGAGAATTGTAAATAAAGCTACTGTAAACATCCATGTACAGGTTTCTTGTTTGTGTGGACATGAGTTTTTAACTCCTTCATGTAAATATTATGAAGCAAAATTACCAGATGGTATGGTAAGAGTATACGTAGTGTTATAAGAGACTGCCAAACTCCCTTCCACAGTGACTGAAACCATTCTGCATTCTCAATAGGAATGAATGAGAGTTTTCTTGTTCCACCAGATCCTTGCCATAATTTTGTGTTGTCAGTGTTCTGAGTTTTGGCTATTACTGTGTAGGGGTACCTCAGTTTTTTAAATGTACATTTTCTTGATGACATATAATGTGGAGCATCTTTTCATATGCTTATTTTCCATCTAAATATTTTCTTTGGTGAGAGTTCTGTTAATGTCTTTGGCCTACTTTTTAAAATCAGATTGGTTGTTTTCTTACAGTTGAGATTTAAGAGTTTGTTAAGTGATTATCATAAGGTTTTAGGATACGAGGTTAATACACAAAAGTTTGTATATACCAACAATGAACAAGTGGAAATAGAAATTGAAAACACAGTACCATGTGTGCATAATGGGCATGAATCTATAGATCAATACTGGAATAACTTATATATTGACAATATTGAATCTTCCTATCCATAAACATGAAATAGCCTTTCTTAGCTCTTAAAAGTAAGAATTAAGGATACCTAGTTCTTAGAATCATTTTCTTAGTTCTTTGGTTTTCTCTCAACAAAGTTTTATAGTTTTCTTCATATATATATTTTCCTGATTCTTTTTGCTTTTTAGTTTGAAGCATTTCTAGAGACATATATTTAAAGTCATTGATTTTTTTCCCTTGGCCATGACAAGTCTACTACTGATAAGCCCATCCAAGGAATTCTTCATTTCATTACAGTGTGGCTTATTTCTAGCATTTCCTTTTGATGCTTTCTTAGAATTGCCGTCTATCTGCACAAAGCCTGGCCCTGTAAAACCATCCAGAAAATAAGTCTATTAACTGTCCTCAGTTTACACTGAAGTTAAAGGAACACCCACATGCAGAAATGAGAAAGAACAAACACAAGAACTCCAGTAATTCAAATGATAAGAGTATCATATGTCCTCCAAACAACTACACCAGTTTTCCAACAAGAGTTCTTAACCACGCTGAACTGGCTGAAATGACAGAAATAGTTATTTTAAATCTGTAGGCTGATAAAGCCCAAAATCTCTGCCATATCTGAGTCTGATTCTTCCTAACTATGATTTTTGTCTTTCAGTATGCCATGGAATTTTTTGCTAAAAGCCAGGCTTTATACTGGGTAAAAAAGACTGAACTACACAGGACTTTAATGTGATGCTTTATATTTATTCACCTGAGTTGGGTCATATTTACTGTTTGCTGTAGCTGTTATGTAATACTCTGGTGACCTTGTTTTTGTTTCCCCTGTTGCCTGTGGATTTTCCCAAAGACTCCTTCTTAAACAGGGTCTGATGCTGAAGTTCCTTCAGCCATAATCCTCCGTTAATATGCAAAAGCTTGATTGAGGTGGTGGTAAAGTGGCAGGAGGATACTACCACCTTACTATTAGATCTCGGTCTTTCAAGGAGTCTGTGTCCTTGGGCTGTAACTTTTATAAGTACTTCTCAGCCTTTTTATTTCCCCCTCTTCATGTGAGACAGGGAAGCTCAAGGGGATTAGAGTAGGGTATTTCTCTTTTCCAGGTTGATTAAGTGCTGGTAAAACCCAGTCAATTAGACTCTGCTAAAATGGTTTTCCTTGAGGGCAGGTAATTTTTTAGGAGAACAGAGCACTCTAGGCTTATTTCAGAATGGTTACTTTCCCCTTTCTCTGCCAGAAGCATGAATGCATATATCTCTTATTTTCACCCTGAGAATATGGTGGGCTTGTAGAGATAAAATGCACAAAGTAAGTGCCGCCCTTCTCTGCAAGATTGAGTCCCCAGGAGTTTTTGCTTGTTTGTTTATGATTTTGTGTTTTTAATTTCTCAAATCAATACACACACAATCTCTAACAAGTCATCAATTACCCCTTAACTGTTACTATCAGAATCCAGAAGTGGCTTCTGTTCCCAGTTAGCAGTGATTCTCTGAATTTGCCTGTTTCTCCACTTTTGAGACTGAGATCAGTCACCAGTTTTTCTCTGTGACCTCAGTTCTCTAATGGACCTAAGAATTGCTGATTTTCAGCTTGCTTGACATCTTTCTTGTGATGATGGGAGTGACTGCTTCCAAATTATTTCTATCTTGAACCAGAAATTGGAAGTCTCCACATGTTTTATGATGTACATTTTTTATTTAAAGTTTTATTTGCCAACTACTTTAGATTAATTGAACATATTTATAGGACTGATTTGTAAATTATTGGAGTCATTTGAGAGCTTGAAGATATCTAATATTGATCAGGCAGTATGAAGAACAGTGTAAGAACTCTCAGAAATTAGAAATCATAAAAAAATAAGGAAATAGATGTACACCCGCAATCAGGAGACAATACAGAGATATTTGAAGGAATAAATATAAACCAAATGTATACAGTTACGGTGATGAAATTAAGCATGTGCTATTTTGCATATTCCTACCAAGTGAAGTACTTAAGGAACATCGGTTCCAAAAAAAATTAATAGAGCCTATAGTTTCTCCTACAATATTTATCTTCTATTTGTTGTTTTTCTTTGCCAAAGTTGGTTGATCTAACAGCTTTATGGATATAAATTACTAACTGGAAAAATTCTTAAATCAGAAATAAGCTTCATAATCTTACCAAACAACACTTTTAATTGAACACATTATAGTGTGTAGGAGCTTTGACTCTGGAGACAAACTGATCTCAATTTGAAATTCAGCTCTCACACTATATTAGTTGGAATACCTGTTTGGGGGGAGAGAAAGAAAGAGAGAGAGAGAGATTGAGAATGCACCCTAGATACAGAACATAAAAATAGTTTAAACAGTCTAAAAACATAAAAACAGAACCATTTAGACAGTTTATTTCTCTTCCGTGTAGAAGCCTGGGGAAATTTTCTGGTCTGGCATTATAATTAGACAGTGCTGGGGTCTCAGGATCCATGTATCCTGTCTCTTTGTCACACTCAGCACACAGCTTTGAGATATGTGACCAAGTAAGATCCAGTCTCTTTAAATATAGGACCTAGAAGTTGCAAACAGCATACTTTATTTCAAACCTATTGACAAAATGTAGCAGTGTGGCCATAACTAACTGCAAGAGAAGATGGAAAATGTTGTACCTAACAAGGGTGTGAGTCATGTGCCTAATTTAAACTTAAGATTTCGATTATTAAAAGGAGAAAGGGAGAATAACATTGGGAGACATCTAGCAGTCTTCACAATACTACTTATTTATTATACAACCACAGGTAAGGCATTTAACCTCTCAGAGACTCAGTCCTCATTTGCAGACTAGGAATGTTGATCAAACATGCAGATAAGATTGTTACAGAACACTGTCAGCCACTGGGTTGGGTGCTGATGGATGTTAGTTATTATTATTAACGTGTATTCTTCATTTGAAGAACAAATAGCTAACAAGAGCCTCAATGGAAGTGTTCCCTCATCCTCTACTCGTAGTAAGTCAAATATTTGCCCAGGAAGCTTTTCAGGATTTTGAGTTCAGAATTTGATCACAATTTGCATCAGTGGTATTTCTGTAGATGTGAAAAGAGAGCCATTAGCCAAGAATTGTGGTTATTTACCAATAATTTAAATTGACATTACTCTTTTTGATGGTCCTTATTTGCTAAAGATATATGATGGTAAAGCCATAAAACTTTACTCACACTTTTAAAAATGAATCTACATGCTTTTCATTATTTGCTTATAGTTCAAGGATAATAGCCCTTAGTTCCAGTCTCTCTCAGATTCTGGTATGTTCCCACGAAAATGTCCATGCCACCAAATAATCCATATGCCAAAATTTTTAGTAGTTTAACTTAAAATGTTTAAAATATTAAAAATTTAACATGACCATATGACATAACTGTATAGAAGCTGAGGCTATAATATTTATATATTGTTTTTACTTTTTATTTAACATTGGGATTTAAAATTAGCAAAGTCACAATTTCCAGTAAGCACATTTAGCCCATATACACAAGATTTTTCTTTCTTCTGGAAAATGCTAATTATATTTTATTATCATTAATTCAATTATCACACTTAACATTTCAGTGGGGCACTAAATATTTCATATGTAACTTTTACTTGAATAATGACAATTGAGGTTAATTCAACACACACTTCAAACCACAACAAATCCATGTCTTCAATGGCAATGATTCACGCGCAATGAATATTTCCTTACCTTGACAGAATTCATTTAGTCTGATTTCAACAACTGTAACTGGTTTGTATACATCACTCTATGGAATATACACTATCATTATACTGTGTCTCAAGCATTGGAGGTTATAGTGGATGCACTACATTGAGAAAAGTAAATCTACTGAATAAAACACAATTGATACAAACTTGAACTTGTATATAATTTTCAGCTTAATTCTGAAAGTTGCTTTTCCTTCAAAGACCCTTGTTCCCTCTCTGTCATCCATTTTCTAGATATACCAACGTATGCACTTAAAACCCAAAATAGCAATCTTTTTAACCTTCTAAATCTAGATCTCAAACTTAAAAAACACGCTACTACATCAAGTGAGAAAAATAAAGGAAAATATAACTTCTACGTTACAAACAAGCTAACATATAACTGCAGCAAATTGTGCACCTCCTTTATTTTAATATGCTGCAAGGCTGTCTAGTACAGCACCGTTCTGCTTACAGTTGAAGAAAACGCTGTACCTGATATTGACCTTTTAAAGAAACCAAGGACAATCTTTTTTACAGGTTAAAAGACCATAAAAGTGCTAGTTCTGCCATTGCCAGAAGCACTAACTGAACCTCTAAAGAGAATTATTTGCAAGAAAAAGAAAAGATTTAGACAAGTTTCTATAATATGCACCATCTTTAACAAGAGAAATAGAAAAAAAAAAGTATATCAAATCAGCTATTAGGTAAAAATGAATTAACAAGAGTGGCTTGATGTCTTCTGAGCCTGGCAATGCTGTGTTGTGGTTTTGCCTTTAAAAAAATTCCTTATGTGTAGTCAGCAGGACTCTGGCCTTTTAACTTTTAGCATGCTTCTACAGTTAAGCTGCTCTGCTCCACACTCAAATAGCTGTCCACAGCTGCTGCAAATTGATTTATCCCCAGATAATGGCTGCAGCTGATGGCCAAAATGTCACTGAGAAACTCTTTAGCAATTTAAGGTGTATTTGGCCTAATATAACCTGATTTTAACCCTACTTTCAAATGTATTAGCCTCTGCATAAATTCTTTAAAAAACGCTCAAATTGTATTTAATATTCAAATTTTCTTTTCTCACAGGTTTGGAGAATTTTTCTGTAGCTAAGCTTGCAACAAAGCCCTCAAAGTATTGTAGAAGCTGCAGGAAAGAAGCCTTGCTACCCAGAGCTGGAAGCATCCAGGCTACACACAATGCCAGAGCTAGATTTCATTCAGAGAACACCAATTCAGATCACATTTGGGATTAAGTAAACATTACATAAGTCCTCATAGTACCAGCAAAATAGGTTAAACAGAATGAATATGAATGACAGAAAAAAAATTACTCTATTCTTTAAATAATCTTTAAGCATTATAAATATACTAGGGATCTATGTGTACAGAAAGTATAACTGTGAAAACCTATGAATAAAATATTGTATTTTTTAAAGTGTGAGTATATGTTATTATTTTCATTATCCACAAAGTGGAATACTTTCAGTTCAGGTTAATTCTCGATGTGGATCTTCAGAAATCTTTAGCAAAGATGTTTCTTTCCTAAATATACAATCACATGTAGGGTAGAACTAAAATGGTTAAATGTTTATGAGTTAGACCATTTCAAGTCTCAAAAAACTTGTGTATGAACTATTCATATGACTGATTTGAGCCTTTGAGGACTTTCTTAGTAAGATGCAATACACAAGGATATTAATCTGACTTGGTTAAAGGAAATTCTATCTAGACTTCAGAATCTCCCTCTGAGAGTTTCTAAAAACATATTTAGTGGATTTTCCACTTCTGTTTTTAAGCAATAATTTATAGGCCACCATAAAGAATTCATTTACTAGTGATATCCAAAATACCAGGCAAAGTTATAATTTTACTAATACTTCACAAGATCACTAAAATTACTTAGTATAACATGAATTTTAAAAATGAACAATGTCTGATCCCCATGTCTAAACCAACATTTTTTATTTCTTTAATGGCTTCCGGGTTTCCTGAAATATTAGTGGCTTGACCCAGTTTTACACATAGATTGAATTCAGCCACTTTTAATGCTGAAGTAATATTATCAAGAAGATGGCTTTTGTCCAGAACCTTCTCCTTTTCATATGTGCATGTTTACATTCTTCAAAAAATGTGAACAAAAGTATTATCAACACATTCCACTCTAGAAAAATTATCGCAATTCTCTAAAAGCAAAGAGTTAATGATTTCAGAGCTATTTAATGTAGACTATTCCTATTTAGAGTATGTCTCAAATATAAGATGAATTATTCGACAACTGATAAGGTCTACAGAAATTCCTAATTCACATAATAATAATAAAATAATCCCCAGACTTCAGGCATTTCAGTAAATAAAAAATGTAAAAGGCAGGAATAAATGAAAGAAATATCTGCAATGATAAATGTAAAGTAGAGAGAAAATTAGGTCACTAAATGGAGACATGTATAATGAATCATTTGATGTCATATGTAAAAAAGGGTTCAGTATTTATTGAAAAATGATTTTTAAATAGAAAATTCATATACAAAGCATTAGTTTTAATCTAAGAAAAATAAGTGATTCTGTCATAATTAACATATTTATTACATGAAGAACAGATTACAATTCATTCCTTCTGTTCATGACAATATTAACAAATACCTCATGCACTGAATTTCAGGCTCTGCAGGGTGATGAAGGAAAATGTAGAGGGGACAGTTCTTAAATTAATGGTCAGATCTAAGAGTCACTCACATTTCAGAACACTGACCAATGTACATAAAAAATTCATGGTCTTTTTAATTTTGTTTTTAAAAAAACTAATTTTTGTGGATAAAAATTTGTTAGTTATTGCTTTTAGATAGCTTGGGGCCAAGAACAATTGGCTGTGAGTTCAATTGGGTAATTGCTGTGCTTGAATTTTAACATATTAAAAGATAAATCACTGTGTGTTTTGATCTACCTTAAAAAAAAACTTATTTTCTCTTTAAATTATAAACTAACATAAACTTCTCAGCAATGAGCAATCAACGACATCTTCTACAGAAGCAATAGTATGTTTAACTTTTTAATTAATTTTAATTTTATTTCATAAAGATAATTTATCTTTATCATTTTGGATACCAATTCACTGAAATCAGGAAATTGGTAGCCTTTTAATATACAAATTACATAAATTTAAAAATAATATTTTTAGTGTTTCACTTGAGGTTATGTTATTTCATCTTTTATTCCAAGAAATGTTTCACTGAAGTAAATGGAAGGGAGTTTGTCCATGAGAAACAATAAGATCTTAATTGTGTTTTGCTGTATTATTTTTCCTCTGGGTGAAAAAAGAGTAGAACTAGAAAAATTCCTGTTTCCTGTTTATTTAACAAACATATTCACCTACAAAATAACTCCATTCCCTCCCTCCCATTTGTGTTTCTCAAGACTGCAGCGTTTATGCACATGTGCATCAACACCTGAGAGTGACAGGGTCTGATGTGTGTCTTCCTGCAGATGCAGTGCTCATGGTCATGAGGGAATGGATGTGTAATACTGTGATGATACCAGCCAAGTAATATAATGTGGTGCCGTTAGGAACATTATTCATAGTTGATGAACACATACCTTTTCTAGTGAAACACATACATTTCAGAAAGAAATGCATAGATCATTTACTGAAGCACATTTATTATAGCAAAATGTGTACCTCAACTAATGAAACACATAGATCATAGAGTAAAATGATTATACTTATATTGAGCAGATTTAACCATTTATGGAGATTTTAGAAACGAACCAGTTTTTGTTCAGGCCAAAATTGAGGCCAAAACTGAGTTGACAAATAATAAACTAAATATTTGTATTAAATATGATACAATATATAATTATTTAATTGTATTTTGTATTTGACTGGCTATTTAAAACAATGAAGTTTTATGCATCTCCAGCTCTATAGTTTTAGCTACAATCACTTATGCACAAATAACAGGATATATCTTTTAACATCCCTTCCAGTGAATTAACCAGCACTAAATATGAGTAGCAGTGAGAAACTGAAATATGATGTTTGGGAAAGGCAGGGAGCATTTGGGGGTGCCAATTTATTGCTTCCCTTCAAATAAAATTTAGCACTTGCCTTTTGACACAATTGTTTTATTCTAGGACTAGCAGCAGATCTTGACACAATCTACCTTTATCTGCAGTAACGAATGCCAAGAAAAGCCAGAAACAGGATGTGAGTCAGTGCCCCTGCCCCTCCAGGGTCAGCAATAAACTATCAATTCCCACTGCATAAATTCAGTTAGCTCTGGCTCTCTATTGCCCTGAAGAATAGAGTGGGTCAAACACTTTGTTTATGACTAAGGAATCTCTCAGTATACCAAGCTTTGACCATAACCCTAACTCACCAGTGCTGGGGATAGATGTGAATTCTAGGCTCTTGTTTTGGTGAGAACATAATTCACGTGCACAAACATTGCACTCGGAAACTTTGCAGGATTGATCTGATTTGTGTCATTGCTCCGTGTTGTATGTGAATGACTATTTTGGCCTGGCTTTGTGTTGAAGCCATGCAGAATGGCCTCTACCAACTTTTAACTTAATTTTGAAAGGTAAAACTAAGTTGAAGAATTATCTTCTCTATTTTGCTTCTCTTTCATCCTATTAGTACATGAGTTGACCAAAGACACAGAGAAGTAAAGGGAAAAAAGCAAAATCAAATGTGAAAAATTATTCTCAAAGGAAGGTAAACAAAATCTTTCTAGGTGCATAATATAAATGTTTTTGTTCATTACTTAATGCAACTTATCAGCCTAAATTTCAAATGCTTATCTACATTCAGAAGAAGTAAATCTTAATTTTATGTTTCATTTTTTAGGATCTTCTCCTTGACATTCAAGACATTCTTCATTTTAGAATGAGACATTGACCTGCTGATGTTTGTAGTTGACTTAAGAACTGCCATCCTTTCCAACTTTGAATTGAGAACTTGGTTACAGATGTTTATTATATTAGAAAGGTTCTATATTGAAATGTATAGTACATCACGATTAAATCTTTCATTTGTAGTTTGTTTTTATGTTCCCTTCCCCCATACTGTATATTCTGGAGTTCTTGGGTATAAGACGTATAGGGGGATAAATCTGAGTTAACTGTAATATTCAACATAATAAACAATGAATTTTTCACTGAGATTCTCCACTTTTTTCTTAAGTTATAGGAGCTCATTTCATTATTTGTTGAACCCTCCAGTGACCCTGGGATTTCACTATATAATTTATGTTTCCTGATACAATTCAACAGTGTAATCTTATGATTTATGTGCTTCATTTATAATTTGATCATCTCAGTATAATGCATGTTTTTCTGCATGATTTATGTACTTTATCCCATAATATATGTGTTTCACGGTATGATGTATGTATTCATCAGCTATGTATTATGGCCCTGGTGGCACAGTCCTAGAAAAGGAGGTAGAATACCCCAGCCTCAGAGTAAGTCCTGAGGTTAATTGCAATCAATTCACCTTCCACACAATTACACTTTCATCTGCTGGAGCTTGTGAAGTGAGCATGCTTACCATGGCAGCAGCAGGGAGGCAAGCGTGCCAGTTTCTTTTTTTCTAGATCCAAGAAAAAGCAGATTCCATCAGCAGATCAGGAAATTGGAGCCCTACGATATGGTTTTCTTTGAAAGCAACAACAACAACAACAACATATTTTCCATATTATTAATCACATTTCCATTTTTCTGATATAACCTGATTTAAGCTGTAATAAATACATATTTATAGAAAGACTGGCAACAAATAAACTTTCATTTCAAATAAGCAGTTTTTAAAAATAGTAATTATTTAAGAATCATTGAAATATCTCACAGGGAACTCTCCACAAAGCATACTTTCAAAAGGACTTTCACTAAACTCATTTGCTCAACAAACATCACTGAGTTCTATGTCAGGCATTTTTATTTTCTGAAGTTTTCTTTTCTGTTACATTTACTCATCCATTCATTTACTCAACAAATATGTAGTAAGCTCTTCCTTTGTTCCAGGCTAGTATAAAACAGACCAAAAGCCTGTCTTCATAATGTCTGTATTTCGTGGTAGGAAACAGAAAATAAGCAAAATGGGTAAGTAAAGCAAATGATACAGTAGACTGGGATTTGATAAGGGCTATACAGCAAAATAAAGCAAGGAAAGGGAATTAGAGTTCCCAGTTGGAATTATGACATTTTTAAAATTAAGTTAGACACTTGATAAAAGCTTCACTGAGAAGGAGAGACATTTGAACAAAAAGGACAAAGGGGAAGAGAGGACGAAGATGAGTTCAGGGAGGTGGTAAGAGAAAGAAGACTAAGCAGGGCCATGGGGACCATTGCCAACATTTTAGATTCTACTTCGATCAAGGAGGGAGGCCTGTGATAAAAACAGAGATATAATATGTGCTGACTTCTGCTTTGAAAGGACCACTCTGGGTGCTCTACAGGCCCATCTGTACGCAAAGGTAGAAAGATAGGGACTAGTTTGAGGCTATTGCAATAGTCCAGGCTACAGGTGAAAGCATATTGGTTTAGGGGGACAGTAATGAAGACAGTGAAAAGTAGTTGGACTCCAGATAATTTTTTCAAGTTAAACTGACAGAATTCTAAGAGGGATTGGATACAGAGTGCGAAAGAGAGAAGCCAACTTATTTGTAAGGACATTAAAGTAGAAGCTTTAAGCAAATACTTGAATACTGCTGAATTGTTATTCACCTGGAAAGTGCATGTTGATAACCAGAAAATTACTGACCACAGTATTTTAGTTCATGTTTTCTTGATACATATTCACACCATGTCAAGTCCTTTTCATGTCTTTGTTCAGTGAGTATCAAGTGCTTTATCTTCCAACCTGATTTAATCTCCAAACAGGTCAATTTGGTGTGTGTGATTATTTTTATTTCAGCAGTATAAGTAAAGCAAAATAATGGAGAAAAATGAAAGTGTATTTAGTTATTGTGCTTTGATTCATCGAAATTATTTGAAATAATTCCATTTACATTTTGTGATTTTATCAATATAAATCTTAAAAAGCAATCATTTATAATGATTAACATTTTATTTAATCCCTTTATTACCATATAAAGCATATAAATAGAAATACGTTATTTATGTTTAAAGTAGAATGATGTTTACTTAAGATACTAAAAATATTTCAATACATTTATATACAGATAGTTTTCAAACAACAAATAACATTTATTTTTTGGCCATGAAATAAACCAAAAAATAATATCTAATTCAATATTTCCATCTAAGCCAAATTTATTTTCAAACCAATTTTAAATTACATTGATAACACTATTGCCTCCCAAGCCATAAAGATAGTATAAATGTTGCACATTTTCTAAGTCTGAAAGGTAAATTTATAAATGTTTTAAGATTGGGCTTCAGACATGAAATGTCTATCTTTAGAAAATAATTATTATTTTGGTATCTATAAGTAGGTTTCAGGAAAGAAAAGGATTAGAGAAATCTTGACTAATGTTTCACTAAGTTACAAAATTAAAAAGAACAATCACTTTAAAATACTTATTTTTAAAATTCAAATAAATCAATTTTTACATTATTATCAGAAAGGATTTCTTAAAATTATTGGGATCGTGAATTTTGAAAGTAAAAGTGATTAGTAGTATTACAAAAGTAATTTCCCAATGTTTAAATATTATTCAGCTCCAAAGGATGAGCATTCTTTATTTCAGTTATACTAAGTAGTATATTAAAGGTAAAATGACAGACAAGTAAAAATATATGAAAATGCTTACTCTTTCCGTATGTTTCCTTTTATTGTCCAATAGAAAATTGTTTTAATGTAATTTAAAAGATAGTTGTATAAATTTTGTGTGTGTGTGTGTGTGTGTGTGTGTGTGTGTGTGTAAAATCATTAAAACCAAGGTTTTGAAGATTCTCCATTATGCAGGATTTGAGTACATAATTTATGGCGTCCAGGCCCCACTATGTCCATTCTTTACGACCTGGGGCACAGCATCAACCCCTCAGCATCTTTACTTCTAAAATAGTAACAAATGTAAAAGGTAGTCTATATGGACAAGGCGTGGTTTAATAGAAAAATCCCTGTGATCCTTCACTTAGGAAGATAATTAGTAAAACTAAAAAGAAAGAGTCAAGGCATCCAAGTTTCCATTACACATATACAATTCAAACACTTCTTATGTACTAATTACTGTGTTAATTTGTCAGGCATTCAAAAATAATTAAGATTATCCACTAAAGAATGTATTCATTTACTAGGGGATTCAGTTATTTATAAACAATGTGTTAAGAGCTATGACAAATAAATAGATAGGGTGCTGCAAAGTGTGAAATAAATTCATCTAACCAGCTTGATCAAATCAGAGTGAAAGAAAAGACTTCCATAAAAATTCCTGGAAAAGGTGGGACATGTACAGAGACATAAAGAGTAAGCACTAACTCAGAAGAAAGGGTAGGGGGCATAGGAGTAAAAGAAATTAAAGGAGCAAAAGCCCAGAGGTAATTGAAATATTAAGGCTTCAAAGGCCGTAAAGATGAGCATTCAAGGGCTTAACCTGGAAGGGTAGACAAAGATCAAATTCCAGGGTATCTGAATCTTATCCTGCAGAACGCAATTCACCTTGCCTTGTGCTGGGTACCCAGATGTGTTGTGAATGGGTTTACACCTGTGATCTTTTCAGCTTTCAAATGAAGAGAGAGACCCAGTTTAGCCAGAGCCCCAGTTAAGCCATCTCAGACCTTGGACTATTGTACCCACTTTTTTCACTGTGCTCTATAAATATGATCATTTCCTGTAATGCCATGACATGAAAAAGTTAGGAATCATTCTTTGGTCATGGTAAGTCTTAAATGGTACCTGTCAAAAGGCAAGTTTGTTTTAGCCAGACACATCTGCTTAGAGAAGTATTCTTTCTCCCCCACCAACCCAGGACTGTGAATCCCTTCCTATGGCAGGAGAGAACACAGGAGGCAGCAGAATACAAAGGAAGGCAGGGTGCTCAGTCTGCACCCAGGCACAACAGAGCTACAATGCCACACCACCATTTCTGGGTAATGAGGGAAGCTGGCAGCCAGAATTTTGCAGAGTGCATTGGAAGGAAACAAAGCTTCCATAGTAATACCTCTGATAAACACTGGGCATTTAATAGGAACCTTGAACAAAAGTATCCGCAAAGAAATAGGAATGAGGAGCCTGTTATAACAAAAGGGCATTCCAGTACAGATCAGCATGGAGCACTCAGGAGAGGCCTGCATAATTCAACAAGCTCAACGAAAGGAGAAATCCACAAGCACCAGAACAGAAACTCATGTCTGAGTCAGATTTCTCAAAGGGGTTTCTCCAGTTCACTAGTGGTGACAAGTTGTATATTTACATTGTATTTAACTAATGTTAGTTAACAGACATTTTTTAAGTATTTTCAAGATTCCAAGAGCTGTTCTATGTCTTTAACAAATGCGGCTACATTTGTAACTATTGTGGCTACACCTTATAACAATCCAGTGAGGTTGTGTCAATAGAATCCATAAGTATTCTGATTTTACAAATGAAGAATAAAACTTTCAAGATTACACAGCTATAAAGTGATAGAGTCAAGATTCTACCCATTTGTTTGGCTCCAGAATCAGTGACCTTAACAACTATGCTCTGTTATCTCATAAAATTCTACATTCTGTGATTATAACATTAGGGCATAACATAATAAATATATAATATGACATATACGTATTCAGTCATACAAAATCTATATAGCTTTCAGTTACTAATGTTTTTACTCCCAACAATCCATTTTCCATATAGCAATAAAGAAAGCTCCCCAAAATATTAACGAAATACAGATTATACATTATTTTGCATGAAATCCTTCAGAGGTTTCACATGATTCATAATTTAAAATCCACAGTGGCCACTATGGTTTAAAGATAATCTATTATCCATTTCAACCTTTAGCTCCCAGGGTCATAAAATTTTCTCCCTTTATCACTCAAAGCACTCTATTCAATTTTCTTGTTTTGTTCTTCACTAGATTCTTCGGTGGACTCCTAATCATTAAGATTGTTCCCTTAGTGTCATCTGTCATAATTCTTCAATGATCACCCTATCTATAATAGATTCTTCCCACACCTTTTTAAATATTATCCTGATTTCCTCCATAATATTTAGCATTCTCTGAAAAAAATATTTTAAATTTTTTTACTTTTTGCTATGTATATATTATGCAGAATATTAACATAGTAAATTGTTATTGCAATATATTGCAGAATATTAACACATGGAAGCAGTTCACTTACATGAGTCATGCCAATACCTAGAACAGTGTGACATTACCTAGACAATTGGTGCTCAATACTTCTTGAATAAGTAAATGCATGAATTATCCAAGGAAACAGATTAGCTAAATGCTTTCATTCAATCAATGATAAACTTCTATTTATTTCTGAGAAAAAAAAATCATTTTAATAGCTAGTAAAAAATGGGTGATTTATGAAATTTCCTAATTTTTATAGAACCAGAATAACATAATGCACAGAATTGTGACATTTACAGACTTGCTTTGAATCTTGGTATCTTTAATTACAAGTTCTTTATGAGCTTGGGTAAATTATCTAATCTAGTTATGCCATAGTTTTCTTAAATTTATATTGCATCACCATGTAGTACAATGTATAGACTAAATAAAATAACATAAAATCTTTATCATGGAAATTGGTACTCAGTTAATGTTAGCTGTCATTATTACTATTATTAAAAAATTAAAGTTAAAATCTCCCTTTCACATTGAAAATTTCAAAATGAAGATATATTGCTTTATTCATAATAAGATAATATTGCTTATTTGTCTAAATTATATTTTTATTATTATTTTGTTTTTTAGTTTTTTGATTAAGATACCTGGGTATAACAGTGTACGGCATACCATAACTTGATGATATTTTCTTTGAAAATATGGAAAAAAAATTGCTCAATTTCAAATGATGAGGACTAGAATCCAAACATACGTTTGTACAATGTTTTTGTACAATGTTAGAAGAAGCAAAAATGATTTGTTTAGATTCAATTAAGAGTAAATGCACAAAAAATTATCCAACATTTTATTTTAGCAAAAAATATAAAATCTACCCTATTAAAATATCCAACATATTCATATTTAACATGTTCAACCCATAGCAATGTTCAGTTATAGAAATTCGAAGACATACTTAATACACAATAGTAATGACATGCAATCCGTATCTGTTTGTCAGTTCAGTGATAACTATAGTATTGCATTAGTTTGGTGACATCGAAGTTATGCAAAAGAAGTCCAAACTCTATATAAAGTATTAGTTACCTCGCCTAAGAAAAGTGACATACTATAATACTATTTAGCTGTTTTAATAAGATATACAAAGTGGTCATCCTTCAGAATGCTTCGACATTACATTTCTGTGGCCAGTAGTCATTAGACTTGGAGATTCATTTCCAATCAGTGTTACTAAATGTTTGTATTTTTTCCCCAATCTCATAAACACTTCATTGGTGAGTTGTCCAATTATAAAGAATAGAATTTTGTCTCACAATTTTCAGTACTCCTTTATTAAGTCTAGGCCATCTACTCCCCTCCAAAAATCATTCATTACTTAATTTCTCCTCAAACTAGGATTTTAGGGGAACTGTAAGTCAAGAAGAAAATCTCAGACGTATTGAACGTAATATATATATTGGTTGACTGATAGTTTTTGCCTAATCTTTTACAATAAATAAATGCTGGAAACTATTGTTTCACTGTAAACAGTAACAATAAGTGTAATTCTTATGAGTCATACCTAGGAAGGTTATCAAAGCAAAATATCCAGGTTGGACAGCCAACAGCCCAGCTTCACTAGAATCATAAAATGTGATCTAGCTTGCCTGGTGGCTGTATATATTAGAATACATGTTGTTTATTATTATCTGTATGTATTTTTATGATTCTTTCCAGCAGAGAGGTTTTATAATAAAGATTTCAAAACTCCTGAAGGAGGAAAAGGCTTGGAGTGAACTTTATACTTCTCTTTGGTTATTAGTCTAGTTTTGGAAACTCATGTTGTAAGACTAAGCTAGCTATCTGTCCATACCACAAAATTCATATGATCCGTCTGGGAGGCATAGTAGTGAATAAACACAAGGGGTCATCAGCTATTTTCAAAATTTTGTACCTAAAAGAAATTATCCTCAGCTTGGTCCTCAACTCTGGGGTGCATGGTTTCACTTATTGCAGGCTAAACCACTGCTAAGGGACTGCCTTTCCAAACGGACATCTTCCTTTCCAAGTTAAAATCTATAAATCACATATAAAACGCTTTCTAAGAAAAAAGAAAGCCTATTTTTAGTTTCCCTTAGAAAACAAGCAAACTTGGGAAGGAGGGAAGTGAAATAAATGAGTCTGGTAAATTATAGTTATCAAACCATCTATGAAAAATCTCAATTATCCAGCCCCCTCTGCTGCTTCAGCTAGGCTTTCCACACTGGAAGCTCTGTGAAGCTTAATAACTCTAAAAGCATCTAGATTTTCTTTCATTGATCAGATTGTCCTCATTTTCTTTCTGATTTTCATCTGTTTGGAAGTGAATGTGAAAAAGAGGTTCCTTGAAGCAGCTCAGGAAGGGAGAAAAAATTTAAAAGGTCTAAGCAAATAAACTGTTAAACTGCAAGCAGCGATGTACAACACAGCTCTCTTTACATGAGGTTTGGGAGGCATTTTACTGAACTGTCTGTGAAAGAGCTATGTAAAGCTAGGGATTGAGGGAGTGAAGTGAGAAGGCACAAAATTGTAATGCTTCCCAGAGTGGTCCAGCTCAGTTCCATCCCCCAAGGCGCCTCCCCACCACCCGCTCTCCCCCTTCCTCCTCTAATGAGAACACATTAAGCCTTTCTCAATGCCCTGATGTGCTCTTACACTGCAGAATCCTTGCATTGCAATGCACAATGCAGTCCCAGGATTTCTAACATTATAAAGAGAGAGAAAATGCTTTCTAGACAGCTCATCCAACCCCTCCCTGGCGCTCAGCAGGGATTTAAGTGTGTCTACTTCTACTGAAAGTAAATGCATGTTTTTGCCCCCAACTAAAAGGGACTTTTTCCCTGTTTCCTGCTCACAAAGGCATCTGTATATTCTCTCCGAATCTTACTCTTACACTGTGGACATTGTCAGAATTTGGAATTGTAGACCACACACACATAGTTTATGCTCTCGGTTTATAATACCTTCTCATTTTATTTCCTCACATACTTTGCCCATTATTTTTAAGCTCTTCACGGAGATAAAGGACATGTTTAACCTAGCTAGGAAAGCTGGAAGTCCAAATTAATTTCAGGAAAAATTGCACCACTTAATTTCTATTTTGCTTTTATACTCTCTCTCAACTGTGTTGGAATCCGAGATTACATTTTCAAAGAAGTATCCAAAACACTTCCACCATCCAGCTTCTTTTGACTTCAGTGAAAATTTCATATAAATAATTAAAATGAGAGTACCTCTTCCTTCGGGATTTCCAAGATTATGTATGTACTATATTCAGTGAAGAAAAAACTCTGAATGTTCTTTGCACGAGAAATGCTTTCCATAGACCCACACTCTGCTGTTGCTCAGCCCAAGGACAGTTTCTGAGTCACCAACTGGCACTACAAATGATGGACAGCAGAATGAAGCCTCTGTTCTGACCAGAGGTTAAATACTTGTAGGAAACCAAGCAGCCCAACCCCTGCTGCTGTCCTGGGTCCCTCCCCTGCTGGCAGAGTATCAGCAACTTTTATGAAACATTGACCTGATAAAAGCAAATATAACATAATGATGGATTTAAAACAGGAGAAAGTTTGACTTATCTAGTGGAGGAAAAATGTATAGAGGTTTGTAGTTTTAGTCATTTTAGGTGATTCTTTTGTTATAGTTGTTTCTGGGAATTTAACAGTTAACTCCCGCCCCACCCGCAAAGCAGTTCATCTACTAAAACAAGCTCATAGCGGCAAGTGGGAAAAAAAAACATGTTTCATTTTTTAAACTTTCATCAAGCAAGAGAGCTAGCAGTGTTGGTGCTGTATGGGATTATACGACAGAGATGTCATGTAGGCTCCAGGTGAAAAATTAAATGTAAATTGTTAACTGATAACTGGGCATTGGAACTCCAGTCAAATTAAAGGGATCAACTATCACTACTCCTATTTATCTTGCCCTGTATTTTCCTGAGGTTGTTTTTGAGAGGAAAAGTACCACCCTCCCCACCCCTTTCAAGCTAAAATGAACAGCTTCATCAGTCTCAGACTGCCTATCCGACACAGATTCAGGGTCAGTTTAGAACGAAGCAGTCAAGCAGAATGCTGAGCACCTTGATGACAGAACAGCTGAATGAAAATTTGCTATTTTCTCTTTGGTTTGCTTTTGCCAATTATTTTTTGTTCCTTGTCCCCCAGGTATAACTTCTATCTAATATAATTTATTCAAGTCAACCAAGATTATTGACTAACACCTATGTACAAGGAAATTAAGAAATGTGCTGACAACTGGGAAAGGTGGATGATATTACAGTCAAGGTCTCCTTGACACAGGTCGAGCAGGGGTTTTTACCCAGTGTGTGACAAAGTGATTTTCTCCTGCACAGTTCTCTAGCTTTCCTGATAGGTTTGTACCCAGACCTCAGTGGGTCACTGCTTATTCCAGGCTTATACCAGGCTCCTAGATATAAGATGCCCACCTCTCCTTTGCAAACCAGAAAACAACTTGCTCAGTCAAAGGGCATGAGGGAGGTGCGTAGGCCCTAATAGTCATTTATTACTATTACTTTGGGTTGATTTGGGTTTTTTTTTGTTTTTTCTTTTTAGACAGGGTCTCATTCTGTGGCCTAGATCGGAGTGCAGAGGCATGTTTATCTTTCACTACAGCCTTAAACTTTTGGGCTCTAGTGATCCTTGATCCTCTAGTCTCAGCCTCCCAAGTAGCTAGAACTACAGGCATGTGCCACCACACCCAGTTAATATCTTTATATTTTTGTAGAGATGAGGTCTTGCTCTGTTGTTCAGGCTGGTCTCAAACTCTAGGTCTCAGATGATCCTCCTACCTTGGCCTCCCAAAATGCTGAAACTACAGATAATGCCACTGCACCTGGCTCTGATAGGCATTTATTATAGGAGTTGGTATGGCATGCTGAGTTCCCAGATAAGGGAGTGGTCACTCTCACCTGGGAATAGTAAGGAAAAGTATGAGACATTTGACCAAACACACGAGTTAATCCCTGGTATCTTGACTGGTTCAAGCTCTAACCTTTGACTTTTCTTTAATTGGTCATCCATTATGTACCCTATCATTATCTGCAAACATGATTAATTACACCAAAATGTATTGTTTTTATATAGCAATTTACAAGTAAACCAAGTTCATGAGAATAAACACACACATATACTATACAAACTCTTCTAATGTCAGGAACTTCTAACTTCTACAGAGTCCCATTTCTTTGGTCTCCTCAAGGAGGTAACTGCCTCGTTATCAAATAATAGTTTCTAATATAGTTTCCTCCCAGTTTTCTGCACATGCTTTCTTTAATCTGAATGTTTTGGTACAATCTCTTCAGAATACAGTGGTCACTCTAAGAGGGTCTTGAATTATTCAGCATCCGGGGACTTCTTAATCTTAGAAGTTATCTAGTTGCTAAGCAGAACCATTGTTTGTTCTAACTTTCAATATACTTGCAATTCCACAAAGAAACCAAAATAGAAAGTAAAATGATTTTGGCTAGCTCAGTGTATGCTTAAGTCTAGTTTTGAGGCAGCTCTATAGCCAAGTATTTCTGACAAGGGGCATTTGCCAAAAGCAGATTTTCATACACTTTCCCAAGTTTTTAAAATTGAGTTTGAGGTTTTATTGCTTCTTTTGCTTTTTTTCCAAACTTAGTGGCTTTCTTTTACTGGCTTGTGCTCAGCTTGAGCATACTAGAAAATAAAATAAAAGTTAACATATATCATTGGAGACAGGCCTGAAAAACTAATTTAAATGTTTGACATATTTTAGTTAGATAATCTGACAGGGAAAATTTCAGGTCTTAATTAGATGCTTTAATTATTCCTTATTGGTAAAATGAATCTTTATTGATAGAATTTGAAAGAAATTAAACTGAAAACACTGAAATTTGCCTTTCCTTTGTTGTAATTTTTGTTATATTTTCAAAAATAAATCTTGATTGCTTATCTCTACACTGTTCTTTTCTTTTCTTCTTCTTCTTTTTTTTTTTTTTTGTTCCTAGCCTTTTATTCTTGTTTGGGATGCCAGAGAAATAAGTCAGATTTAAAAGCCACTTCACAGATGTAGTTATTTTTTTCTGATTATTAGTAATCATGGGAACTTTTTTATAGAATATCTAAAATTTAAATGCAGTCTGGAGGAAGACAATACTCCTTTGTGTCTGTTGAGTGAAACCTCCTATTTGCCTTTGTTGTCTGAACGTATTTCACCCTTCTGTCAAAGTGTGTCCACTCTAACCTTTCCTTTCGCTCTGCTGGCATCTCTCCAGTCTCCAAAATGCATGTTTGACTCTCATCTGACACCTTTAACTGATACAGTCACAACACTTCTTTGCATAATGAGCAGGCATTCCCTACCCATCAGAAAGGTAATTAAAAAAATGTTTAGATTTTTGTTTTCATAGACGTAACAGTATAAATGCAACTTCTGCTCAATTAAGCTCCAGTGACAGTGAGGGGGGGGGGAGGAATGGTTCTTAAATAAGTGTGGATTTTACGCTTCTATCTTAAAACTGGAGATAAGGATTTGTGATTTTCCCTCCCCCATGGAAAGAAATCTTTAAATAAAGATGTCTTCATCTGAATTGACCACCGTTTATAAAAGCAAATCTGGTTGGGGCTCTGCTGCTTATGCTGAAGGAACATTCCTCCCCATTACAACGGCATTTGCACATTTATAGGAGGAATAAAGAAAAAGATGCATGATACATGTGAAGGAGCCTTCTTTCTGCCATCCAGAGAAAGAAGAACTAAAAGGATTATAAAAGTTCAGATTAAAATGATATAAAATCTAGCATTTGGCTCCAACACTAGTGCCTTGGTCCTCTGAAGCTAATCTGTATGCACTCTGTGACCTCCTCGCAGCGAACCCTGCTAAATATATTATTCCCACGGGGGCTTTCACTGCTGCTTGGTGTCAGAAATCAATATGTATGAGGCGCGTGGATGGGAATTTCTAATAGATCTGCCTGGCCCTGTGCTGCTTTTCAATATCTGCCTTGGACTATTAGTGCCGCCTCGGTGCCTGTGAAATAACCGAGATAATCTTTTAAGGTGCACTGTTAAGGTGGAACCTAAATGTTGCTGTTTCAATTAAAACAAAAATTATATTCATAAATCAGTCAGGTCTGTGTAACCTTGTATAGTCACTCTGGAAGGCTGATTAGAAACAAGGTAGGATTTAAAGCTTTTGGGAGTGCAATGTTATTTTTAACTTCTACTTAGAGTTTGAAGAAAGGTTTTACATTTTAAGTCTAATAATGTGTTATTTGGAGAGGGGTATAAGGTTAGAAATGAAATTTATAAAGCTGAGAGTTCTCGAATCAAACAGTGTGTGTGTGTGTGTGTGTGTGTGTGTGTGTGTGTGTGTGTGTGTGTGAGATCACCTTAATAACAGAGAAAAAGAGTCATAGTATGTGGTTAGCAAAGTCATTTTCCCCATATTAGGTGGGAACACATTTGCACATGGTTCTTTTTCATATAATTTATTCACACTAAAATTATTGCATGAGTGATTTTTTTGGATAACTGCACAAATTAATTTTATCACCATCAAGCAATTGTGCCATGTCTTTATTTGTACTTATATCTGTACAGCTATTTGGAGATAAAAGTGTGCAAGAAAGTAGTTCATTAAAGTTCCATGTTAGCCACCCTCATTGATGAATATCTTTCTTCAGTAGCCCAATAGCCTGAGCACAGGGTAAAGAGGTGTTGGTCTGAGCAGTGTAGAGGGACCATAGCATCAGTCTGGGTTCTCCTTGTTTTCCTCTTTGTTTGCAGGTTAATGCTCAGAGGAAGCTGTTCTGGCTCAATGTACAGAGATGGAGCACCCCAAAAAAACTAGCAAAGGTACTTCATCATTACTGGTAGTGGTAGTATCATTATTAGTATCAATGGAGAACAGGGAGGAGGTCTATGACCCACACATACATGCATCTGGGTCCTCATGCAGCAAGGCTGGGTTCAAATCCCTGCATGGTGTGGCACGAAGAGAGCCCTCACCCAAGAGGATCATGTTTGGTCACCTTTAGCTCTGTTGCCTTGCGAGGCTGTCACCCTACCAAAGGTTGATGAACTGGCATATAACTGTTTTCTGTTTTTCTTGTTTTCTTCCTTTCTTGCACACTCCACTTAGCACAGCACAATCCACCTGACAACCTTCTGAAACACCTTGACTGCTTGTCGGGCCTTCTCTGGATTGTATGTGAGGCCACAGCATACAATTGGTGATATGGGGCTCTAAGCTGGAAACATCAAAAAGGCAGCACCAAAAACCACAAGGCTAGTAATCCTCTGTTCATTAAGAAGCTGCCTTTAAATAATAGCTCTGTCTATTCTGTCTTTATTTATAGTGACAGCAATGTAATTGTTGAGGGAAAAAGTACATACTTTTTTAAGAATACTCACTTTTCTACTTACTTTCTGATTTTCAAAAAATTGAAGAAATTGAACTTACTAAACTGTGACTATTACTCTCAGCACAAATTTCCTAGACAACATGTAAGAAAACTCCCTTTAAGGCAGTTTCTCTTTCACACTTGTTCTGCTTTAAAGATGCTATCTCATAGGTACATTTCTATGTGATTTGCGATGGCACTTCAGAATTATAAAAATAAGAAAAAGTTTGACGCACAAGAAACCAAACTTGTCTTTGACTTCTTTGTTCAAGATATGGAATTCTATGCATTCACTTTATTCAAAATATTACCAAAACCCATAAATAAAATGTAAATGTTTACAAAGTATTGTACCACTAGATTTGTTTCTTTTTCTCTATCATCCAGAATGGAGAAAACAAGCCAGTCAGCTCAATTTTCAGCTGGGCATATAACACAGTCATGATCTCCCATGAGAAATTCCCAGCAGTTTAATCCGTCTGGAAGTCCCTCTCCTCTAAATCCCCCCTTCTTTCAAACCTTCAATTAGAGATTTGCGAAAATCATCTATGTGTTTTCTGCATCTTCCAGAGAGGTGTGACTTTGTGAAGCAGTGGCCATAAGCTTCAGCATTAGTGAGGGGAATAATAACAGCATTGTATAAATGAGTACTCTTAACTAATATAAAATTTAAAAAGGGAAGAGGGAAAAAAACCCACCTGTACAGTAATGTTAAACTATCTGCTTTTATACTGACTGAATAATAGTAACTTCCTGAGCAATGCAATTAAACGTAAAGAAAAGTAAAAAGGAATACATTTTAAAGGTGACTTCTTATCAAGATATTGATGCCTAAGATCAATTCAAGCAAAACACATAATAAAACAAACAGCAGCAGTGATAACAAAATGTGTAATAAAAATGAGTATAGGCATAAAGTGTTTATAATAACACAAAGATACTATTTTTTCTCAATATTCTTAATATCCTATTTTTGCTTAATATCCAAAAATGCCTTGTTAATAAATTTGCATAATCTTTTTTGGTATTTCTTTCTTTGACAGAGTCACTACAATTATATCTGTCACAGAATGCCTGAAGAAGTATATTGCATAACATCCTTATCCTCATTAAATATCAATTACTTCTGTAATAGTTTGAACACAAAGAGAAATGACCATTGAAATCTCATGAATTTATCCATCTAACTAAGAAAACAGAGAACTTTTCCTTTGTGAACAGATGCTCCAACCTGGTGGTCAAAGATAAAAAAATCTTTATTTTACAGTCAACATCATTGATGCAAAATCTGTCAACTGGCCAAATAAGGGGAACATATATTCAATCACTTCTGCTCACACCTAGGATTGGAGATAATTTGAAACATAGCATCAAGCCATTACCTAGCCAGAAAGTCTAAGCTCACATAAAAAGGCCAGGTTCATACCTTGACATTTTTGTGCAAATCTAGAAGAAAAGGGCTTTGCTCCACAAGTTCTGTGCCCTTCCAATGAGATAAGAATTTCCTAAATAGAGATTTAAAATGCATCTGAGTTACTTTACTTTCTACCTTTGTGTTCATTTCTTTGCCCTTTAAGTCAATACACGAGATATATATAAGAACACAGTAGTTGACTAAATACATCACAAATACAGGAAGGAAAATGTAGAAGAAAGTATAAGGTAAATGAGTTGCCTCCTCCTATGAAATTATAAACTCCTTGAGGACATCAAACCCATTAATATGATTTGGCTGTGTACCCACCCAAATCTCATCTTGAATTGTAGCTCCCATAATTCCCACATGTTGTGGGAAAAACCTGGTGGGGAGATAATTGAATCATGGAGTGGGTCTTTCCCATGTTATTCTCCTGATAGTGAATAAGTCTCACAAGATCTGATAGATCTGATGGTTTTATAAAGGGGAGTTTCCCTGCACAAGTTCTCTCTTTGCTTGCTGCCATGTAAGACATGCCTTTCATCTTCCACCATGATTGTGAGGGCTCCCCAGCCATGTGGAACTGTGAGTCCATTAAACCTCTTTTTAATAGCAATAATAATAATAATAGTAATTCCAGTGTTAGATATGTCTTTATTAGCAGTGTGAAAACAAACTAATACACCCATCATCTTGCTTTACATTTTCCATGGATTCAATTATTAGGTTGGTACAAAAGTAATTGTGGTTTTTTCCATTACTTCTAATATAAAAATTTTATTGGGCCTCTGTAAGTTTTGGCCTATGTGACAGACTCTGCAAATAAAAGGCTAATAAGGTTCAATGCCCACATAGAGTTTATATTCAAATAGAGGAGAATGATCTGCAAATAATAATTAAGTATTACACAGTAGTAAGTTCAATGTATCCTCTAGCTTCATGAAGTCAGGTTTTCAGTCAGCTTGACTCACCATGATAGCCCCAATGCACAGTCTTGCCCTCACATATGGTTACTCAAGCAATCAATGTCCAGTCAAAAAAAAAAAAGAAAGCCACTCAAGGTATTTCTAGGAGAAAGAAATTTAATATCAGGAACTCATTACAAAGGACTTAGAAGAGATATAGGGGCTAAAAAGAAAGTGGGAGCCAACCAGTGAAACAATATGGAGAAGAAGATTACCCAGAGCTCAAGAAACTGCTCCTATACCTGGGCTGAAACCAAGAGCTTGTGTTGACTATTTGAGCTGGTGGAGGCAGTGCAATTGATAACTCTGTTGGAATTGCACCACAGCTGAGCAGGAGAGACCCAAAGAAATACACTTGTGCTAATCCCACAGGAGGTGCTAATCCCACTGGAGGTGCTACTGCTGCTTCTGCTGTTAGAACAGCATTGCCTAAGCAGGAGCTTGGAACCGCTGCTGGGGCTGCCATGGTGGAAAGCATCTTCTGAAGCTGGGACTGAGAAGGAGCAAGGTTTTTTGTTTTTTTTTTTTTCCCTTCAGTCTTTGGATCCCTACTAGTGTAACCCATTGGTGAAACCTAACAGGTGGCCAGCTGACAAGGCAGACTAGAAATGTACTTTTCAGGCTTTCAGCCTGCTGGTATACAAAGGAGAAGAAGGAAGGGTGGAAAAGATGCTAAAAGATAGGAGATATATAGCCAGCCAGTAGCTTTTCAGATAACATGTGTTGAGCGAACAATAAACATATATAAAATTGATAAATGTAAAAGAGAAATGACTGGTAACTCTGTCTAGAATTATGTTTAACTCTAGTGATTTCCAAATATTTTTGGAAGCAAAATCTATATTTTTTCAAATGAAATTGTAATAAGAAACACTAACATATATTAAGTGACAAAAGCAGATACTTAAGTTATAATTCAGATGTATTATAAAACAAGTTACAAGTTATTACAGAGTTATTGGGAATAAATAAAGCTGTTGTGATAAATGAAAACACTTTTATATAGTGATTCCAGTTGATATTTGCAGTCAAGAGCCATAAAATTCTAACTGAATATTAGGATTTTTCCTGACTCAAGCACCTATACACAATCCTAGGGTTTCAAGAAAGATTAGAACAGTTCTATACCCACAAAAATTAAAAATTAAAAATAATACATTTGAAAAATAGTCTCAAATTTTAACAGCTATCAAAGGGTTCATAGCAATAATAGTATTTTGCTATAGTGAATATTAATTTTAATACAGTTAATTATAACAGAGGTGTATGTATGTCCAGGCAATATTTAGTTTGCTAAAATTTAACAACTGCATATGACAAAAGTTTTGAAATGCAAAGACTCATAATAAGCACTTAATAAACTATATTTATCTATAGCATTTATGATGCTTCATCTCCCTTTATAAGATCTGATAAGATAGCTTTGCCCACATCACTCCTTTGCTCAAATAATTTCAATATTTCTTCACAGTGCACAAGATAAACAATAAATGACTAGCTGGCCTAGAATTCAAGGACTTCTAATGTCAAGAATATAACTAATATTTCAATCATATCTTTCAAGATTTATTTAGATAAATTGTCTGCTTCAATTCATTGGTCTCTGTACATTATTCATATTTTTCTGCCTTTTCACCTTCAATCAAGTCATTTCCTTTATCAAATTTTGGTTCTCATTCTACCCCAGAAACAACTCTGGATATCCACGCCTATATCTACTCCAGTTGCCTTTGTAGTATTTCCATCCTCTCTCTCTTTCACTCTCTTTCTCTGTGTGTGTATGTTGTAGGGGTGGGGGAGGGCTGTTGACAAGTGTAAAACTGGAGTTAAGAGCACCAGTTACCAAAATTCACGTGCAGGTAAATTTTTTAAATAAAACCACACAAAAGATGATAAAGGATGCAAAGTCATGAAAGTAATTATGGTATATATTTTGCTCACAAGCACCTATTAAAAAATTTAGTGCTAAATATTTCTTGAATTAATAAGATAAAATAATTTTCAGACATGCTAAAATATTATAACATAGATAGGCCTCTACCTAACTCTCTTCACCATAAGCAGATATAAAAAGCTAATTAATGTATTCACTTACTGAACCAAAATTACTTTCATGATCCTTCTCAATATACTATTTAAACCAACCATTATTTATCACTTGGAATGGAACAGAAGACAGTTATTTGCCATACATTGACATACATCCAGTGTATTAGTGTGTTCTCATGCTGCTAATAAATACATACCAAAGACTGGGTAATTTATAAAGGAAAAAGATTTAATTGACTCACAGTTCTGCAGGGTTTGGGAGGCCTCAGGAAACTTACAATCATGGTATGAGAAGTAAACACATCCTTCTTTGCTGGGCAACAGGATGGAGAACAGCTGAAAAAACGGGGGAAAGCCCTTATAGATCTGATTGTTATAAAACAAGATAGTGAGAACGCACTCACTATCATGAGAACAGCATGAGGGTAACCGCCTTCATAATAAATTAGCTCCCACCAAGTCCCTCCCGTGACAGTGGGGATTATGGGAACTACAATTCAAAATGAGATTTGGGTGAAGACACAGCCAAACCATATAATTTAGTCTTTAGAATATAGTGATTTGTATTTTCATTTAACATTTAATGTTATATCAACATTTTGCTCCATCAAATGGACTATGATTCATGTGAAGACAGGGAGAAAATATATCTCCTCAGCCTATGCAAGCCTCTACACATAATGTGTAATTATTAAATATTGGTTCAAAATGATGAAATGCATGCAGAAGCGGGGTATTCTGATTTATTTCTGTAATGCACTCTGACCAATGAGTGTAGCTCAGGAGAGCTTAAAAAATTACTGTAAAACATGTTCCCATTGCTGAATGTTGGACTTCTATAGAGCATACTGAATTGAAATTTCTGACACAAATCTCCTGAGGATCACTGTCAAATATAAGGCCATTTGAAATGGACATAAACTCTTCTTCTGCCCCTCCCCTTTTGCTTCAAAGGTATTCTGCAATTAGCGATTTCTTCCCATGTACTTAAAATATAGCAGAGAAAAACAGTTCACACTATTCTTTTTATCTGCAAGTTACACAAATGTTGTCCAGTCTTGCAAATAATGATATGATCAGCTCTTCTCTTAATGTTATATAAAAATAAACCCTCATCAAATGAAGCTGTACATAAATATTAATATAATCAGAGAAGTTGGGTAGAGTGATGGGAACTTTAGTGCCTTTACTCACAAAATCAAGATGTAGGATTCAGTGTGGGTGGTATAAATCCAATCATAGTTATCACCAAACAAAACAGTCATTTACCATTGCAACTTGGGCTTCACCATTTTCACAGGATGAACAAGACAACAGCAACTACACTGCAAATGAAGAACTGTCTGTCCATGAGGACTGACAACAGCACAGCTCTCTTTTATAGAAGGAGAAAAAAAATCCTTATTTTTCATCATCTTTCCAGTCTACCTCTAAAACACATCCTGAAGGAAGGAAACAACTTGCTTACAATGAGTGGAACAACCCATTACTCCTGTATTCTTTATTCATAAAAATAATGAGTTTGATAGCAGTTAAAGTATTGAGATGAATCCAGTTAGGATCCTTCCAGCAAATTCTCATTCATCATGCCTGGCCCCTCTATCATATCTCCTTGTAGCTAGATAATCCCTTTTCCATTTTGGTTCAGAGAGCTTTATGCACACTACCTCATTAACTTTGCAAAGGGCTGTGTGTGATGAAGAGAAGGCAAGTGACCAATATGAGACCTGGAAACCAGTTGCCAAGTGCCAAATGATGCACCAAATACCCATGTACAACTTATGCAATTGAGTTTATCAACCAAAATTTCTAATCATTTCTTTTGCTCTTACCTCTGTTAATGAGCCCATAAGTGTTTACATAAATGTACCACAGACAAAGTTAAACAGAAAGTGGATTAATTCTCTAGAAATGACCTTTAGTATGTATCAATAACCAGGATGATTCTGTCAAAAAATAATTTTAATCAACTAGCTACTTTAGACTAGCTTTGTACCAAATAAAATGAGATTGGTAGCAGCAAGTTAACATTATCCAAATTGGCTATTTACCTACATGAATTTACCAGATAACTGTTCAGTCTTCAAGACAATTTCTGTTGGGTAAACCTAACCTTGGTAGACATATTTTATTTTATTTTAGTTCTGGGATACATGTGCTGGGCATGTATGTTTGTTACATAAACAAACATGTGCCATAGTGGTTTGCTGCACCTATCAACCCATCACCTAAGTATTAAGCCCCACATGCATTAGCTATTCACCCTGATGCTCTGCCTCCTTTCAGCCTCTGACAGGCCCCACTGTGTGTTGTTCCTCTCCCTGTGTCCATGTGTTCTCATTGTTCAGCTCCCACTTATAAGTCAGTACATGCAGTATTTGGTTTTCTATTCTGTGTTAGTTTGCTAAGGATAATGGATTCCAGCTCCATCCATGTCCCTGAAAAGGATATAATCTTGTTCCTTTTTATGGCTGCATCATCAGAGTGAACAGACCATCTACAAAATGGGAGAAAATTTTTGCAATCTATATCTGGCAAAGGTCTAATACCCAGAATCTATAAGGCACTTAAACAAGTTTGCAAGAAAAAAAACAAACAACCCCATTAAAAAGTGGGCAAAGGCCATGAACAGACACTTCTCACAAGAAGATATATTTTCACTTGTGATTAACCTCTATAGTTGATAGTCTTTTTCTTTCATTAGTTAAACTCAATTATCAATAAATAATTTTCTGACAGATCTATAAGAATAGTATATTCAGTGTTTCATGGAAGTATGAAAAATGCTGGAAACATAAGGAAATATCCAAACTGGTCTCCAGAACAATATAACAGATATTTCTGAACTTCATTTCTATGGTTATGAGCTGTATTAAGATATTAGATATTTAGAAAAAAAACTATAAAATGGAAGTGGTAGGTCTTAACCAAAATTCTGTATCATATGCATTAACTTCTCTTTGTAAACCTTTTCTACATACTCTCTAACACAGTTTTCCTTTTCCCACCAACATTTTTATTCTAAATAACCAGTCAAGTATGAATAAGTGAATCACTCTATTTGGATTAATAATGAATATGAATTTATTGAGCTCTTTAATGCACTCAACACAAGGACCAGAAACTGAGGAATGCAAAGTTCCACAACCATCAAAACATTTAACTATTCTTAAACCGATTACCTGTAACTCAACCCCTCAGTCTACCTTTATTTGTTCCCTATCTCAACAAATACCATCATCATTGTCTGTCCAATTGGCTCAATATGGAAACTGGTAACTCCTGTTACTCATTGTCCCCATACACCTAGAAAAGTCCTTTTTATAATGCCTCTTTATCAGTTCTTAAATTGATTGCACTACCACTGTCTATGTCTAGAGCACCACTGTCTACGGTCTGAATTATTCCCCGGCTCTAAGCTCATCTCTATTCAATCCAATTTTAACATGTACATGCAAAGTTGTCTACTGGAGTTGCAAATTTGATATTGCCACATCTCAACTCAAAATTATCCTCTAATACTCTGTTTTCTTCAGGGTAAAGTTTAAACTTAGAGTAAACTGTCCTTCATAAATTGGTCATAGTTTGACCCTCCGATCTTATCATTTTTAATTCTACTACTTCTATGTATGTGTAGCTTAGACTACTAAATGTTTATTAAAATCCATTTTTCAACTGTTCACATAACAAGACTTCATTTCTCAGTATCTCCTACCATCTGGAGTGTTCATGTGACAAAATTCTTACATCCCAGTGGGATGTAAGCAGGAATGATATGTGTCACTTCTGTATCAGAATAATTTGAGAAATTTGTGTGTCTTTTCCATGGTATCTTCTTCTGCCAGTTAAACGGGGAGGACTTTAAGGACTCAGAAAAAAAGGAGATATAAGACAAAGGAAGGCTAGATCCCTGGATTATTACATGGGAAGCTGCCTCACCTAGACCACTGGCAGTGGAATAGAATTTGTGATTTATCTTTAACAGCAATTGATATCCTCTTAGTTTGTACTTGACCCTTATCCTAGACACATACTTTTCCTAAAATGTTTCAGGTACTTACTCAATTTCAGGTTTGGCACACGATGTTGACTGTCTAGAATTCTCTGACCTTCATGTTCCTTTTATTTTTCTCACTCCTGATCATCTGCTAGATTTTAGATTAAACTTCACTTTGGCAAACTATCCTTGACCAGCTTAAGCCTCTCTAAAGCCAAACCTGTGCTCCTTTTATGTGATTTCAACACTTTGGACCTACCTTATTTAAGCATTTATCACATACTCACTGCATTACACTTTCCTGTTGATCTGTCTATCCCACTAAATCTAGCAAGCTTCTTAAAAAGGGAGTCTATGACATGATCACTGTTGTATATTTAGCAGCTTACACAGGAAATGGTGCATAGGAAGCATTTATATTTAAATTAATAAGTCATCGATAAACTGTCTATATTTTTGAATCAATAAACTGCATTTATTCAATTCACAAATATTTACTGATAACCTATTACATGACAGCTACTGTGACAGACAAATTGATATAGTGGTGCACAAAATAATAAAAGTTTTTGCCCTTATACAAATTAGTGTGAGTGGGGGAAAAGATGAAAATTGTGATAAACGCCAAGAAGAAAAATTAGATAGCAAATAAAAGAGTATCAGGGTGGGGGGACTAATTTGAATTAGAAAGTGAACCTTCTCTGATGTTGAATTCTGAAATAAAGTTTGCTCTCATTCAATGGAAAAATTACCTCAATCATTATTTATAAATAAGGAAACTGTGTCAGTATAACATGGAAGTTGCATTGGTTTAGACAGATTTTTCCCTAGCATTTTACTATTTTATTCCTCTAAATTCTCACACAGCTGAGTCCAACTTGCAAGTGACAGAGTGGTATAGTACTATGCACGCTGCTCATTTGCCCCATGCTCCAGCTCTTAGCTTAGACTGGCCATGTGCTCTGTCATAAAAGCAGTATTGCAGGGGTCTCCCTACTGGGTATACATTTTTTCTTTACCTCTGTAACTCAGCAATCTCAACTCTTTGTTGAAATACTTCCATAAACCTTCCATTACTGATTTTTTATGGATAAATATCCTGTATTTACTCATGTATCCCTTTATGAATAAGGATGTTAACATATTTTTAAACTGTTAGTATTTTCATTAGGGTTATTATTGATTTGTGTTAGTCTATCAATTATAAACTTTCAATGTTCCATGAAAATATGAAAATTTTATGTGGTCAGTCCCAGATCTATTCTTGGGATATACCTTGTTATTTTTCTGTAAATTTTATGAAATGCAGGCTTCTCTAGGAACCTACATATTGTGTTATGGTCAAAACTCTATACCTTCCCTGATTTTCCTCTTCCTTCTTAAATTGCTTCCATACAGCTTTCTCTGGAAATTAATAGATGCCCTGCTCTTCTTGCCATATACCAAACACTGGGCATATCATTTGGTTCCATCTGTGTACAGAAAACCTGTCCAAATCTACTTGTCTAACTGTGAACTTGGCCCCTCCATCCAACTTGGCAAGAGTTTTCTGTACACGGCATTTCAAACTTTATGTACTGTCACTAACAGAAATGAAATGTGGAGAAGACAATTCAGCTTATCATCTTGCAGTGACAGAACTCTGTGCCTGGTTTCTTTGTCACAGTAGGTAATGCCACTATATCAGCAGCAGCCACACAGGAAATCTTGGAGTAATTGTCAACTCATCACTGTTCTTTGTTCTATAGCTTCATTTTCTTTAACTCCTTCTGTAATTGTTCTTATACTTCCCAAAGTTAGCCTTTCTTTATTATGCTTTCACTTTAGTCCCTTCTTACATGTATCAAATTAAAATTTTCTTATCACCAGACTCTGTGCAGGCCAGAAAGATATGCATCAAAATCTTTGCTTTGTGAGATCCAGTGCAGGTTATTTCACCTGTCTGAATTTCTAGTTTCTCATATGCAAAATAGGAATAATTATATGCACAATTGTTTTAACATCTGAGTAATGATATATAAATTAAAATCAGATGTCAAAAAACATAAAATCAAATTAAAAACAAAAATTGAGCAACTATTTGACAAAAACCTAAAAACATTAATATTATATTTTAACATGTTTACAAGCTGCTTAAAAATACACTGAAAACCTAGTAAAAATATAAACATTGAAAAATATACATCTTTGGAGTAAATATTCAAAAATACACAAGGAATTCAAACAATAGCAAAAAAATAAAAACAGGCAATATCCAGGCTCAGTGGCTCACCCCCTGTAATCCCAGGAATTTGGGAGGCCGAGGCAGGAGGATTACCTGAGCTCAGAAGTTAGAGACCAGACTGGGTAACATGGTGAAGTCCTGTCTGTAATCCCAGCTACTCAGGAGGTTGTGCTGTGAGGATTACTTGAGCCTTGGAGATGCAGGTTGCAGTGAGTGGAGATCGTGCCACTTCACTCCAGCCAGGGTGACAGACAGAGACCCCATTTAAGAAGAAAAATAAATAAATAAATAAGCAATGAACTTGTATTGACAATCCTCAAAAGAAGATATACAAATGGCCAACAGGTATATAAAATGGCTCACCATCACTAATCAATCAGAAAAATGCAAATTAAAACCACAATGAGATATCACTTCACACCTGTTATTATCAATAATAATAATAATAAGTGTTGGCAAGGATCTGGAAAAAGGAAAACCCTTGCAAACTATTGGTGGGAATATAAAGGCATGTAGTCATTATGGTAAACACTCTGGAGATTCCTCAAAAAATATATCTATATATGATTACCATATGATCCAAGAATCCCACCACTGGGTATATGTCGAAAGAAAATGAAATCAATATGTCAAAGAGATATGTTTACTCCCTTGTTTACTGCAGTATGATGTGGCTATATCACAATAGCCAACATTATGGAAACAATGTAATTGTCCATCAATGGATGGATGAATATGGAAAATGTGATATATACATATACACAAATTGAATACTATTTGGCCATAAAAAGAAGAAAATCCTATCATTTGTGACAAGATAGGTGGACTTGGAAGACACTACGTTAAGTAAAATAATCCAGGAGCAGAAAGACAAATGCCACATGATATCACTCAGGTGTAGTCTTAAAAAGTTAATCTCCATAGAAGTGGAAAGTAGAATGGTGGTTACCGGGGACTGAGGTGGTTGCAGGGATGGAGACTGGGGAATGTTGGTCAAAGGATACAAAATGTCAGTTTGATAAGAGAAGTTTAAATATATATATATATATATATATATAAAATACAACATTATAACTATAGCAAGTAACTGTAATATTTCTTGAAAAATGCTAACAGAAAGGATACAGATGTTCTTACCACAAAATAATTATGTGAGGTGATACAATGTTAATTAGTTCGATTTAGTCATTCCACGATGTATGTATACTTCAAAACATCATGTTATACACAATAAATACATACGATTTTATCTGCCAATTCCAAAGACAGAGTGGGGAGAGAGAGAGAGCACTACAGCCTTCTGGTTATGTTCTACTTCTTTGAGAAGTTTTATACTTTACAGTTATATGCAGATATTATTGTAGGCCACAAAATTATTACTCAAACTAATTGTTGTGCAAAACAAAAATGCTAAAGTATGAAGTCTCTCTTAATAAGAAAATATTTAAAGGTCTTATTGTTATTTTTGCGTCATAACTGTGCATCCCGTTTAATTCTGGATTTTCTGTAACAGGCTTGACCCAATCTGATGAACCATAATCAGAGGTTGTAAACTTCCTGGAAAAATCACTGGACTCAGGGTTGGAAGATCTTTACTGATGTTCAGCTTTCTTACTAGCTGTTTGGCCATAGCAAGATACTTCTCTGAATTCAGGTTATAAACCACGAAAGATTTTTAATTCTCAGGATTGTTTGTGCAGGGCGACCATAAGCAGACAGGCAGCTTTCGTATTGTACAAAGGCACCTATACACAAGAAAAAGTAGGCTTAAAGCTACTACTGTCTGTTCTTCAGTGACAAAATTAGAAGTCCTGGAGTTGGGGCCATCTATCAGGAGGAGATGTGACATTTTTCTTTCTAAAGTTTTCTTTCGCTTATTGAGCCCTAAGCTTGCATCTGCTCAGAGAACGTACTCTTTCTAGTTTACTGAAAGTTTCCACATAGGTTACCTGATTGTGAAAACTGTAACAACAACAACAACAAACCCCCAAAAGATAGTAACTGTAGAATTCTACACACATATAAAGTTTTGTTAATTTTAAAAACTTTTAAGGGAAAAATAGAGCAAAGATACGAATAGTTATCTAACAAACTAAAAACTAAAAAACTAAAATTATGGGAAGGACTTTAATAATACTAGTAATTGGGCAAATGTCAATTAAAATAGCTACAAAATATTATCTTTTTATAAAATTAGTGAATAATAAAAGTCAATATTGAGATGACAAGGTATTGAAGAGACATAAACTGCCAGCAGCTTAATTGGTAAAAAACTGTCTTAATTATTTTTACAAAATTTATCAGAACTTTTTAAAATATTCTGACTTAGTAAATTTCCTGAAAGCTCACACTGTTAGCATTCTCAGAATTCTCCTTTTCCTAGGAAAATAAATAAAATATAGGGCAATCTTACTCAGAAATTATGAAGACAGTCATATTGATGAGGTCACATAGCTAAAATAACTTCTTACATAGCATTCTGCAAAAAATGGGAGTAATTTAAATAGACACTTTTATGCCTTAGTGCTTCTTTATGTGATAGACTGACTAGATACAAATCAATTAAAATCTGTGAAATGTTCATGCATTTATATGTATGAAACAAACTTACTTTATTCAGCAGATAATCAAGGGAATATTGTTCAAATGTGTACTTTAGTTTACCAGATGTCTAGCCAGAGGAGAAACTGTCCCTTATGTCTGTGTCCGTATACTTTTGTTACAATATTCCCAGATAAACTTTTAATATGAAGAATATTTGCTATATTCTACTTCTTTTTGGTACAATTTCTTGCTTGGTAGTTTTACATTTTTTAAAAAAATTACTATACTTTAAGTTCTGGGGTACACGTGCAGATCATGAAGGTTTGTTACACAGGTATATACGTGCAGTGGTGGTGGTTTACTGCATTCATTGCCTTGTAATCTACATTAGTTATTTCTCCTAATGCTATCCCTCCCTAATCCCCCCCACTCCCTGCTATTCCTCCCCCAGCCTTCCACCCCCCAGACCCTGGTGTGTGATGTTCCCCTCCCTGTGCCCATGTGTTCTCATTGGTCAACACCCACTTGTGAGTGAGAACATGCGGTGTTTGGTTTTCTGTTCTTGTGTCAGTTTGCTGAGAATGATGGCTTCCAATCTCATCTATTTCCTTGCAAAGGACATGAACTCATCCTTTTTTATGGCTGCATGGTATTCCATAGTGTATATGTGCCACATTTTCTTTATCCAGTCTATCATTGATGGGCATTTGGGTTGGTTCCAAGTCTTTGCTATTATTAACAGTGCCACAATAAACATACGTGTGCATATGTCTTCATAAAGGAATGATTTATAATCCTTTGGGTATACACTCCGTAATGGGATTGCTGGGTCAAATGGTATTTCTATTTCTAGATCCTTGAGGAATTGCCACACTGTCTTCCATAATGGTTGAATTCACTTACACTCCCACCAACTTAAAATCATTATTTTTCTAATCCATCTGATTCCCTGGGGCATCCCTCTTCCAGTAATTCTTTGAATTTGCCACCAATTTGCTGGATTAACTACCCCCATTTTTACTGTCCATGATCTCCTCACATTCTCTTTCCTTTTAACTAGTTTAAATTCTATTTTAAAACCATTATAATCATTATATTTCATAAACATAGTCCCCTTGCCCCCTCTATCTCGCCACAGTTCTTTCCACTTAAAACTAATTCTCTAGTTACATTAGTTTACAACTTTGCTGCTGAACATGAATGGAGAATAATCCATAGCCATGTTGACAGGCTTCACTTTTAATCAATGACCACAAACTTCAAGTGAACCCTCACCCCAGCCTGATAAGCATACTATGTTTTCCTAGTCATCTCACATTCCTTTTCTCTTAAACTTCTACTTCTCTATCTTTCCCCTCCTCTTTTTTCTTCCAACCACCCCCTGGCTCAGATTATGACTTTGTTTTCCATTACACTAAGAAAATAGAAGCAATCAGAAAAGAAATTTCTTATTATTTTCTCACCAAATCTGACAAATCTGAATCTAATTTGATTATGGAGGCATTCGGTGTGATTCATTTATTCTTATCTGAACAATGAAACAGGTTCATGTGATAGGTCCACTTTTATTCAATCTATTTCTTTAAAGCTAATGTTAAGGTTTCAGGAAGTTCCTCTGCAGTTGGTATTAGAGTGTATATAATGCTTTTCTGATAAATTCTTTTTCTTTAGTAAATCATGAATCTATCTGATGATTCCTGTGAAAGTTAGCCAAAAATTATTATGTATTGGCATCATCCATCTAATAAGGATATTCCAGCTTATGGGCCATGTTGCATAATACATAGCATTAACATTAATCTAAGGACTCTTATCTGTGCATTTTCCTTCCCAAGGCATTTCCAATTCATAGCCTTAGATTACAATTCAAAAAACTACTACAGATAGGGAAAGCAGGAACCTGGTACAAATGCCCTTTTCTCTTTCCAAATTGGTTTCAAGATCTATACCACTATGCAATACTGAACTATATGTGAAACTCGTGGCAGTTCTGAAAGAAGGATATGACAGTCTTTAGAGCTTTGGTTCTTTTAGCTCATCTGTAGTGTGCTACATGTGTGAGATAGTTAAATGACAGTGAAAACTGCTGTACTGAAAGTATTAGTAAAAAAATGATAAAATAAGTTTAGATTAAGAAATAAAAGTGTACAAAATTAAATAAATGGAATTTGAACACAACACAATAAGAAAGCAGAATGATGTACTGGAAAACTTAAAAGGTTTAAATTCTGATCTCAGTTTTACTAGTTTTCAGTGTTGTAACATTAGTTTAACTCTTAAAGCCAGAGTTTCTTTAATTGTGAAATTAGGAACATAAGATGTCTATAACCTAAGGATATTGTAAAGATCTAATAATATATATAAGAAAGTGACAATTGAAATGCGTAGTATACTCTGTATATTAAATAACTTTATTTTTAATCATTTATTCAATTTTGCTAGTACTGTCCTTGTCATTATTAAGTAAAACACCCTTCATAAGCAATCTCAACCATTTCCAAAGCAGCAGCTATTTATACTTTATATTATATATATTTGAACTAGTGCTCAAATATATATCATTGGTTCAGGGCTTTTTTCTGAACTTGTTTCTACTTGTAAGTGTCCCACAAAAAGCTCAAACCCGAAGTGAACTCGCTGTCTTTTCTTATTTTACCTCAAAATGTATCCTTCACTGTACTTTAATCTCATGAAATGGTACTACCAACCACCAAGCCAGTAACCTGGGGATTGCCTTAGGGCTGTCTTTTTTTTCATCTCCATTTCCAATATGTGGACAGGTTTTAACAGGTCTATCTTTTCAACATCCCTTTATAACATCATTGCTTTAATCAGCACCTTTACTTCTTCCCCTATGTTTTTGTTCAAGATCTTTGAAAAAGGTCTTCGATCTTGTTTCCTTCAAATGAGTCTCACTGTCACCAAAGTAATTTGTCTAAAGGGGACAAGGATACAATCTTCTGGTGGCCCCATGGCAAATAGAATAAGGTCCAAATTCTTTAGTTTGGTACATTGACTCCCCAAGATCTGCAGACATTTTTGAACTCATGGGCCACTGTAAGCTCTGGATATCATGAGTTTGCAGTTGTCTACACATAGGATAATGTCCCGTGCTTCCTTGCTTCAGCAGTTCTAGTCTCTCATGCCAGAAAGGCCCTTCCTCCTTATGCCCAGCTCAGTTATTTTATCAACCCATTGATGACCAGTTCATCTTTCCTGGTAGCACTTAAGCATTACTCCAAGAAGCCCTCTCTGATACCCTCTCCCTATAGAACCAAATCACCTTCTTTTTGTGACCTCTTCCTATAATTCCCAATTAATTCATATTTGCATGGCTAACTCCATTTCTGCCATTCAGGTTCCTTAAAGGCAACAACTGTACCAAATTCCTCAAGGTGTACCCAGTCTGCATTAGTCAGTTCAGGAGACAGCTGCCACAGTCAAAATCTGCAATTTGTGGAGCATTCAGTAATGAGACTATTTCAAAGAGTGCGGGCAGGAATTTGGGAAACCAGTAAGGAATAAGATAGAATCTGGAAGCTCACATAGAGGGAAGCCATACTGAAGAGTAAGGGGAGGGGAGTAATTACAGGACACAGGGAAGATAATTATGCGCAGAGGGCTTCCTGGGGCCTACGAGCTGTGGCCTTTTCTACAGGGATGCCGCCAACCTGAAGCAAACCCTGTAGGGAGAGTAACTAGGGCAATAAATACTACTGTTTCAGCATCCTCCCTCCCTGCCAGTATTTCCTATATTCTAAATGCAGTCCAGAAGCTGGAGGGAAATGCATGCAGGCCATTAATGTAGCCCATACAGTTAGCTTTCAGGGGGTCCAGAGCACATTGGAACAACAACAAAAAATATATAGTACAGAATTTAAAGGACCTGACAGATCCTAATAGTTTAAAAGGTGTATGTTGAATGAAAGTTCATTGAATTATTATTCATATGCCTTTGAAACCTGTACAAAAATGGACAATAAAGAGTTAAACACAAATGCTCTGAAATAGCATTTCTGCCAGCTTTATACAGGATTACATTGTGCAGCCACTTAGCTGCTTCAGCAGAGAAATGCTTTAAAGGGAAAGAACAGGAAGCACTGGAGAAAAAGGTTTTGTCATATTTCCTGGGGGAGAAACATATTCCTGGTGGTGCCACCCAGAAGGTGGGCTTTGCTAACAAAAAGGTGATGTTTATGGAGGATAGATGGAAAAAAAATTAGGAAGGCCTGCATACAAACACAAATAAACAAGTAGATATAACAAGAGCGATGTCAAAATAAGAATACCAACGGCACAGGGATAAAGAGAAGTGAGTTTTAGTGACAGGTGGAGAAAAGCGGCAGCAGCATGATGAGAAAGGGAGAAAATGGAGAAATGAAGTGAGATAATAAGGATTTACTGCAAGGAAAGCAGGCAGTAGTATCAGGAGGAAAATGAGATATCTGCAGAAGGAATCTGTAAATCGCCCACAAAACTCATAACAACTGTGAGAGCCTTGGAATAGCATGTCTGCCAGCTTGGAAAGATTGCCCAAGAAATGACAGCCTGCTCACCCAGCAGGATCTGCAAGGACAATGCTGGCTCTTCAGGAAAACAACATAATAAGACCAAAAGAAGAGAAGAAATGGTCTGGGACCCACACTATTCAAATCCAGACTAATGAATTCCTAACAATTAGTTAGAGATGTCTTTCATTAACTGTACATGTACAGATTAATCCTTTGCTACACTGATTATCATTTTAACATTCTGTGTATATGAAACTAGCTTCAAATAAATCAAATAGTTGATTAAGCTTCTAATCATTAGGTGTCAAAATACCCCAACCAGGTATTGTCTATGAAAAAATACATGACTTCATGGAAGTTAGAAAGGAAAAATCATGTGAGGCAGTGTGACACAGTGCTCAAGAATGTAGGCTGCAGTATCAGACATACATTTATGTCAATTCTTGCTCTACCACCCAGCAGATACATTAATTTTTAGTCTCAGTTTCTTCTTTTATAAAATGGGGATAGTGCTTATCCTGTTCAGACATTTTAAATCATACATAGTGAATGCATATTACCACAGTGCCTGGCACCCATTAATTGTTCAAATCCTGAATTATTACTATTTCCAGTGGAGCCTACTCTTTATTTGATTTGCATGAGGTTGAAAGGAAACTTTTGAAAACTTTAACATTTTGAGGATTATAAAATATGGTGCAAATTTAAGGTATCATTGGCCAGGCATGGTGGCTCACACCTGTAATTCCAGCACTTTGGGAGGCCGGGGATGGTGGATCACCCGAGGTCAGGTGTTCAAGACCATCCTGACCAACATGGTGAAACCCCATCTCTACTAAAAATGCAAAAATGCCAATAATACCAGCTATTCAGGAGGCTGAGGCAGGAGCATCGCCTGAACACAGGAGGCAGAACGGTTGCAGTGAGCTGAGATTGTGCCATTGCACTCCAGACTGGGCAACAAGAGCGAAACTCTGCCTTGAAAAAATATATATATCATTGGTAAATATAGTTATTTATAATATAGGGGGATTGACTGAAAAAGTAGCTTAAAGATGGTAATTTTTAGCACATCAAGATGCCATATCTAAATAGTATTGTTGAGTCATTGTATTGCATTATAATTATAGGGAAAGATCAATAAAGGATCCTATTTTGTGAATTAACTACATATCAGTCAAACTATACTGCCATAATACCTAGTTATTCCAGTTTTTTCAATCATATTTTTCTTGAGTTGTATGGTTTGAAAAATAAAATATAGAGGAGCATATCATATTTGTATTATCTAAATCATTAATAATTTCAAGAGTCATTCTACTTTATAAAGTTTTTTTAAAGTGTTAAACACATAATGTGTGCTTAATGAATATTAAAATTTTTGAAGAAATAGATGAGACTTGTTTTGATCAAAATTTTGGTATAACATAGGAATCAAGCACGTGGAAATAAAATTTTAGTGATTAATCATTTTTAACTAGATGAAAGTTTTTGTAAATATAACTAATGTACCTAGCTAAATAATGAACAGGTTTTGAATACTGAATTAATGGATTTGAGCTGAGAAACATTATAACACATTGCACATTCGTTCATCATTCCACTTCCCAACTACCTCCAACAAAAAAGATGAAAGGCCAAAATTTACTCTTGCTTAAAATAATTCTTATCACTGTGGAATGTCTTTCTTTGCCTTAACTCTAAAAAATATGATTTTTGAGTCAAATAAATGTATTATTTAGTTCTATTTATTTATTTCTATCCTTTATTTCTATTTTCTAGAGAGTAATTGTAGAGAAATGTTTGAGAAATACCCTTGTTTAATCAGAAAAGAAAAGCAAAGGAATGAATTAATGCTGGAGTAGTTAAGTAGCAGTCACTGAGGCTGCAGTGTGCTCGGGATACTAGCTAGATATGCCTCCTTGGTGATTTTTGTAGTTCTTGTAAAAATCTTTTAAAATATGAAGGGACCTGAGGTCAAATATTTGAGCTATTTTAATCTAGAATTGAATTGTATATATTCCGTATCTAGAACATCCATAAAATTAATTCAAAGCCATCCTCTATGCTAATGCCCCTGCATAAAATGACACACTACACTCTCTCTTCATTAACAATGACTAACTTTGGTAGTGACATTATTTCTAAATTTGAGGTAAAGGAAGAAAGCCAAATGGATATGTGGTTTTTAAAGACCCCCAAGTGATTCTACTTAGTTTTCCTTCTTACCATCTCCCTTATGAGAATCTCTGAATAGAAAATGAGAATCTCAATGTTAAATGGAAAATACATCTTCTGAAACACACATACACAAAATATTCATTTTCAGAAGCTAAAATTGAGCACTTACTTTATTAGACATATTTTGACTATTTTAAACGTATTGTATCATTTGAACTTTAAAATAGCCTTAAGAAGTTGACATTATTTCCAACTTTAGAGATGAAGTACCTAGACACAGTGAAGTTAAAATACTTAACTAAGACTATAGAGTAAGTTAGTGGTAGAACTGAGGTGTGGACCTATGCTGTCTGGTTCTAGAACTTGCACTATATGAGGATACGTTGCAAAGAAAATGTATTTCGGCTAAAATAGAAATACACCTGATTATTTTCACATACAGCGCGTAATTTTGTTGTTTGATACTACTCTATCCTTCTACATTTTCTTTCCTTGCCCAATTTCTATCCATCCTCCAAGACTCACCTTAGTTACAGGCTGCTTCAAGACTTCCATGGAACAAACAAAAGGCACTGGGCTTTCACACGTAACTCCATCAGAGTTCTTCATTCATTTCTTCTCCTACAAAGTTTTTATAGGTATTGTGTGTCAGGCTCTGCACTAGACATGTATATCATTTAAATCGCTAACTTTAAAAACTCTCTAGTTTTAATGGCAGGGCTTTATTAAATTTTGCCTCTCCAGACTCTGGCAAAATGGCTAGCATATAGGCTGCTTATTATTTCTAAAACTAAAATAAAGATTAATATGTTGTATCTAGTTACATCAATATCAATGATCCACAGTAATAGATAAGGGCTCTCCAGAATACCAGAGAATCTCTACCAACATAGGTAGAGATTCAGATGGAACTGTAAGCCTCTGCTATTGCCAGTTTCCTGTAATTTGTTTAATTCATATGATCAACATTTTTAAGTACTTCTACATGTCAGGTCCTATGTTAGGCATAGAAGAGAATACAGGTTCCAAAAATGAATATTCCCAGCCCTCAAGGAGTATATAGTCTAGTGGAAGAAACAGAGTGTGTACTGGGCTATTTCAAATGAGTGTGATAAGAACCACCATAATACAGTTACAAGGGAAAAAAAAAAAAACACTTTGAATTGGAGTGATTCAAGAGTACTTTCAAGAAAAGCAGGCTTCTGGATTGCAACTTAGAACTCCACTTGGTGCCAAAGGGAACTTCAGGAACCAAGAAGAGCCTAAATAGAAAAATTGCAAAGAGATAGTATTTTGAGATATTAACTAATATTTGCCTCCTGTGATATATTTTTTTAGTTTTTATCACTTTTCCTATTCTCCCTCTCACATTAGGGGAGAGATACCACAATATGCAAAGACAACCCTCTTTATTTTCAAAAGCCAAAGCCTTTAAATCTCAAAATGCAAGGATTTTGGAGTAGAAGAAGTTAAGCCCTGAAGGATTAAAGGGATAATATTTATTCCATAAACAAGGAATAAAGAATGAGACTCACCCACACAGACTACATAAAGATTCCAAGGAAAATGAAAAATAACCCAGGAGGAAGCTAGGGCTTAGATGCTGGTAGAGTTCTGGAAAGAACCCCTAATTTTGATCTACCCTAACTTTGGAAGGTATAATTAAATGCTTAGATAGAATTGAGATACCCAAACCAGGATAGGACCTATTTAAACCTAAAAATAAGAATAGTAAGATCTAGCCTTGATCAAGCACTTAATAGGGCCCGGCATTATTCTTACCAAATTTTATTTGAGTAATAACCAGATTATAAAGGAATTATCATTACAGTTTCACCATTTTGTAGATGACAAAACCAGGTCACAGAGAAGTCATTTGCCCACAGTCCCTCAATTAGAAACGGCAGAGTTAGTATTTGAACCACAGAAGTCTGATTCTAGATAGTGAAAGGGCTAAGGTAATGCTTCCTTCTACCCTCTGAAGGTTTGCTGAAAATAAGCTGACAATAGGCAGATTTATATGAGAAAAAGGCATAAAAATGTATTTAAAGCAGACTAACATGGAGCCATACATAAAGTATAAGACTTAAAGAGGGGCCAGATGGTTGAGGCTTTCAAAAGTTCTATATTTGGGAGGCATGTAGGGAGATTTTATTTTGTAAATAATACTCTTGGGAAGCTGGATGAGACTGACAAGTTAGGGAAACCTAGCGGTGGAACTACACAGGAACAAAGGTTGTCTTTTTATGCACATAAAATTTCTTGGATAGTCTCTTGAAGAAGCTGCTCTCAGATGAAAATCTGTCTGGGAGTAGTGATGACGTTTAGCTATCTCCTCTTCAGTGGTAATTTTGTCCTTTTTTTTTTTTTTTTTTTTTTTGATGAGATTCTTAAAGAAGCAGTGTCTTAATGCAATTCCATTTCTTTAGGAAAGTTACTTACCTAGTCAGATAAGGAAATTCCAGAGAAAGTCTCTCCTGGTGCTTCAGGAAAGTAAGAGGATCATAGAAAAAGGAAGCCCTGGGAAAAGCCAGAGAGAGACCTTAAGGCTGCTTCTTTAGTTCATCACACCAAGGCACCATGTTTTGGGGTATCATTTTTGAGCCCCAAGAGGCTCAAAATTACTGCTGAGGAAGACAGAATTACCTAAGATTTAATTTCTAACACAAGCTAGAATTAAAGATCAACATGAAAACCATGAGTTCAGTTATGAAAACAGAAAGCAAGTTACATTTTTTTGTTGAGTAACTGAACTGTGGACATAATCACAATGACAGATTTTCCACAAATGACTTTTTAATCTCTCCAAATGGTTCTGTGACTGTAACTATTATTATCAATTTAAATATGAAAAAGTAGATCACATACGTAAATTCATCTAAAATTTCATGATTAGTATGTAACTCAGCAGTATTTGTACTCGAGGAATTTGACTCCAAATCTATATTCTCAATCACTATACCACTGATGTGCTAAAGAAATGGCCACTGCGGGCTGGGCACAGTGGCTCACACCTGTAATCCCAGCACTTTGGGAACCGAGGCGGGCAGATGACTTGAGGTCAGGAGTTCGAGACCAGCCTGGCCAACATGGTGAACCCTCATCTCTAGTAAAAATACAAAAATTAGCCAGGCATGGTGGTGCACGTGCCTGTAGTCCCAGCTACTCAGGGGGCTGAGGCAGAAGAATCACTTGAACCTGGTAGGTAGAGGATGCAGTGAGCTACAATCACAGCACTACATTCTACATTCCTGCTTGGGTGACAGAGTAAGACTCCATCTCTAAATAAGTATATAAATAAATAGCCACTGAGGTGTACATAAAAATGTGCTGCTTAGGCCAGGCACACCTGTAATCCCAGAACCTTGGGAGCTCGAGGCAGGAGGATTACCTGAGGTCAAGAGTTCAAGACCAGCCTGACCAACATAGCAAAAACCCGTCTCTAACAAAAAATATAAAAATTACCCAGGCATGGTGGCTGGGTGCCTGTAATACCAGCTACTTGGAAGGCTGAGGCAGGCAGAATCACTCAAACCTGGGAGGCGGAGGTTGCAGTGAGTGGAGATCGAGCCACTGCACTCCAGTCTGGGTGACGGAGTGAGACTCTGTCTCAAAAAAAAAAAAAAAAAAAAAAAAAAAAAAGTGCCACTTAAATCTCCTGCTATGGGGAACATGACTGACTGATGGCCCGAACTACTGTTCCTCTAGGTCCACCTCTGCATTCATTCTAATGCTACACTTTCTACTGGTTGTTCCCATTCAATAATGATCATGGCAAGATAATGTATGGGACTTCTTCAAAGTGGATCTTATCCCTAGGAGGCTCCTCATCCACCTAACCAAATCTTTATTGAGCTGTGCTGCAGTCTGAGACTCTTCCTACCTAATCTCCTTTCTTCTCTTTCTCCTAGCATAGCTATCAAACTTCTATCATGGCTAAAGCCTTTCCTCACATTCTGCTGCTTATTTCCTCCCTAAATCTCTTAACTGTCCAGTTCTTTTTTGGCATCTGTTTTTCTGTGGACCCCAATAAATGGAAGGGGTAGAGAGATGAGAGTGGTCTGAAAAAAAGACATGATGCATGGGGATTTGGCTAAAGCTCACTAACCAGTCATTTTCAGTGAAAGTCGAATCATGAAGAGTCCTTGACATAAGGCCCAGTTGCTGAAGATTTCACTGGGTGATGATCTACCTTGTAGGTATAATGGTTCAAGCATTTGAAAGAGAATCAAGTTGACTAGTTAATATTAAATTGTATTGGTATTGACTTCTTGTAGAGGGTAAGAAACTGAGAGCCACTAGCCAGTAGTTAATGAGTGTGAGAGCCAAAAGTACTTTTAATAGCCTACCAAAAGCCTGTATCTCCTGGAATCGAAGAAAAGCACAGTTAAGTAGCATGCCAAAGATCTGATAAAGTCAAAGAGACCCAGAGATCTGTGAATGCTTGGCAAGGGCAGATCTGTTATGCTAGACTCAGGGTCCTGGTTTGGAAAATCTGGAATTTTGAAATATGGGATGGGGACACAACCCTGAGGATGCTGGCTCTGCACAATCCCCTGATCCCTCAGAACATGGAGAGCAGAGGAGTTCTATAGCATTTCTCAATGTCCTTGCAAGATTTAGCTGGCATGTACCCCCCAAGAGCCTGCAAAGTAGATTTGGGTTTGCATTTAGAAAATGCTTCATCAAAAGGGCCAGAAAATAAGACTGGGTAAGGAAGAATTCATTGACTTGGGGGCACATTCTCTAGATTTAACTTTCTCCGATTTAACATCCTGACAAAGGTCCCCGGGGGAATGAGGAATCTTGCTGCTTGCATGGATGGGGCGAGGCAGCTCTTTGTTGGAACTTTGCTATAATCCAAAACTCATCCTACCCAGTCTTCCATCCTAAACGCAGGTGTCACACATCTATTTGCCCTGAAAGTTTCTCACAACTTTTTGCTCCTTCCTGCAATAAATCTCTGGCATCTTGTCCTGTCCTATTATCTGCTTCTGGGTGGAGCTATACTAACACGGAAAGTAAACACAACCCTAGGTTCTATAGGAGAAAAATAGGAAATGAGGCTGAAAACTAAGCTCTGGATCAGGTCTAGCACGTAAAAGCCCAGGCTGAGGAATCATGTCTTAACCTAATGAGAAAATGGGTGAGATTTATAGGTAGCATTTAACATAAACAGCATTTGTTGTCAGTATAATAATTTGGGCTCAAAGGCAGGGGAAAGAAAAAAAAAAGTTAAAAATCACATATTTGAAAGCTGTTCAAAATCTCAAAAATGTGAGGTGAGAATGCAAGTATCTTTAGTGTGGATGTATGAGACAGTTATATTAAAATGCTTGACTAAGCAATGGTGCATAAAGGAGCCCAGTCTCTCTCTCTCTCTGTTTTTTTCTTTTTCTTTTCTTTTGTTTTAGAAGTATTTGAGAAATGTGAAGGCCCAGTTAGGAGACTTTTTCATTTACCCCAATTAGCAGGGCTCTGGTAAAATAAAAGAGATTGGACAGAGTCCATTTAAGTTAAGGAAACATTACCAGATTGTATATGAAAAGTTACCACATTTGCAAATGAATATCCTGTCACCACAGATCTGTTGATGCCTGACGAAATACGATTAAGTAACAATTAATGGAGTCCTATTTGCCATTGGTTAAAAAGTATTTCCAGGGCTGAAGTTGGGGGTGGAAGAGAGATCTCAACAGGGTAGGCTTCTTTCAAAGTTTTTAAAGTTTGTTCTTTTTCTTTTTTATCCTCAGTACTTTCCATTACTTGAAATTCTTTTTTTTTACAAAATAGTTAATTTATAAATATATCAATTATTCTTACGAAATAGATAATTTATAAATATGTCAATTATTCTTTTAAAAACACAAAACAAATTAAAATTAAGTCATGCTGACACCAGCAACCTCTAATATAGATGAGGCATATTCAAAGGTATGCTTGTTTAGTGTCCACTTTGTTTGGAGAAATTTTTTGAGAAAAATTGTATTTTCTGTAGTTACATAAGTTTGCGACCCTTGCACTTCATGATATGAACTCTAAAAAGTTACCTTTTCTGGGATGAAGAATGTAGGCGATCCACTCAGGTGACTTTTTCATCCTAAAGAGGAGGTGTGCAAGTAAGTAACTGATCATTAAATTAAGCTAATAATTATAGACCAACAAAAATAGCAGTAGTTATATTTGAACTATCCACTATCAAATGTTATAAGAATACTTGCTGTCAATCGGGCTTTTAAGATGTACATGTTTTAATGTTATCGATGCTGTAAACATAAGTCTATTTTAAGATGCTGCTTCTTTTAAAAAGTGGTGTTTATGTAATGTAGGCATGCCCGCCTGTATGTGTATCACACTAATGAGTAGGGAGTGAACAATTTGAAAATTTGTAAATATGAATATAGATACATTAAGTCTAACCTACTTTTAAATAATCTGTTTTATTTAGTTTAAAAGCATTCATTATCACAATAAAAGGAACCATAAATTTCCTACAAATATATTTAAATGTCATACTTCTTAGATTTCACGGCAATGTCCCTTGGATCAGATTTTTCATGTTATCTGTAATAAAGGTCTGCCTATTTTAATCCAAAGACTCTCTTTTTTTTTCTTTCTTTCTCTCTCTCTCTTTTTTTTTTTTAGGACTTCCACCTGGCAACTTTCATTTAAAGAAAGGGTCTCTTAACTGAACTTAAAGAGAAACCTAATTCAGAATTCAATAAATTTTTCTTTCTTTGCATTACCTATTTTAGGTGTTTTATTTTTATACATACATTTTTAGTCTGTCTACATGTCTATATTGATATAAATGGGCAAATTATCTTAGATTATATAGTTATTTTCTCTATTCTAAATTGGAGACCAAGAGGGAACAACATTTATGTGTGCACAAAAGCAAAATATAAGCCATAATTTTATAAAGCAAACATACTTAATTTTAGTTACTTAATTTTTTTCTATGTTAAATACTGACCTGTTGGGTAACAATTAGAGTACAGATTCAAACACTTGGGAATATTACTTTGTTTCTCCAACATCATAGGCTCCAGTTGTGTGCCGCTACTCCCCTCTTCTCTATTTAATAAATTAAAAAAATAAAAATAAAATAAAAAATAAAAATGTAAAATATTTTTTAAAAAGTTTTAAAGAAATTTAAGTGCCAGGAACTTCGTGAGTTTCTATTTCTGCAGGTAGCAGACGGTTTCCTTGTTTGCCTGCCCTGCGTATACTTTTTATTGTGGTAACAACTCTTCGTCCACTTTTTCTCCACGCAGTGGCTTTCCTCTCCTCCCAGTTGAGTTGGGGCAGGTGAGCTGATTTTATACCCCTAGCTCTGGGCGGAGAGAGTGAGCATATTCACTTCACCTGTTCTGCCTGATGGCTGTGTTCTGTCTCCTTGCATCAGTGATTCAGGGATAGGTAAAAGATTCATGATGAGCCAAATGAGGATTTTTTTCCCTCTCTCTCTCTCTCTCTCTCTCCCAGAAATTTTTTTGCTGAGTTACCAGCTAAAATACTGTATGACTGGAACTGCTGGTGACCATGTTGTTTCTGAGAGTGATACTAAAATGATACTAAAAAGAGTAAAGCTCAGGTGAGGGACAGAGGGAAAGACACCTGACGATATCCCCTAAACACCCCAGACTCAGCTGTGCCCATTATTGGGCTTTTTAGTTAGACAAGTCAGTAAATTCTTATTTTTCTTTAAGCCGATTTATCTAAAAGTATCATTTGCCACTTAAAGAGTCCGTTTTACTTAGGTTCCTCTATGGAGAACAAGAGAAAAAAAGACAAGGAAGTAATACCTAAACAAACTTCAGTGGAACTACAGCCACCTATGTTAAAACTCTTAAGGCTAGGGATTTTTTCATATGGTAAAGTAGCATAAAGTCAAATGCTTTCCTTGCTTCTGTATGGCCCAATTGAAGTTGACATCTGTCAGTCAGACAAGCCACACATGCTTGAATGACCAAACATTATGTAAAAGGAACGTGAACTGCTAAAGAAATTGGTATCCTTATTTTCTAAGGAACTTCTGACATCTGCTTTTTAAGTTAGAACCAAGTCATTCAAAAACTTAGTTTTCCATTTTATACATGTGAGTTTGCTACAACCATTCTTCCACAAGTATTATGGACTACTACCACTTCACAGTATCTTTTGTATACTGGATTTTCTCTTTTTCCCATCCTATTTCAGTTAGGGAGATTTCTAGAGACATTTCTTCATGGTCATTAATTCTTCTTTCTTCAACTGTGTCACTGAAGGCATTTTTAATCTGTTACTGTGTGTTTCATTTCTAATATTCCTATTTGATCTCTTCTCATAGTCTCCATCTCTCTGCTGAAATCACCAATCAGGTCTTGCATGTTTCTCCCCCTTTCCAATTATAGCCAATGTCTAGGTACATTTTTCTTGGTAAGTTGGGGCACAACATGTCTCTTCTCTTTGTAGATGCCTCTTCTTAGGCTTGGGGCCAGTTGGTGTCATGTGACATCAGCACTCTCATAGGCTCAAGAAAACTCATGAATTTTCTGTTCGCTAGGCTTCTTCATTGTAAAGTTGGGAGTGGTACTCTCTAACCCCCTATATGCCTAAGTGGAAACCAGACTCCTGTATGCAGGATTTAGACTTTGACTTTTTCAACAAAAAACAAACATATTAAGCCAGCTAGCACTACAAGCCATGGTTTACCTTCTCCAATTTTGCCATCTTTGTCTTCATAGCAATGTTGGTATAGTCATTTAAGTATTATGTTACATATAGTGTTATTGTCTGATAAAATAATAGCATAAAATAGGAAAATAACTTAGCTGTCCCAGAAACAATAAATAGGAACTTTCTTATGAGCATAAAGTAATTGAGTTCAGGATGAACAACATTAAAGTGTGCTGAAACTTGCATAGTGTATTTCTCCACACACTGGCCTTCCTCTCTTCCCAGTCCTGCTGGGTCAGGTGGGCTGATTTCACACCCCTAGCTTTGGAGGGAGGGAGGGAGTGAGCATATTCCCTTTACCTGTCCTGCTTGGCTTCAGTCACACTCATTAGGCTGAATCAAGCAAAGTGTAGGTTCAATGATGAGGCAGCAAAATACAATGAAAGAATCTGTGTAAAATGCATGTTAAAGTTGGTGGCTAAAAATCTGATTTGCATTTTGGAATGTTGGATCTTGTATTAGTTCTCTGAAAACACAACCTTTCATACAGAAACCTATTGCTCATCTTCTACACAATCGACATTTGCACACATTTCTATAGAAAATAGCGTGACCATAATGGAAAGACTTTTGCTGGAAAGACTATCAAACCCATTGCGGATCATTTTCTTCATCCCAGATATAGTGTTGTGTTCATGTAGACCCAATCATAGATATAATCGTATTGTGTATGTGTGTGTTGTGTGTGTGTTCATGCATATACATGACTAATTAATAAAAATAGATCTTTCAAGTTAACCAAATAGAGTTATCATACAATTATACAGAAATTAATGATCCTATTAGAATTCCAGCTAAGATCTCAGTTTCTCTGCCTCCTTCTTCCTGCTGCATCTTTGTCTATTACCCCTTCAATATAACGTGATGTAGGAGCCACATGTTATTTTTTTCCTTTCTTCCTTCTGTCTTTTCTTCTATTCTGCTCTCTCTCCTTCCTTCTTTCTTCTTTTCCTCTTATTTTCTCTTTCTTCTCTTTATTCCTTTTAGTCTTTTCTTCCTTTCATTCATTTTTTCCTGCCCACTATCAATTTTTATTTCTGTCTCTAATAAACAAACCCTGATTTTCCCTGGAGAACTACTTTTCTTTCATTCTCAGTAAATGTCGTGTGAAGAGGCAGTATCCTCTGCCCCAATTTTAGGAATAGGCTAAGATTAACCAAATCTTTGCTTAGCCTCCTTTACAGCTATGGGTTGAACACATGATCCAATTATGGGTTGAACCCAGTTACGGATTGAACACATGATCCAATTCAACCAAATGGATCCACCCAGTATTAATTCTGAGATTTTTTTCTGAACCTGTCAGTAACAAAAATTATTCCCTATACAGTAATTCTTAGCAATGGAAAATAAACTGTCCAAGTGCTAGAGGCCACAAAAGACATAGATAAAGCCTCAGAATAAACCCAAGTGAGAGTACTGAAAAGACAAAGAGAATAGGATAAAATAACATGGGTTTTGCTTCAGTCTTTCCTCAGGACCTTTCAGTCATCTGAGATGTATTCCCCTTCATTGTTTTATCCATTGTGAGTAGTTACACTACCTTTTAAACAGAATAACTTAATATGAAATAAAATATTGTAAACAGTTTCATTCTCACGGAAACCATCTATTCTTCTAGATAACAGGAAAGCTAGTTATATGAGTCTAACCATCTGATTTAGTGGTTCTATTTTAGCACATCAACGAAAAACTGGTAAAGTTAGATATAAGGTTATAAAGATAAGGAAAAGTTAACTTTTCATATTCTCTGTGATTTTTTTCCCTTCTTTCACTACATAACTCTGATGTAAATTGTAATTTGACTATAAACCTCAAACTAAAGAATGGTACACTTTATTTCCTTTTAAATACTTTAGGAGCTCTAGTGTAATACCTTTTCAAACTATAGCCCATCATTTAAAAACCTATTTACTCACTCACTATTCTCTAACAAACCTTTAAGTACTCTACTAAATTAGACTCACCTGGAAGTCATGTGTTACATCTCTATTTAAAAGTAAGTCAATGGGATAGTCACCTACCATATAAGCATCAAAATGATCCACAGAGTTCATAAAGTAATATATATTAAGGTCATGAATAAAATGCAAATGTATCTTTCAATTACAATTGATATTTTAGAGTTTACTGTGGGTGGCAGCTGTAGAAACAATTAAAGAATTCTATTTAAAGCTACTTGAAGAAAATAACAGCTATATCAGATTTCCCCATCTAATGGAATTCCTTTTAAAGATAGAAAGGATCAACATTTATTTTTTATCTAAATCAAGAGCAGGTTTATTTACCTATTATATGCCACTTCCACTAATAACATAAGGAATGTATACATAGATTATGAAATGAAGGATATAACTGTACAACATTGGCAGCGTGTGTGATGATTACCCACAAGAATTAATCAGCATTTCTCATGCCATACACAATGCAGTTAGAATAGAAACAGCAAATCTGTTCAAGGAATGCAAACAAGCTGCATAAAAGGCTAAACAAGTAAAAGTATATCATCAACTATGACTCAAATTACATCTTTAAATTGTGTGCCAGCTTCCTCTAAATTAGCTATTTAAGAACTTGGTCCATGATAAACTTTATAAACTGGAAAATACTATATCTTCTCAGGTTCACAATTTTGTTATAATGTCAATGTGGGAATTGCATTTAACAGTTCAACTTTTAAATTAACCCTTACCTATGCAAGTGATATATTGCTGTGGATATTTATGTATTTTTCAGTTATGGAATCTGTTGATAACTCTCAGAAGTTCTGTAGCCATGCATGGTGACAATGTGACCCAAGCTCCTAAAGAAAGTGTAAACTGTAGTTTTATTTCTAAATTCTTGACAACTCAAAATTCTTTATTCTTGATATTTTTGTAACATTCTCAACATTTTCTACCAAGCTGTGAAATCAAGCATTTCAGTTTTCATTGTAGTCGTTGCTTATTTTCTTGTGCTGGATATACTGAAGTCCTTGGGATTTTAATGGGCTGCAACAATTACTATTCAGTTCTTTGGGGTTTGGAGCTAGTCATTATTTAGTCCTCAGAACTCAAGTGGTAAGGATTCAACTGAGATCTTGTGCTATGTAGAGATTCTGCCAGATAGCAGGTCTTAAAATGAAACTTAGGTCTAAGAAAATTCTGATGCAAAATACTTTCTCTTTCCATATAAAATATAAAGAAATATCTACTAAGCATTCCTCCTGGAATGTATTTTGGTTATTAGTGAATATGTTTATGACAAACTCTGTAAAGTCTAGAGGAAGAAGAACAGTAAGTAGTAAAAACTTTGCATTCTAATATTTCAATAGCCACGAACCAACTTCTTCCCTTGTGAAAGAAAGTTTAGGCAAAATTGAAAATTGTATTATCCCTTTCTTGTGGTGGGGAGTGCACCCAAATTAATCTCAATTCTCAATTTGTAGTTTTTAACATCTACCCACATTTCTGTTCAAACATTTCAGTGCCTAGAGATATTAAATAGCAATAATAATCTATTTCCTTCAGTGGAATTGCCAACGAAGACTATAAGGACAGTAGTTTGTGTTATACAAATTTTAGTAGAATTGTGCTTAATTTTTTAAATATACAAATTATGGCCAGCATCAAACTTTTAACTCAATACTTATATATGTGTTAGGAGAAAAATATTGTCATGTACAGTGTAATTATTGCATCAGAATGGTGTATATGGATAAACATAAATAAGTACATGTTTTTATATGCAGTGGAGAAGGGATAAGTTGAGGGGGATGAATAGTTAACCACCTGTGGATAAAGGGTAAAGATTAGGGTAACTAATAATTAAAAGAATGTGGGTTATCAGGAAAAGGGGGAACTGGAAGAATTCACTTGTAGAACTTATGCATAGGTTTCCACTTATTCTCTACTTTGTTCAGTAGCAGAGATGGGCAGTAACCATGTGATAATTATAGGGAGGGTGAAAGTACAGCTGTTGTAGATGAGCCCCAGGTCTGGCTTTGACCTTCCTCTCTTGTATGTATCTACAATCACTTCTTTAATAATCCCCTCCTGGCTCATTGTTGTTAAATATCATCTGTATCTTTAACTCTAAGTCCATGTTTTAAGTTGTATAGTTGATATCTTTACTTGGGTATGTTAGAAGCAGCTTAAATTGTGAATGTTCATAAACAAAATGTAGTCTTCCCCATCTCAGTAGATAGCAACTGTGTTTTTCCAGTTATTTTTGTCAAAAGCCTGAAGTCATTTTAAATTATTCTCTTCTTTACATCCATAAATCCTGATCTGCCTACAAATCCTGTTGCCTTTATTTCACATGATATGCTGAACTCAACCTCTTTTTGTTTTCTGCAGATTCCACTGCTACCAGCCTATTTCCATCATCTTCATTCACTTGGATTACAGAATTACCTTCCCCAAACTGGTCTCCCTCTTTCCCCTTGACTTTCTATAGTCTATTCTTAACACAGTAGCCAAGGCTATCCTTTCATAATATACATCAGATTCAGATTATGTCTTCTCCTAATCAAACCCTCCAAAGATTTCCTTTCTCACTCTGAAAGTAAGTCAAACACTTTAACATGACACTACACAATTTTGCCCTTTTTTTTTAACTATATTTTTTGCTCTTCTCTTATGCACTGCACTTCAGACACAATGGGCTCTTTCCGATTCCTGAAAATTCCAGACCCATTCTTGTTACAAGGTCTTCATATCTGTTAATTCCTTTTGCCAGGTAGGCTATTTCCAAGTTATTCCTGTGGCTCACTTCCTTGCTTCTTTCATGTCTTTCATACCATCTTCTCAGGTTTTCCCTAACTACTCATGTAAAATTCCAGTCATCTTCCTTACCTTCTCACCTTACAGGTATTCCTAATCAATCTCATTTCCCCTCCTAAATTGCATTCATAGAACATATTACCATGTGATATTTGTGTGTGTGTATATATATATTATATATGTGTATATAGATATATAATTTTATATATGTATATATATACATATTTATATGTATGCATGTGTATATACTTATTTGTTAATAATGTATTTTCTTCTGATAGAAAGGAAACTGTGAATTGCCTAGATAAATGGAGAGCACATGGTAAATATTTGTTGAATGAAATAGTTAATCAATGATTGCTATGAAGAGGTATAAGTTACTTTGAGAGCCTATAATAGATGAGTTTTGACAGTCACAATAATTAGGAAGAAATTTGTTCTAAAAAGGAATCCAAAAGCTCTGAAGAATGAAGAGGGATTATCCAGGAGAAAAGAAAAGGAAAAGGGATTCTAGTATTAAGAATAACATGAGTAGCCAGGGGTGGTGTCTCATGTGTGTCATCCCAGCCACTTAGGAAGCTAAGCCAGGAGGATTGCTTGAGACCAGGAGTTGACACTGCAATGAGCTATACTGAACCACTGCACTCCAGCCTGGGTGGAAAAAAAGAACACCATGAACAGAATGTTCTGAGGTGGGAGGGAAAACCCATCTTACAAATGTGGGAAAATACAGTTTTTATTTGTATGTATAAAGGGGACTTGCAGAGACTGGAAGAAAGTCCAAGTGGCTGGAGCTTAGAGAGAGAAAGGAGTGACATGATGTGTAATAAGATTGCAGAGCCAGATCACAAACGGCCTTATAGACCCATTTGGGGTTTTATTCTAATAACAATGGGAAGTCTTCAATGATAAACATGGAATCACATAAATGTGTGGGTTGTGTTTGTTTTAAAAAGTTAACTCAAGCTGCAGCAGAGAAAATAAGTTGAAGACAGATAAGCATAAATGGAGGGAGAATACTATGGTAGCTATGAAAGTAATCTCCATGAGACACGATAGCAGTTCGCACTAAGCCGGTAGTATTTCTCAGCACTTTGGACTTACTCTCTTCTTCCTGCCATTCTAATCTCTTTGTCTTTACCTCTAGGAGTGCTCAAATCTTACCTCCTTCTCTCAGCTGGAAAAATGTTGAAATCAAAGAAGTTCACTCTACCATTTTTTACCACTCCTCCACATGTTGCCTGCTCTTTTCACAACGAAGGTTTTGCACAGTTTTTATGTACTTGTATATTTGTTTCAGCCATTTGGTTGAGTTCCATGGTGATGGTAAAGTGTCAGGAATCATGTTCTGTTCATCTTGATATCCTCAGTAGCTGCTACATTGAAGACACACAATAATATTTGTTGAATAAATGAGAAATTACATCAGTTGGTGGTCTGCCAACACAAAATGTTCATAATGTTCTTCTCAGTACTACTCTGTAGGCATCGTGAATTATTTTCAGATAAAGGCTTTTCTGTATAGTCAAAACATATACACTACAGACCAAGTTATATATTAGTGATTGGATGTTCACTTGATGTTCAAATATATAAATAGCCCAATAGAATATAAATATTCCCCAAATGTTCAAATTATATGAAGATAAAGAAAGCATTAGGGAAATAAATTATATACATAATATTCAACAAAATTCCTCAAGTGGCTAAAAATAGGATATGGCGAACTAAAGTGGCAACTCATTAAGAGTACCTAACAAGCCCAAAAGAGTTCATGTGGCTTCACCAAATTTTCTGATTCCCAGGGAGTAGATGAAGCATTATAAAATGCTGAGTCATCAAATTTAATTTCAACTGTACAACAGTGACAGAATTCTTTCCACTACAGATTCTTAATGACCTAGACTGGCCCTCAGCTATTCTGAAGTATGGCCTAAACTCTGTTGAATAAAACACATATACACACATATACAGATTGATCTACCTATACAAACACACGCATTTGTGTGTGTATGTCTATATATGCACACACACATATTAATTTAATATTGTTTTAAATAAAATTATAAGGCAAGTCATGGAAACAACTTTTTAAAAAAGTTTTTAAAATATAAAATAAGGATTTGTAGTTATATTTGTTTTAGGAAAGTATCAATGGTTAATTAGTAACATTTAAATGTGTTCTTTACCAACTTCCAACTATGCAGTTTTCTGGAAGTTGTAGAACTTTAAATAGAAGGTTACCTTTCAGAAAAGTTGTAAAGAGAAGATCATAACTCAAACCGGGCAAACATACTCTCCTACCATCTAACTGTCAAAGAAGTCATGCAATTCAGTTCAGTATTAAAAATACTTTACTTATGTTAGACATAAGAGTAGCTTTAAAAGTAGTGTTCTTGGAAAGAGATACATACATTGCTTCCAATTTGTGAAAGTATAACTCCTGTTAACTAGATTTTTTTTTTTGTCATAAGTAACTTATTGTAAACAAAGCACAGGCCTACCTAAAAAGATAATTTGGTCGATACTTCATTATATATAAGTACATTGAAATTAAGAAACATTGACTTACAAACTGGCCCAAAAAATCTGAATTTTAAAAGGCAGTAAGATAGATCACAAGCCAATATATTAGAATAAAATATTAGAAACAAAATTTTGAAATAAGCAAGTTTTATGTATAATCATGCTATTTATGTAGTGTATGCAAATATAACCTGAAATTTGTATTTACTTCAAATAATATTTTCTTCTCCATTAAAAAAATGACATAGTATCCTTAAACACAGGAACAGAAAGCCAAATATCACATGTTCTCATTTATAAGTGGCAACTAAATGATGAGAACACATGGACACATAGAGGGGAACAACAAACACGAGGACCTTTCAGAGGATGGAGGGTGGGAGGAGAGAGAGGATCAGGAAAAATAACTAATGGGTACTAGGCTTACCTGGTTGATGAAATAATCTATACAACAAACCCCCATAACACAAGTTTATCTATGTAACAAAGACTGCACATGTACCCCTGAACTTAAAATAAAAGTTAAAAAAGGAAAAGAAAGGCCAGGTGCAGTGTGGCTCAAGCCTGTAATCCCAGCACTTTGGGAGGCCGAGACAGGTGGATCACCTGAGGTCAGGAGTTCGAAACCAGCCTGGCCAACATGGTGAAACCCTCTCTCTACTACAAATACAAAAAATTAGCTACGTGTGGTGGTGAGTGCCTGTAATTCCAGCTACTCGGGAGGCTAAGGCAGGAGAATTGCTCGAACCCAGGGCACAGAGGTTGCAGTGAGCCGAGATCATGCCATTGCACTTCCGCCTGGGCAACAAAAGTGAAATTCCATCTCAAAAAAAAAAAGAAGAAAAAGAAGAAAAGAGTAGAAATAAATGGACAGCAGTTTTTGTAGAAAATGCAGAAATAAAAACAACTTTTACCAATAAACACACTTGAAAAAATACATGTTTGTGTGAAGTCCATATGAAATTATCAGACTCAATATCTAGATAAGTTATGGATATTCCCTGCCCTACCTGCCTTTTGGTTTATTCAAACTCTCTTGAAATATTATTCTTTTATCATTACATATGAACCTCCAAGTATTTGTATCCTTGATTATTTCAATTAAAAAACAAGTATGTTTGAAAAGCCATTTAAATCTATTTGCCATATTGTTGCTTATACCAAAATATGACAAAGAAGCACAGTGACTTACCTGAAAATTACTGAGTATTCAGAAACTCACATAATAAAAACTACCTATTTTTTCTCACCATATATATTCCAATTCTGTTGCCTTAGCCCTGATATTTATATTTTTGATATACTAACAGAACACATGCCAATGTTTAATAAATGTATAAAAAATGTTCTAATATGTTATATTCTATAGACATGAACTCTTAATTGTATGAAGTTCTGTGTTTGAAATCATATTAAAGATTTCCAAGATATTAAACCATGTTCTACTTTTGTGTGTAGTTTATAAGGCATCAAAAAAATTAGACCTTGTACTGAGAAGCAGTGAAATAAGTGTTAAGCACATTCACTACCAACTAATGAGTAACCTGGGTGGACCAAAATATTCCATAATAAAAAGTAACACAATAGAAATTTCATCTCAGAGTATTGCTGAGAGTGGCTGAAGACAGAATTCCAGTGTTTCGAATTTCTTCATGCACATTAATGCTTTCAAGTAGCATCACCAAGACTTTTCATTCATGGTAAAAAAAAAAAAAATGCATATTTTCTCCTGGCACACTTATGATGCAGAAGGAAAGAGGAATGTTTGGGTGCGTTAGTTCTTCCTCTATTTAGACCTTTTGAGTACTCAACAAAAATATATTATCTAGAAATGGATACGGAATCATGTTTCTTTTTTCTTTTCTTTCAGTATATGAGAAAAACATATATAAAAAGAAACAAAAACATCATTAGACTATTTTATGAAAGATTCACACAAAGCACTCATTCTGCTGACACAAGGGCAAGTGTAGAATTATAAATATTTTTATCAGAAATAAAATTAAATTTTTATGATCATATGCTTATTGTTCAAAGTCCCACAAATAAAAATTTATCATGGAAAAATAGAGGTATTTTGAATACTAAAGTCCTTTATTCAACAACACAGAAATTTCACAAAAACAACTTTACTGGGCAAATTGAATGTGATTTTTTTTACTTTTTTTTTTTTTTTTTTTACAGTTTTGTACATGCCCCATAAGTGATTTTCTTTAATAAATACACTGTTTTCCAAAACCGCTTTTTAAATAATTGCACAAGCATACATACACCTTACACAAATATCTATTAGAAAATTTAATAGATAACTGCACAGGTCAGAAGAGGAGAACACTGTGGAAGGAGTACATTTTGTGGCCCATGTTCCTGAAATATCTGTTTTGCAATTGTGAAAATGGAATCCCTCCTAATATAGTAGCTGTCTTTTATTCACGAGGAATACAGATCTCAGTGTGAAATGCCAAATTTAATATAAAAAAATCTGAAACATTTAGCTGTTACATGAGAACCAACTGTTCGATATCACTGTGAATCTAACCATGATCAAAGACCCACTATGGCTTTTTGCTGAATGTATTTGACCCTGAATAGTGTGTTCATTTAACTGCTTTCCTTTTTTCATTATTTAATTACAGATACTTATCAGCTTAAAGACTTTATATGCTTTAGCATTAATTGCACAACTTACATGTCAGGGTTTCCAAATGAAAGGAAGGAAATATTCCTTTCTTTTAGTGATTGCTTAATATTAATTCCTAGTAAGCCCACCATCTCTCGCTCCCTATAAATGTGTTTAGAAGAAGGAAATTGAGTGTTGGGAATTAAGCAACCAGGAGACATTTTTATATACTCCTACAGTGGGGGAAGACTATTACTATTTTCTCTCCCAAGGATGGATACATTACTCCACTTGTAGACAGACAGGCAGAATTCATGAGAAAGCCACTTTGGTCTGAAAGTCTAGAAAGAGGTTTGCATTAGTGATGTTCTTGGTGATGTTAGTGTGCTGAGTGACGACTGAAAAGGAAACTGGCTCACTGCACTATGTACCAATGCCTCAAGTATTTTCCATGCTCTCCCCAAATGCTGGCGATTATGGCATCTCTCTATCCACACCTGGGGAGGACAAGATCCTTTGTGCATAGACCACTCTTACAAAGTTTTTTATTAAGTTTATCTGAGATATATTAAGTTGTGTAGAGTTGTCCACACAATCTACCTTCTGAATTTTCTTGACACTGAATAATGATACATACAGTGAGGAATTTTTTTAAGTTACATTTCATTGGTATTTTAGAATCATGAAAAATGTAAACCTTCAAATCACTGCCTTAGGGTTATAATGATAAACTTTACAAGTTCTCAGTACATGGACATATGAGGAAGAAAACTAGAGAAAGGTCAGAAGAGTCATATCTTTCTTCGACATCACCAATGAGAACTTTATATGCACCTTACATTGTATAAATGGAGTTTAACCAAAAACATTAAAAAGTGGGTGGTATAAAACAACAATATCAAAAATAAAATCATAAGAGAATTAATGAAAAGCTACACTTTTTTCATTTCAGTAATCGACAAATTTTCTTTCATTAAAAAAATGAATTGACATGTAAAACACCACAGTTTACAATATACAGATTCATTAGTTCTTTTAAAAAGCAAACAAATAAAAGCACACCAAGACATGCAATACTAGAATGTATTTTAGGCTCTCAGTACACTATGAGATCTTTATGTTATTGTATGTCTAATATAGCCTGACTAGAAGTTTGTTTCACTTCTGTAATAACAATCATCTCATCATTTTCCAAAAAGCAAGGCAAGTTTATCATTCAAGTGTGAAAGTAAGTTTTCACTTACTTGTAATTAATTAGCAAATTGGTGAAAAAAAGAAAAGAAAAGAATGGAAAAAGAAGAAGAAAAAAAGAAAACAACTCATACAGCTCTCATTGGTCCCACAGCAGAAGCTGAAACTCTAGCTGGAAACCCTCAAAGAAATATACATCAAGTAAAAAGCTATCTCAAAATGAATACAGTATACAGCACATTTTAGCTTGTAATCATTAAATTCTTATCTCTAAACATGGATGGGTGTAATACATCATGAGTTGTTCTTGCAAACGCTTGTTGACCATAACTGTGGACCATGTATTCGTACTCTAGGCGAGGTAAGCCACACTTGATCTTCACATTGGCATGTGTGCATGCTTTGTCCACCCTCCCCCAGTAATCTCACCATGAAACACTCTTTCTGCTTTTTAAAAATGTTTTCTGTCCTATCATATATCATTCAAAGCTACAACTAATTTTTTAAAAATATTCACCTGCTAGTCTTAGCTAATCTTTACAGCCTCTTCCATTGTACCATTACCCTTTCTCTTCTCAAATTATCTTTCTTCTCATGATTTACTTTGCTAACATTTTTCAGCAAGCTAATGGATGTAGAGGGTTAAAACAACTGGCTAGTGGAAAGAGAACAAAAAGTTGCAGTAACATGGCAACTTTGATACTCTATGATTTTTGGTAAACCCTATTCTACTCCTGAAACTGAAAATAGTCTTTATAACCGGGACAAACAAAAAACAAAATGAAACGTAAATATTTGTCCTGATGGGATGGCCTTAAGATCTCTGACTATGATAAGAAAATTAAATTCTACATGAAAAGGTAGCACAGGTTCTACGAAGCATTAGATCCTTTGTGTGCAGGTGGTGGGGGGAGGGGTATGTCTTACATTTATGAAATTCCGCAGACCATAGCCATGCCTTCTCAGGAATGGAAGCATCAAGTAACAAGAATGGAAATGACAGCAATGGAGCATTTTATTGAGGGACTAGGGGAGACCACTAGTCCAACTGGGTGGCTACGAAACAATAAAAGAAAAGAGATAAAATGCTTCAATTTTAAGAATGTGTTTACTTCTTTGTAAATTATATCAAGCCATGCCTCAAGGCAGAAGCCCTCAACATATCCAAGTGTTAAAACTACACATTTAAATTAAAACATTGGGGTAGTTTTTATTCAGTTTTTTTCCTACAGAAAAAGTAAGAACAAATTTAAAAAACAATAAAATGTGTACAGCCCATGTTTGGCTGGGGAAAAAGTCAGCAATAGATTTTTTCCTCCTAAGATATGATACTTTATTCTTTAGCCTAGAAAACACTTTTTTAAAAAAAAATTATACAACTGATTCTGCATTTTCCAACTACTCTGAGTACTCCGCCTTACAGTGCAACCCAAGACAAGTCAACTACACTAAGTATTTGGGAGGTATACCCTTCTGTACAGCTCGTTTGTAAGCAATGCAAGTGCATAACCACTACTCTAATATAGTGCTCAAAAGATTAATTGAAACTTTCATAACATCTTCCCCTCCTACAACAACACAACTGAAGGTAATTGGTGGATGCATCATAATCTTTTAGTCTTATAAAACTTGGCATCAAGTCTCTATGGAAAGATGCATGGCAAAATGGTGCCAGTGCTGTTACTGCTTCTAGAAACAACTGGCAAAAAATAGTTAAAGCTAAAATTTATTGCTCCAGATTTAACTTGCAGAACCATACTGTTGTGTACAAACTGTTAATCTCCATAGATGCTCAGACATGATTGTCTCCTTGTGTCTAAACACACAAAATACAAGCTGCTATCTGTACAGTTTACAGTACTGAAACACATATATTTGAAAATGAAGTATAGATATGTACTTTGCAAAGATACATGATTTTACAGCAGGGGTTTACCCAAACTTATTTTTTATAGCCACTTTCAAAATAGACAACAACTTCACTAGTATAGCTAAATTACATCAAAGAAAGAATCAGTGTATTGAAAGTAAATAGACTGGCCAATTCTCCAAGCTCCCACATTATTTTTATGTCTTTTTCCTTTTCTTTTCCTCTTTTTTTTTTTTTTTTTGAAGAAACTCCTATAACGTAAAATGAAAATAATTTCTGGATATTTTCTTCAGTGGTGGACTAAGCAGTTTCTTAAAACAAGACATTAGTTTGCCCTTCATTTCCAAATGCCTTGAAAATAAGATATACTACTGCTTTAAAAGAACCATCGGAATGCTTCAGCGCTGGGAACAGGTGTTCTCTATAAAAAAAGAACAAGAAAACAAGTTAAGCTTTCTTTCTATGCCAATATAAAATTAGATTTTTCTCCTTTACACTTCAGTAATATTTTTAGTTACCAATATATAACATAATGACTTGTATATTTCAACATTTAATAAAAAGAAAAAATGCTCAATCTTAGAACATGACAATAATTAGAATATTGAATTTAATGCTAACTTGCTGAATATACCGATTAAAACCTATTGGTTTAAAAACATAGGAAATGCAGCCTGAAACATGTATAGGAAGCAGAATAAAGGGAAAGTTCAATCTCTTAACCAATATTAGGAAGACCAGTCAGCACAGGTACTTAAAATCTGCATCTGCCTTGCAGAATGCCTATATCATTTTGAGTGGATCATCTTACTGTCAGGATAACACAGAAGGCACAATCATATCATGAAAAAAGAAAGGATTCACTTTTACTGGTTAGCTTTCTACATTAGTCATTTCTCATGATATTTGTTTTTGTATTTCAAAAGACACAATCAGCTATGCACATGGTCTTAAACGTGAGTGAGACATATAAGCATTCTATGCAGTTAAAATGACTGCAGTTGAATTACTCTGCCTTCAACCACCCTAACAAAAATGCAACCAAAAATTGAAACTGAAATTTAGGCCACTGTTTCATGTACAAAAATCACAATATATACATCATATCCAGTCTATGTAAAGCTGATGTTCAGAATTCAGTTAAGTAATTTATTCTGAAGATTTTCTTAAATGAGAGGATAATAGCAAATGTCAATATTACCTGCAATACTTATCAATTATTAAATTCTAAATGTATTGTATAGTCTAATGAGAACTATAATGATAAAACACACTGTTTCAAAGTGAGTTTGTATTTTCAACAAATTAATATATATATGAACCAAATTGATACTAACCAATGATACTCAGTTAAGCATAACTACCCTATTGAATTGTAAACATGCTATCAATGGTGTCTCCGAAGAAATATCAAGCTAGCACCAAAGTATAAGCAATCCTTTTAACAAAAAGCTTATAGTTACTATGAAGTTTGCTTGTTAGGTAAATGGTAGTTAAGCTTGAATTTTCTATGTACATTAACAGTCAATAATTCCTCATGCTATTTCCTTCTTTAATATGTATTCTAATGGTATACAATAAAACAATCACATGAATATACAGTGAAGATATGCAAGAAACAACAAGCTAAGAATAGATTCTCCTGTAAAAGAAAGTTGATTTCATTCCTTAGACCAGCCCAACAAGCCTGTATGAAATGTAAGATGGCTGCTAAGAATAAATAAGTATATAAATTGATGTGTTGAATGTAAGTTGTCAACATATTTACCATGTAAACAAAAACACATGAACACATACATACACACACATTCCTGTAATACATCTTAAAACATTGTTAATAGCATCTGAATTTTGTATTTCAGGAAATAAATACAAAATTCTACTAAAAACCCTCTAATAATTGAGGTTAGCTTTTATTTACTTTCTCACATGTGTTATTTGGTTGACATTATCCTATTGTAATTATGTCATCTAATAATATAAGTGTTGATTAGGATGTCAATTAGCAATCAATAAAATAAATGGTATTTTGGAAAGCCAACCTGCTTTTCACTATCTGTACTAAAATGACTTTTTAAAAGACTGTCGTCACAACCAACACAATAAATTTCAAAATGACTGTATTAAGAACAAATCATTGATAAATGACTATCTTCCTACTCCAAGTTTGCATATACATATACAGAACAAAATCTACCTGTGCAGTGTTTTCTAAACAAAAAGTTCACTATTCTCATGGAAATACTGCTGACAGTTTCATGGTTTCTCCTTTCCAGCTCACTATGCATACCTGAATCGCTATCATTTGATTCAGTTGGTGAGAAAAACCCCTTTACTGCTTTCTAAAGTTAACTTTTGAATAAATGTAGTAATTACATGCTTTGATTACATTAATCATTATTAAGAAGCTATATGAAGTAATATGAAATAGAACATGCCCATTCTAATACTCATGCTTTATATACACACATAAGCAATAAATGAAAACTTAAAAGTTTATACCAGATGCTAACTTACTGGCTGATGCCAACTAAGAATAAATTTTATATAAGTATGCACACTTATATAAACGTAGTCATTTCTAACGAGATAAGTTAGATCCAAGCATATTCATACAATTATAGATCTATGGTTACAGATTCCCATATGAAAAATAAACATGTGCATTCATATATATTCACATTTATGTGTATATGTATGACATAGAGATGCCAACTTACTCTCAGATGCCAACTGGAAACAAGATTATAAATATATACTTATGTAATCTTGTATCTTGATAAACATATATGTTTACGAAGACAAACAGCAAAAATATATGGAGTACATTTTTTAAATGAGATGAAGTCCTTATGTCTTAGATATACTTTTAAATCTCTTTTCCAATTTTTTGCTCTTCCTGTGCCCCTTTCAGCTACTCATTTTTATTTGTAACATTTAGAAAAAGAAAGCTTATAAAATGCCACTTAGGGTCAAAGGTCATTGTTGTGAGAAAAAAGATCATTTCTCAATAACTGTTAGCAGTAAAAATTAATTAAATAATGCAAGCATGAGAAAAGCAGAGCAAAGGTTTTCTACACTTACTTGATATTACTGTGCATTGTGATGTTACTATGCATACACTGAGACCAGTATGCATCCCCCAGATGTAAGAATATAGACATTTTATTGCAGAAGTGAGAAGGTAAGCAGGGAAGCCTCTTTTAAAAATTATTTCTTCCTTATATTAAGATCCTTGAGATCAAGAAGCCTAAAAATGATTAGTTGGCAAATCACCAAATAACAAAGGTGAGAAAAATTAGGAAAACTGCCGGTGCAGTAATTAGAAAAATAATCAAGGCACACATCAGAAATTTGTAGTAAGGTTTCTCTTAATGGTTGTTATTTCAGGATTGAAAAAGTGTCAAAATTCTTTAGTGTCCTGTAGCCTACACAAAACAGATGTTTATCCAATCTCCTGCCCAATTTTCATCATGAACAATGAAAATGTTCTTTAGGACTGACCGAGTTTGTTTCAGATAATCTGGGTGAAGCAACAATGTTTTCATAGATAAAATATTGAGTTAAACTACAGGTTTCTAATTAAGTTTGTACTAATTTGGGGACACATATTTTTTCATTCTGTCAAACTAATGAGGTCATTCTTGTAAGAGGACTTCTATTTTAAATGGTGTGGGGTACTCAGCACACCAATGTGGGGGATTAAATATCCTGACCGGTTTCCTTCAGGTTATATAAATTCAAAAGTCCCAGCTAGGGATTCACACTCTTGATGAGATTACAGTGACTTTCTGAATCTCAGTGATGCTTGCAGGGGATCTTTATCCTGAGTGACAGGAAAGCCAGATTCCCCTGGAAGAGAAGGGGGTGGGGAGGTAAAGAATAGAATTGAGTTGATCAGCATTGTTTAAGGCAGCCTTCACTGTTCATGCAGGTGCAAACACTGACAAACAGCCATCTTGCTCCCAGGAGGCCTGTGGAGAAACCTGCAGCCCCAGCTCTCTTTCCAGTACTGCTGTAAAGCACAGTGTTCCAGAGAATTCGTCCCTACACAAGCCAGGTACAAAATTACCTTCAAGTCTGAAGGAGTCTTCTGTTTCTCCCCCTAAGTTACATTTAAAAATAAGGGAATTTCCTTGAATAAAAGAATGATATCCAAGAACATTTCATATTTACTTTTAAAAATAAATTTAAAAATTAGTAATGTTCCTAGCAGATACAAATTTCAGTTCAATTTTCATTAAATCAGCAGTGAAGAAATAATTAAACAACCTAAAATAATAAAGAATTCTAAAAGCTTTCACCTTAAGAATTTTAGCATGTTTCTCTTTTCTTCTTTCTTTCTTTCTTTCTTTTTTTTTTTTTTTTTTTTTTTTGAGATGGAGTCTCCCTCTGTCACCCAGGCTGGAGTGCAGTGGCATGATCTCAGCTCACTACAACCTCCGCCTCCTGGGTTCAAGCAATTCTCCTATCTCAGCTCCTGAGTAGCTGGGACTACAGGTGCCCACCACCACACCCAGCTAACTTTTGTATTTTTAGTAGAGATGGAGTTTCACCATGTTGGCCAGGTTAGTCTTGAACTCCTGACTTCATGATCCACCCACTTCGGTCTCACAAAGTGCTGGGATTACAGGCGTGAGCCACTGTGCCCAACCTCATGTTTTTCTTTCATAACTGCTAAGCAGTCCCATGGAAATTGGTATCTTCACGTGAAGGACACATCTACATATTCTTGTCGAAAATATGTCAAGTCTAATAAAACATCAGCTCCTAAAAGCTGAAAATGGGGCATCTCTAACTCTGTACATATGAGGAGATGTGGATTGGCCTTTCATATTTAGGTATAGTACGTAAAATGTAGCAGAATTTACAAAATTGCACTTAACACAAATCACTTTCAATAATGTCAGACCTGAGGTTTCAAAGAGGAAATTAATGATAACTTTTGATGCTGAAATTCACCTTAAATACATACAATTTTAAATTGAGATCATGATTATGACACTAGAATTGTCTATGACTAAAGTGAAATATATCTTTCCAATATTTATTCATATACTTTATAATCTAAAAATTTCAGTGACTCACTGAGGCCTTCAAACTTCTACTGTGAAACAAGATGGCTCTCATGATTTCCAACTGGAGGTCACTATTTGGGGTACCATTATTTCTATACTAATCGAAAAATAATTTCTTGTTTTCCCATTTATTATCAACTATGGAAACAACAGTCACAGAATTATTTTATGATTTCCATATAATTGTGAAGCATACTTTTTTCCCAACCAAACTTAAAGTAATTTCAGGCCACAGTTAGCTAATACCACCTATTGTATAATCTTTTGAAATACTGTTTTCACTACAAGGAGTCCCACTATAAGTTTCTTAGACTCCTTGGCATCTAAGGCCTTGATATTGGAAACCCTCACTGTATTCAAGTCTATCATTTCATACTAGAATGCAAAGACCTTAATGAATCACTGAAATTTTGCAGTAGAATGTATGTGAAAAAATATGACAAAAGATAATAATAGGCCCCAGTGTTTGCTTTAAGTTAATTGATTATATATGTTTTGTTTGTGGCTACATACAAAACTTTCAAACTTTAGAAATTTCTGGATGAACAAATGCAAGAAGGTTCCTTATGGTGAAAAAAATACCCTTTTTCTGATTTGATTCACGAAGAATCTAAAACATTGTTCTACATAGGTTCAGGATTATTTTACTGACGAAATTTCAAATTCTACTTGGAGAAACGGGAAATTGTATTATATACACAGTATTGTGAATGTGAACAAACAGATTAAGAAAAATTAATATATAGTAATACAAATCTTTGAATAAATAATTATGATATAAAATAATACCTAGCAAAGGTGAGTACCTCCCCCAACAAGTTTTTTAGCGGAAAGATTGTTCTGTATTCCATTTATAAATAATACATTATAAATAATACTATAGTCTAATACATTTTAAAAATTTATAAATAATACATACAAATTTATAAATAATACATTTCTAAAATGTATTATTATACTATAGTCTAGTAACTATAATAGAGTTATTAGAAAGCACTGGTAAAGTATAGGCTAATAATATTAGAGAACTGTTAATGATAACCACACAGTCCAACAATCCATAACTATTATACATAAAATATTTTACTAATAATACCTAAATTTAAATTTATTTGGAGTAATATAAGTATATACTGTTTCCACTTTTTAAATTGTGCCTCACTTACTTTTTTCTTCTGCTCTGTTGTAATAAATCTGTATTGTATATGTAATATATAGCAGATTAATTTTTCTCATAATCCAGATTCATTTATCACATAACTGTATGTCTTTGGTATAATCACACCTTATTTTGGCCATTATCCAAATATCAGCTATGAACAACTTTCAACATCAACCACTAACTGAAATATTAGACCCCTATTTAAAAAGGGGAAAGCACCAAATAAGTAACTAGATAATTTTTATGACATAACTTTTGGAGGCTTTAAAATATGATTTTAAGGAACATTCCACATTTTGCTTTCCAAACTGATATTTATGACCAAGATTTCTTCGATTAATGATGGAGGACTAAAGATGGTCTTTTTATTGATGTTGACTCTACCTCGGCTGTTGCTCCTGTTGCTCTGTCTTGCACCCTACACTACAACCACCACAGTCACCATTACCACTGTGACAGTATGATTTTAGACTGTGACAGTATGACTTTAGTAGGTAAACCTGGCTAACTTCTGAAAATGGAAAGATGACTTCATATATTATGTTGTAAAGGTACTATGTCAAGTCCATATGGTGATAAAGACTGTCAGGAAAACAGCTGTTTAAAGGAGAATGTGTGTACAGGGTGAGAGTGTGCTGGTAGGAGGTAAAAATGACAGATAGATTAACATCACAATTCACAATGGTCCAGAAGTGACCTGAAAATGTACCTACTTTTGGCCATTGATCTAATGTAACTACTTTAATCAAGTCTCTTGATAATGCTATGTATGTATGATTATATTCAGTTAAATTTTTGGTAAAAATGCTTCACATCACTCTAACAAGTAAATTTAGTGTATTAGAAATGGGTAGTTTAGTGGTTAAAATATTCTTAAACATATAAAAATAAACCACAGTATAAGGGTACTATGGTAAGCAGAAAGAGGAAAATCTTTCAATGATTCACAAATTTAAAAGTATTTATCAAAAAATTTTATATATTTAACCTTATGTGTAAGAGAGAATGTGAAAGAAAATTAGAAGTAACATTAAGATTTAAAAAGTAAAAATTGGGTTAACAAAATCAATACTATACTTTTAAGAATGACTGAATTATTTCATGTATATATATTCATATGTTCATATTTCATTGGCTATATATATATATATATACGGTTATAGAATATAAATATATGTGTATATATATATGAGTATATATGTGTGTGTAAAAGTTCCACAATTCAAATTCTTCTCAAGTAATCCTGTTGAATGCAACAATACAGCATTAGGGGAGCTCATTGGTAATTAGCCATTGAAATACAACGAGCAGCCTTTTCCAGACCAAGTGGTTGACAATTTTGAAAATCTGGTTAACTTTAAAGCAGTCAGTGAATTTGTATCAACTTTATCACTTTTTATCAAAGTGAAACATAAATATTCATATAAAATATTAGAAAATGGGAAGTCACTTAAAAAATCTTAAGAGGTGATGTTTAACCTATCAAAGCTATGATTTGGACACCCTTTAATTTATATGAAAATAGTTACACTTAACCTCCATAAGCAAATCAATATGTTGCATCTCTTTTATTATAGTTCTGAGATTTGAGAAATATTTCTTTTTTTTTTCTTTTTTATTTTTTTTTAAAGATGGGGTTTCACCATGATGGCCAGGCTGGTCTTGAACTCCTGACCTCAGGTGATCCACCCATCTTGGCCTCCCAAAGTGCTAGGATTATGGGCGTGAGCCACCACGCCTGGCGAGAAATATTTATTTCTTGATTACATAAAAGTGAAAATAAGTTTAATATAAAAGTTCCTGTTAGGTTAAGTCAAGTAGCATTTTGGATGTAGTCACTGAACTTCATTTGGCTCAGAATCTGTTATGAACCATCCAACCACTGGGACACACTCAGTGTAAAATTCACTGAGTTTTATGTTTATGTTTATCAGCTACTGAGAAAAATTTACAAAACATTAATTCCAAACATTTCAGTCAACTAGATGCTATCACCAAAATAACGTACTTTGATTAAAACTATAGTTCTAAGAATAACATGTAGTTTTTGTTGTCCTCCCTTGCTCCTTTTCTCCTTCTTTCCTTCCCTCCCTTTCCTTTCCGTTCCTCCTTATCTCCCTTCCTCTATTCCTTCCTTTCAATTGCCATCATATGGAATGCTCAAATTCACACTCTGACTTTGACTTTTGGTCTTTTCTCTTAATTCTCTTTTAAAACAATAAAATTAAAAAGTATACAGTCAACAATTAATTTAATTTTCATCAAGTCTTTACATGTTTCTTAACTGCTTAGAAATATACTTTGGTTAATCTACTCTCATCAAGAAGATAAATGCTATGAAGTATTTTCCACTACCATAACATCATGGTAGGCATTTGCTCTTGTGCCAGAACAAACCCTCAAGTATTTAGATTCTAATTTATTCTCAGGAAGCTTTCATGAACCACCACTCTTTCTATAAGTATCATATGTTCCATCCAAAATATATAAATCTATATACTCAGTAGAACATAGCCACATTTAGATAGTCAACTAACAAGCAAAGTAAATAATAAGCTTAGTTTTTCACCATAGGATTTATAAGATGTAGTGACTAATATCCACACCACCATTCTTTGGTAGTCTTTTTTATATGTACAATCCTGTATTTTCTCAGAAATTCTCCTTATGATTATTTAAAATGTACACTGGTATTTTGTACCATCAGTTCATTATAGGGATTAGATAGCCTTGAGCTCCCTAAACACTGTCATTAGTTTTCCCATCTTGACTTTTCTATGTTTCTAATTGCAGTTTGCAGACTTGAGAATTACTTTCAAAAATTTAAAACAAAACAAAACAAAAACATAGTTAGTTTTCCCGAAACTAATTTTTCCAAATTGGAAAGAAAAAAAATTCAATCAGTGATTCTAGTGGACCTAAACCCAGACCCATGACATCTTTCCATAAATTTTGAGACATTAACTACTGCTTCTCATTTCTTATTTAAGCCAGACTCAAGATGACCTTAGGTATGCCATTTCTTTTTGCCAATATGCTATTTCTGATTTTCCTTAAATAGTAGCAATCCTATAACCTGAATTTCCTTCCTTTCTTCCTTGTTTTCCTTCCTGCCTGCCTTCCTTTTCCTTTCTTCCCCTCCCTTCTTTCTTTCTTCCAATATTATCTTTTCTCTTATTCAGGTAAAATGAAGGTTTCCAGCATCCTATAAAATATGCCTTGAAATAAAACAGAAAATATAATACTACAGAATCACATGAGGTAGCAAGGCAGAGATCACGTTTGTCTGTATTACTTATCTAGATGTGGAAAACTAAACCAAAGATGTCTCAAGAAATCCTAAGGCTTTTAAATAAGTGTGAGATTGCTTCCAGAATTTTCTAAACTTTCAATGCTATTTTAAATGTATTCATTTGTCCATTTCTTAGACTAAAATTAAAAATATAAATAGGGAATTTTAAAATTTTTATAAAAATTAAAAAATATAAATAGGCAGGGTGCTGTGGCTCATGCCTGTATCCTCAGCACTGTGAGAGGCTGAGGCAGGTGGATCACATGAGGTCAGGAGTTCGAGGCCAGCCTGGCCAACATGGTGAAACCCCATTTTTACTAAAAGAATACAAAAATCAGCCAGGCATTATGGTGCATTCCTGTAATCCCAGCTACTTAGGAGGCTGAGGCATGAGAATAGCTTGAACCCAGGAGATGAAGGTTGCAGTGAGCTGAGATCATGCCATTGCACTCCAGGCTGGGTAGACCAAGACACTGCATCTAGAAAAAAAAAATATATATATATATATGTATAATATTTTATATATATATATATATATATATATATATATGGAACTAAGTAGCTTGGATGAAAGACTAAGACCTAGAGCTAGAGCATTACATGGGTATTGAAAAAGGAACAGAAATAAAGAACATTTAAGGGTTCTTTAAGCCAGGATGTATGTGTGTATATATGCATTTACAGATATATGGGTATATATGTATGTATGTATTCACAGAACTTAAATAAGTCTTGGAAGGTAACAGTTCCACCTAAATATTTGTTAAGTTGAATTGAATTTATCAAGGGTTTACTATGTGCTAACTAATATCATATATTTATGAATAGACAGCATAGGTATAGATCTGCCTGGAATAAGTAAAAGCACACTATTTGTAGAAACACTTCAACTTTACTCTTTATCTTGTTAACATTGTTCAAATACAATTTCTTTCCTCACTACCGACTTGTTGTGATGTTAGTGTTGCTAGATTAGTATTTTTCAAACTTGACTGCAACCAGTTATAAATACATTTTACATAGCAACCCATACACATATACTTCTTAAAGTGTACATAACTGAAACAGAAGTTGAACAATACTTACTATTACTACATGTGATAAACTCATATATTTTCTGTTCTATTCTATTCTAATATACCTTTTTTTTTAATGAAGTTTCACTCTGTCACCAAGCTGGAGTGCAGTGGCATGATCTTGGCTTATTGCAACTTCCACCTCCTGGGTTCAAGCGATTCTACTGCCTCAGCCTCCCGAGTAGGCGTGTGCCACCAAGCAAGCTAATTTTTGTATTTTCAGTAGAGATGGGGTTTCACCATGTTGGCCAAAATGGTCTCAATCTCCTGACCTCACCTGCCTCGACCTCCCAAAATGCTGGGATTACAGGCATGAGCCACCATGCTCGGCCTTCTAATCTACTTTCTAAAAACTCATGATGGTAAATCAAAACATTTGTTTCATGGACCACCAACATACTGTCACCTGCAGTTTGATAAACACACCTCCATACTACAAAGAAAACAAATTCACATGAATGAAAAGAATCACATGAAGAATATCTAAAAACCATGCCACTTCATAATGAATTTAACTCTACATATAGCAGCATTACAAAGAAGATCTAATATATTTCTCTTACGATGGAAACAAGCCAATGTTCTCTTCTGTTTTTCATGGACTAAAGGTAGAGCAGACAAAATATTTCATGTTTAATGGAAGACTCCACATGTTCTCACTTCCTATCCACCTACATATGACTGTTAATTTTATCCTTTTTTTCTTATCTTCACCCATTAAGATCATCACTTATCTAATTTAATCTATTTAAAAAACACTGCCAATAGAGAAGTTATTCCCAAGCATAGTTATTTTTCTACCACTGATTCGCACACTAGTTTTCGCCATTTCCACATGATTAAATTTATGTGGTCTTCACTTAAAAATGTATTTAATGTTGTTTCATTCTCTAAATTTTTGAGATAATATATCTTCTCTGGCATTTGCCAGATTTGCTGAACTAGACAGAAATGTCCATAATTTTTCCTAATCTACAAATATATATCCCTTTCTCTTCTCATCCTACTTGATCTTTATCATTATGGTATTATCAATACTCCAGTTGTGGTTTGGTGTGGGGTTTTCTGTTTTTGTTTCTTAGTCTTTGCGGAAAAAAAAAAAAAAACAAAACAGCACTTTTAGCACCGTCTTTCCCATAGTCTGACACTTTACTTCCTCAAGAACGTTTTCTAAAATATGAATTTTAATGCAGAAGAGACACAAATGGGATACCATTTTCCACCCATCTTGGAAGTATTCTCTTTTAGTTACACTTTGGAATTATTCTACCAAATGTTTCAAATGCATAAGTAAAAATAATAACAACAGCTATAACACAATCTGTTTGTCCTTATCTCTAATTCATCTGCCACTCCACTCAAGCCTCAGCTCTGACTCTCAAACCAAAAGTATTGAGTCAAGTCATTAAAAAAGTTATCTTTCCTTTTTAAAAATATTTTCTATCCTCTAAAAAGTTTTTGTAACTGCCGAAACAAGCGTATACCCATATTCCATTTTGTCAAAGTTCCTTCTAGATACTGCATTGCATTCTGGCTTAAGTATTCCTTTCTCCTTTCTCATCTTTTTTGGTCAACATTACAAATCTTTTAGGGCTTATCACTATTCTCCCCCAGAAAAACACCAGCTTTTTCTATTACTGCTTAATAACCGTCTTCATATTTTACAAATAGTCCGTTTTTAGTAAAAAACAACAAACAGCTGCATATAGCTACTTCATTTTTTTATGTAAAAAGTGCATATCTACCTGTTTTATTTCCTATGTATACTCATATGTATTTTCCAATTTTCCAAATTTGTTAAATATGCTCACTTTCCAATATTTGTTACATATCTTTTCCAACTAGAGTTCATTTCTTTCTTATAATAATTCTCTTGACCTCACAAATTCACATTTAGAATATCTCTGTGTCTTGGAAATAGTCAAATAAAAGTATTGGGTTAGTAATGTGAAACATGCACACATACATCTATGAAAATATATAAAAATTAATAGTGACGTGTCTGTGGTTAAAAAAAAAAAAAGGAGAAAGAGCACTAAATAATTGCAATTGGCTCACCACACTGACTGACTTCACTGGATAATATGCTCAGTTTCCTAAGACAATGCAAGTATAGGAACAAGGAAACATGTTTAATTAGATTTATCTCTTTTCAAGTGAACTCAAGCCATATCTTTGTCAAATAGATGATTAAAACAAATATGCAAAAAACACGTATCATTAATAGACATCTGGGCTTTAATGTCTGAAAACTATAAGTAAACTGTTGTGTTATCTATAAATATGGATGCCTTATTCTCCACTTTTATTGATGGTTTTAAAATTGGACTGAGAAATTATATACCATCTTTTAGTTTGCCAACAATATTAACCTACACATAATATTAACAAGTTATAAGGTAGGTTGACATTACCTTCATCTTATTGATGAGAAAATAAAGTTCAGAGGAGTTATGCTGATGTACCTAGAACACTGTTCATCTGTTAAGTTACTTGATACCAGTGGCTCTTTCCGCAATTTCTTACCTATGTGGCCACAGGGACCACAGATTTTAAATAAAAAGAAATGAAAATCTAGGAGCTTAGTAGTATATTTCCTGAATATAATTTATATCTAGCTTTATATAAACCAAAAAAAACAACTTGAATATGAGGTATTTGAAAAAGTAATTGCTTGCTTTGCCACAGTCTCTTTAGCAGAAAAAAAAGTAGTGGGAAATAAATGGGTTAAAGATTAAGAAAGAGGAAAACAAAAAATTCAGCAGGCTTGATTTCATACCTAGCTATAGATTCTTATGCTTTAAAAATAAATTTAGAGAAAGCTCTGAAGTTTCACACAGGAAAAAATATTTCTCATAATGTTTTAGAATAGAAGTTAACAAGCCTGCTGGGATCCTTTTAGCCCCTGCAGAGCTAAGTCTTCAACATTATTAAATGGCTGTCGCATCTGAAGCATGGTGCAACATAACTCAATAAACAACAGAAAACATGATGCTGAATGGAGGGGAGGCTTTTCGATTACCCCACAGAATAATTCAATTTCAGGACAGGTGTTTGCATGTGATGGAACAAGATATGACTCAAAGATAAAAATCACCCTTATGCCCCTCCCCCAATATTTTGAAGCTCCTAATAATAATAGCAAAATGCTAGATTTGAAAGTATGTTTAAAAAGGACAAAAACACAGAAGCACAAATGAAGGAACAAAATTACACATGCACAAAATTCTCAAAATTTAAATGGATTACAAAAAATATGTACTTTCTTAAAAACAAGTTGTTATCAAAGATAATGTTTCCTAGAATGCCTTACTTCCCCAGCTAAGATCATCTGACATTTTAATCAGCAACTAAAATCTTACTTATTACTAATAAAATTTAAAGACTTTATTTTCAATTCATTTTTGCTTTTGAAAAAATAATCTGGGAATACGAGAGCAACTATAAAAGAATTAGTCCTTTCTCCAATTTGTGTATTTTCATGGACCTCTAAATAAATCTTGAATTTAACTTATGACTTTAACTAGATATTTCTATATGACAAATACAAGAGTTTATTTTTAGTATTTTATATAATGTGAGTAAAAATAAATTTAAGGAATTAAAGCATATCCACTTACATTAAATTTATCAAATAATAGGACATTTTGTCAAGCTTTTTCAGAGTAAATTAAAGTAAAATGTTTTCTGCGTATTCAGGGAATCTGACCAATTGAGGTTCAGCAGTAAATTCTAAGAGCACCAACAACTTTAGAAGACTTTCTTAAAAGCACACTTTCAACCTATACCTGAGAAATACTCAAATAGTATAATGTTTAACTTTGTATCCAGGAAGATACTTTGTATCCAGAATATTCTAGGAATGTTTCCACTCCAATATGGATCTTGAGTCTGGAACTTGTTAAACAATGTTCCAACTGTAGTAAATATGGATCAAATGCCTGTCCTTTTTGCATGCCTTTCAATTTTCAGTCTTGCAGGCTATTTTATTAAATTGTTCTGTATTTGTCAATCTATAAGTCTGACTATGCAAAATTTAACTATTAATTCAGAAAAGTAGATGACCAAGACTAAACAGAATATAGAGAAATACTTCAGTAACCAATTCTCAAAAAACTTGAAAAGCCACACAACTTTATTACTGTCATCACTAAACTTTTCATACTTAAAACATCCAAATATTTTTCTCAGATTAAATGGAAACTTAGCTTATTTTCAAATTTGTTCTTATATGCTTTGTGATTGCTTGCTTATATTTTGTTTGATGATGGCTGAATTTTATACATTCCTATAGCATAATTTATAAATGAATTTTAATTACTTTATTTTACTATTCCTAATTGCCATCTAAAACATGGCTTAGAATTTACATGTTGTTTGGATGGGTGAGACTACTGTTTTCATTTAGGAAGTATTAAAAATGTATGCTTTGTAAGTTTGTGAACTGACAGTTAAAATTGCATGTATTTACTGTGTATACAACATGATATTTTGAAGTATATAAAATACAACTTTAATGCCCTTGTATTAAATCTAGTGATGGAAAAATAATCTCACTGAACTTGTATTGCAATTTGATGCCTTGGCCACAAATTCATTTTGTGGCTTTAGTCAAAGATAAAATTTTCTAAGCCTTTTCCTTATTATTGATAAAACTGAGGTGCTTTTTCCTACATCATTTACATGCTACATTCTAATGTTAACATACTATCATTTTGTTTTGAAAAATTTCCTCTTTCACTTTTATACTCAATTATATATTTGCATTTTTTGATTAAAATAAATATTTATATTTTTCTGCTGGCAAGTTTCTTATTCTTTTAAAATCACCAAACCTCAGAAATGTATATGTTCAATTATTGACTTATTTTATAATTTAGCTAAAAGCTCTTAGTTTGAGTGACACACCTATTTTATACAAGTTAATTTCCTCAGGAGGCAGGTGCCATCTTCCTGCACACATTACAAATAGTGCTTTGTCCAGAGTTTTACAATTGCCATTTATAGTTGGGGCTCTTAGAACTTAACAGCATATACACCATGTCTCTCCTCCCCTATTACACTCTTCCTAAGTAAGTTATCAAGTTTGAGACAGTATTTGAATGTTTTCCGCCAACCCTTTTAAAAGCTAAGCCTAACTTGTGGAAAAATTATTGTTGGCCTGTACATTTAGCAGATAGATTTTTAAGAGATAAAAGAAAGTGAAGGAAAAAAAAAAAAAGAACCATCCTTCTTCCTGATTTTCCAGTTTCTCAATGTCTTCACTGTAACCTGCCCTCTTTAGTTTCTTCTCCAGCTCAAGGAAAGCCTCAGTGGTGACAGTATGAAACTCACTGCAAAGAGAGCCAAGAGTGGGGGCAGGGAAACCTCCTGAGGCACTGCTCACTAATTCCATAAATCAACTAATGGGAGAGAAACCAGATCTGTGTGGTCTGTAATGCTGTCCCACAGAGATCAATCATGTCACCTGAACAATGTTCAGGGACTAAGAGGCTGGGGTTGCCCATGGGACAATGTTATCCCTTGAGTCGAAACAGACTGGGATATTTTTAAAAGTTAGAACTTAGTATCAGAAATGTAACTGTTGTGAATATAAAACCTAAAGGATTATCTTTGCAAAGGACAAAGTATTATCATGTAACTTATCATAAAGATCTCCGATATGATCACATTTACTGAAACATCTAGGAACTTAATATTTTTCATTTAGGATACAAGTTTTTAAAACAGTTTTTGTCACACAAGGGACAGACACCATTTGTAATGACTACTTTGAAGAATTAGTGGCTATTTTTTTTTTTTAACAGAGTAACAGTGGCTATGCAAATATACAGAGCATAGTATAACAGAAAAACTAAATGTTTTGTGTGTGTTATATCAAATATGATCAAGGGGTGATTTAATAAACACATTTCTAGGGCATCATAAGATGCCTTTAAGGTGAGACTAAGCAGAAAAATAGAAATCAGTAAGGCAGTTTTAAAAGAAATACTAGAGAGGAGGTTTTGAAAAAAATGTGGATGACAGTCCCAACACAACCAGGTGAGTCTGTCTTCGTTTCAGTTTTCTCACTCTGAAAAAAAAATCTGACTATGCCTCCAGTCTTTGAGATGAGAACAAGTCAAAGGGAAGAATGGCACATGAGGCTTGAAGTGATCAATAAGAATATATATGTTATGATTATGAACCAGATGTTAATTGACATCCATAATTCAAAGCCCACAAATATTAGCTATGGAGTTTACATCAGGAACCACAGGTGACATCCACAATGAGTCCCCAGATCACTAGCCTCAGCCAGGAACCCATCAAATCTCTAAAACATTTTCTCGGATGAGGATGGACCAAATTAAAGAGAGAAACCAGGTCAGCAGGGGGACTTTTCACCTTCCTGCAATTCCTGTTTCAGCTTTGGGTCAGTCACGTAAGCCCTGTCACGCTGACATGTGCCCAGCTGGTTTCCTACAGTCATAACTGTGTGTTTGCACATGGATTTAAGCCAGTCATGATGGCATTGTCTTTTTTAATGATCTAGATAGAATCTTAGACAATTTTTAAAAACTTTTTCTTTCATTTAGCCAAACAGCCTTCCGCTAATAATCTTAGCCTTGCAGCGCAACCCATCCTCTGATAGAAGGAGTCTGAAGTTAGAAGATCACCTTGAAAGTTCAAAGAAAAAAAAAAACCCACCTTCCTCTCCTATCCATACTTCACCTTGTGAAGATAAACAGAATTTTTGTGCATGAGAATTTTTTAAAAGAAGAGAATGTAATTTTATGGGATTTTGTCATCAAAATGCCTGAGAAATTTAAATATCACAACAAGCTTGTAATAAAGCCACCAAAAGAAAAAAAAAAATCATATCAACATAGAAACTTGTGCAGAAAACCTACTGGTACTACATCAAACTCCTCCAAGGTAATTATTTACTAAATCAGAATTATTCAGTTACTACAGACCCTAAATTGGGATGCAGGTAGTGCCATGAGTCTAGCTAAAGAAGACGCCTAAGAGCAGAACCAAATTTATAATTCTAGATTCTACATTTCAAGAGGAAAAATGAAAGCCATGTTGTCCTTATCAATTGGAAATTAATAGAGATTTCAATATGAACTTAATTTTAATTTCCCATAGTCCTTAGAGACCTAGAGAAGTTATAATAAATTAATCCAGAAGAAGATTCAAAAGCTATTTTTTGCCACCTAAGAAAATACATGGACCTGCATTATAGTTGCTACTATCTTTGCTCAAGGAAAGCTGCCAAAAAAAATGTAATAAACCATCCAGGAGTAAAGTTAAACTTTCCAAAAAGAGATGATTTATCTTATAAAGAATAAATGCAATATTTTGACGAAACTGAGCATAATGATAACATCAACATAATTCTGATATTTTTAGAATCCCTGAGTGTTGTCTAGTTTGATTTACACAATTAAAGGTTTAAAAAAACAAAACAAAACAAAACTGTATCTTCTTTGTGTTCAAACCTGTCCCAAAGATCTTTAACCCTCCTCTTTATTCAAGACTGCTTCCCAGTTCATAAAGAAAATTCCTCTAAGCAGGACTCACAATTTTTAAAAGAATGTACAGATACCCCTCAGATGATAACTTATGAGAGCCACTCTCATCCTGCAATTCGCCCCACAGAATGTTCCCAAATGCTAAATCCACCACCTGCAGTCTCATGCATATATGAACATCTAATTATCTACCCTGTAAATTTTATCAAGGGACTAACTATAATTACTTGTCCACATTTCTTTGCTTAATATACCACCAAAGCCATTTACCTGTGATTTTTTCATTTTTCCCCTTGTTTTGATCAGGACACAATATAAAATTTGTATCAAACCTATCAATCTCTGTATTTAACATAATTAATAACCTCATTTAACAATTACTTTAGTGATAATCTGTACAATATCTGTTTTAAGGACATATAGGTAAAAGAAATTATTATTGACCATATAAGGTATCAATCAAAACGGTGCTTGATGTATAGACCAACTTTGCAACCACAAAATGGTTACTTTGTCCGATGGAGAGCCCAAGGGAAATACTTCTTTTGTAACTGACTTTTAGAAATTACTCATTCTGAAACTACATAAAATAATTTTTAAACAAAATCACCATCATCTGCCTGAAATTAACTAATTGTATCCCTTTATTCTAAGTCACATCTTCTTAAAATTTGCAGGTGGAAATTTGCTTTCTACACTGTTTCAGCTTTCTCCAAAAGTATCAGATATGCAGAGAATACAATAGGAAACATTCTCCCTTGATTAGGAGAAAAACTATTATAGAAAGGGGTAGGAAAGCCCCTTCTGAATCCAGGTGTTTCAGCTTCAGTGAATACTGTTGTGTGGTTTGTTGTTCTGTTTTAATGAGAACAGGCTTGTGTGCCACAAACTGTGTCCTCACTGTTATAATTGGGCCACTAACTTAGCCAATAAACTTGTATAGGATGTGATGTGTCCAGTCCTTTGGGCAAAGATGCCCCACCCTTTAATAAGGAGGAGGGGGCATTTTAAACCACCAAGGGAAAACATTGAGCACACTGACTGTGAAACTTCTGATTCTTCAAACCAATTGCATTATGTTTCCCCCAGAGATAAAAAGGAGGGGGACCCTCTCTACCAGAAGGGCGGTGTCACGTGAAGTGCAGCTGGGGCGGGTGGTGGAGAGGCCAAGCCTTTCGCAAACCACCGACAACTCTTACCACCTGAATGAAGCTTCAGAGAAGGGGTACTGCATCTTGAAGCCAGACAAGAATTCCTGAAGGGGGAGAGGGAGTGAGGAGGGGAAGGGGGAGACTGGGAAACAAGAAATCATCTCCTCTGACCTCTAGTGAAGTGCCAGGTTTTTTCTTTAGCTCTTCACATTTTCTAAATTTGCAGATCTGGTGTCCCGTTTTGCGGTTCCTGCAACTGCTGCAGACGCCACAGTTGATGAGCCTCTTGCAGGGCACGCAGACCCCACACCTTTTCCTCTTCTTCTTGGCTGGGTTGGCTCCGCCAGCTCCCCCTGAGGAGGACGAGGAGGAGGAGGAATGATTCTGCGGGCAGTCTGCCAGATTGGCAATTTGAAACGCACTGTCTGTGACGGCTGCTGAGGCTGCTGCGGGGGAGTGAAGGGCTGTCATGACGATGACCCCTGGAGGTAATGAGATGCCCCCTAAAGCCGGGATAGCGGAAAAAGTCCCCACGCGCTCGGGGAGATTCATTATCTCTGCTTCAGCAGCGCCGCATTTGAGCTTGTTCATGCATTCCCCCGCCAAAGGTCTGCAGTGTTCAGGGGATAAGGTGGAGAGGAAATTAGTATTTGCCATTTGCAACGACGGCTCTGGCGGGCAGCCAGCTTTCCCCAGCCTCTGGGAGTCGTTTCGGTGGTGCATGCTGGTCCTGCTGCCGCCGCCGCCGCCGCCGCCGCCGCCGCCACCGCCACCGCCGCCGCCACCGCCACCGCCACCCCCGGCGGGGAGGATCGCCGAGGAGGAGGAGGCGGAGGAGGAGGCGGCGGCGGAGGAGGATTTCCTGCCGCCCCCCACCGCCCCCGCCCCCGCCCCCGCCGCCGCCTCCCCCGCCGCCGCCCCCGCCCCCGCCGCTGCCCCAGAGCATGGCGGTGGCGGCGGCGGCGGTGGCCGCGTTGTCGCAGTTCCAGGGGGACATGCCGATGCGCGCGGCGGCCGCGGCGGCGGCGGCGCTGCTGGGGAAGATGGGGGTGGTGATGCGCGCGATCTTGGCAGCCTGTGGGAAGGCGCCCCCGTTGGTCTTGTAGAAGGAGGTGGCGAAGGAGCGGTAGCGCTCCATTTCCGAGTTGTAATCCACAAGGCTGTTCAGAGCCCCCTCGGGCAAGTGGCTTTCCTTGGGCAAGCCCGGGGCTTCCGGGCTCGGCCCGGGCTCCACGCAGACATTGGTGTTCATGGTGCAGGGGGGGGAAGAAGGGGTGCAGGGTGGAAGTGGGGACCGCCTGGTCCGACACTTGGGTGGAAAAGGGGGAAAGGTGGGGGGAGGGAAGGGAGTGATGGTGGTGTTGGGGTGGGGGCCGAGGCGGGAGGCGAAAGTGGGTTCGGGTGGGGAGAGCAAGGTGAGGGCTGCTTTATTCCTCTCTGGGGCTCATTTCCACAGACGGTGTATTCCCAGGCAGCGTCTTCCTTTGCATTATCCTCCAACTGTTACAACTAAAATAAAGAAAGTCATTCCAACGAGCTGCACGAGGAAAAAGATTAAAAATAAATAAACAGCCTCCCTCACTAACCCACCGCCAACACCGAAAGCTCCCACATTCTTCCGTCAGGTCGTTTGCATAAGAATCATCAAGACGTGACCCCCACCTCGCCCAGCCCCCCCCCCAACGCTCCCAACCCCCGCTCCCTCCCTCCCCACAGCAAACCACAGCTCCTCCCCCCTATTCTTATAACCCTCCTGAGAAAATGTATTAATAGCCAGGATACTCAGGGAAAGAGGGAAGACGGGGGTGACAAACGCCTAAGGAAAAGGGCAATTGGAGTGCTAAAGACATGCAAATCATGGGTGGGGAGGGCGATACTACCTATAAGCAGAGGGCATTTAAACATTATGAAATGTGTGAACAAGTGCTGCCTGGGCATGCAAATGCTGTAAAGTAGAAAACAGCAATGGCCCTATGAGGAAAATGAACAGGAAATTAGCAAATGAAGTACTGAGAAAGTCTACAATACATCCGAGTATAAACTGTAAGCAAACACAATACAACTGAGAGCTAAGAGACTGCCCACATACAATCTGAACTAAAGAGGCAGGGAAAAAAGAACTACCAGCTGCCACAGTGTCCTTCTGTGTCTGCGGTCATTAGTTTGAATCCCAGCACAGCTGGCTCTGTTAGGGTCTTAATTCAATGGACCAAGGACAGGTCTCAATTGTACAAGCCATTTGGTGGTGGGGCCTGGTGAGGGTAAGAGGATGGTGTTCTACTTTTTTTTTTTTTTTAAGGTAGAAAATAACGATAAGCCAGATAATTTATATATATATATGTATATAACTAATGTCTCAGGTTTTAAACCAAGTGCCTGTAGCCTCTGTAAGAATATTCCTAATCATTTTTAATGGAGATTGCAGTCTATTCCCAAGACAAGAGGAAAGCATGGGACTTCTTGAAAAGGATTTCTCACAAGCACTGATTTTTACATTGAGTAAAAGCGGGGGAAAAAGCCCTTAAGGTGTTGTTTGCCAGAGAAAAATAACAAGTAAAATGATTTTTTTTTCATTTTGCTCTTTTTAAGAGGAAAGTTTAATGTTAACTGGGTATTTGCATTCATCTCCTTGCTTACAGGCCATTATTATGCTTTAAGAAGAGGTATTTTAGTTGTTTATTACAGAGGGAGAAGTACATCACAGCCTTTTAAGAAGTAAAGCAAAGACATAAAGTGTATATTCACCTAAAAAACCAGTTTCTTTGTTTCCAGATTTTTTGGCCAGAATATCTTTTTGTGACATCTTTTGAAGCCCATAGATTGGTCTAGAATGTAGAGTTCAGGGAATTCTACATGGGGCCCACTAGTCTCAGTCTCAAATATTCAGAGTTCAAAATGGTTATCAATTATAGTAATTATGCTTATAATTAGATTAATGAACCATTTATGCCCAAACTCCAAGTGCAAAAACTTCAAGACCTACTGATGAGGTGCTCTAAAAAGAGGGGTTTATGTAAACAAATCCCTAATAGGCAAAGTAAATCAAGATAAGGAACCTCACCCCAGGCTGGATTAGAAGCTTGCAGGCATCTTTCAATCACAGCAAGTCCCTAATCACTCAGGAACCACCTCTGAGGTTTCGCATTAGGGAAAACTGCTCCCTTCTGAGGTCTGAGGGCAATACAAAGGGTGCCCCAAAATGCTCTTGGCTAAATATTCTTGATGCTTGGAAGGGGTGGGGGAAGAACCAGAAAGAATATGCATATAGCTTCAGTTTCTGCGAATCACATTGTAACTGCAAGACCATAATAACTGCTACTCAGTAAAAACTAGTTATGTCAACCATGCATTAGATATCATCACATTGAGTGGAGGGAAAATTTTCAAGGTTTTAGTCTTTTGACCTTGTTCCAAATAAAGAAATAATTTCATGTCCCTTTTTTAGAGTCTTAGAGTGGTGTTTCCAAACACAAGCTTTCCTTGCTTGTCTGATTGCCATCACCTCCCCCCTTCCTACCTCAAGGTTTAATACCACCAGAAACTGTAGAAAATGATTATGCCCAGTATCCAGGTCATTATTGTTTAATCAATGCATCTCTGGAGCATGAAAAAGGTACCTAAGCCACAGCTATTGTTTGGATTTTATTAAAAAACAAAATAAAACACACACAAATAACTATAGTTCTATGCCATAGCTAAATTAGAGATCCATACTTCATGATCCTGTTTTGCCTTTAAACAATGTGACTGTACATGCCTAATATTGTATGTCTGGTCTACCAGAGACATAGAGATCAAAGGTCATATTTAACATTCAGGAGGAGGGGCGGGTGCAGATTAATTAATAAATTAATACAGCGACGCTTTTTCTTGCTGGAGTCCAGCATTAATAATCTACTTTCACAATCCCAACGGACAGCAAACATTTAAGAGAAAAAAAGCCAGAGAAAGAGAAAGAACAATCACTTACCAGTCTCTTTTTATTTGGGGAGCCTTAGAATTTGCAGACGCTGCCAGTCTGCCTTTAATTAGTTGCACATCACCCCCTAACACAAAGAAACACAAATCCAGATGTGTCTTGGCAGCTCCCAATTACAACTTTAATACTTGTAAACAAACTGTTGGGGAGGGGGGGGATAAATAAATATGCGGATCAAAAAAAAAATACCTGTAAATGGCTTTTTTTTCTTGTTGCAGAGAGAAGGAGGAGGAGATGGTGTTAGTGGTGGGGGGTGGAAGGAGGAGGAGGTGGGGGGGAGAGGAAAGAGTCGAGTGTGAGTGTATGTGTGAGAGCGCGGGGCTGTTGTCGGTGGTCTCTCCTCTCCCAGCGCGTTGCTCTCCGTCCGTCTCCAGTCGCTGTGTGCGAGGGAGGGAGGGAGCCGGGGGAGTCTCTCCTCTCTCTCTCTCTCTCTCTCCCTCTCTCTCTCCCTCCTCTCTCTCTCACCCTCCCCCCTTCTCTCTCTGTTTGTGTGTGTGCGTGTGTGCGGTTGCTGGGGGAGGGGGAGCGCGAAAGAAAGGCGAGGGAGGAGGTGTGGAGGCTGGGGGCGGGGGCGCGGGGTGGGGGTGATTGGCGCCGAGGTGAGGAGGACGCAGGGACGTGGACACCTACTGATGATTGGCTGCAAATTACACGGGGAACAAGAGGCGCACGCGGGCCAGCGCTCCTTTTCACAAATCCTCTCCTCGGCGGAGGAGCCACGTTTCCCTGCTCGCCTGCGGATCGCCCTCCCTCCTCGCGCCCGGCTCTCCGGCTCAGCCCAGCACACAGGGCTGTTGATTATTTTCTTTGCTCTCGGAGATAATTGTTTGGAAGGGATGGAAGAGGGCGTTTCCGCCACTCTGCGTGTGGGGTGTGTGTGTGTGTGCGGGTGTGTGTGTAAATAAACTTGTCTGGGATTTCTGTCTGGGTTGAGAAGAGCAATATAAGAAACAGAGAAAAGGTCATGTTTGTTTGAAGAATGCTCTTAGTTCGTACCCAACGGCATGGTTTTAAATAAATTTCCCGGTGTACCCAGGAAGACTTTAAAAAAAAAATACTATTTAGATCTTTAAAGTAAAGGAAAACGGACCAGTGGGGTTTTTCAGACCCTTGAAATACTATTATGACAAAATGTAAAAAATCGGTGATATGAAGTTTGGCCAATCTGAAAATCCATCTCAATCTCTGTCTCTCTTCTACTCTTCTCTTCTCTCTCTCCTTCCAGCCCCCTCTTTACTATTCCATCTGGTAGTTCCAAAGATTAAATCAAATTTTTAACTCACTGCCCTATTTTTAATTTCAAACTTTACTTAAACAAAAACTTTGGTATTTCAGTCTATCTTATACTAGTGTATGATTAACATTTCACTTCTTGCCACTTGGGAAAACATAGTTTATGAATTGAAACATAAATATTTTACCTCAGGTCAAATATAAATAAAACTCGTTCATAAATGCAGCTGTAAATTAACCTCTTCACCGCTGCCTCAAACAGAATGAGATATTTGTGGACACATGCTATCCTACTATTAAAGCATACTCTAGTGGAAAAGTTACAAAAATAGGTTATAGAATCATGAATCCCTTTAAACAATTTTTTTCTAAGAGAAAAACAGTGGCTAATGGTAAGTTACAGAGTAGGAAAAAATCAGATTATTTAAATAATGAGTATGCAATATTATATTTTCAAAGAATCGAGGAAAATATGTTCTGTTTCGTTGATAAGAAAAAATGCTGAAAAACCATTTTAAACCATTTTGTATTTGAATTTTCAAAAGATCGACTTTGACCATATCAAAATATTTCCAACTATGGAGGATAATTGTTGATAGCAAGTTTAAAATTGCGGTGTGTGTATGCCTAAATGAAGGTGCTATTTCAAGAGTGGGTTACTACTGCAATAGGAAACAGGTGTATTTTGTGACTCATTGATTAATATATATGTTTTGTAATTTTTTTAACCATAGGCTAAGTTTGATTATTACTGGCTATTTCACATTTATGGAGAAAATAACTGGATGGTTAATAATTATTCAAGTTAATAAGATACTTTTATGCTTGTGCTAATGCCTTGTAAACGCAAAAAAAAAGAATTTTCCATTTGATTTTTTTTGTTTTAGCTAAGCTTCATAGGAAATTTATCAGGAAAATGCAGTCACTTTTTAATGAGTGAAAACGTGCTGGAAAAATGATAGATTCTTAAACGTCTTTTCACAATATTTAAAATATCAGTCCAATGTTGGAAACTTTGTAGTTTATAAATAAGCAATGTTTTTAATCAAATAAAGACATACTTTCTTTTGCCAAATTTTCTTTTCTAGAAATTTTTCTTTTTGGAAATTCCTTTTCTCATGCTTTCCTTTTTGGGACTCTTCAAGCTCACTTTCAAAATGAAATCTTAAACACATGAGAGAAAATATGCTCAAAATTCCAATGAATTTTACTTTCCAGCTGATAAAGGAAAACTACGGAACACTTGGTCTTAATAATTAATAATAATAGCCACTATTAGTGACCCATTAGTGTCAGATCCTGCACTAAGTAATTTGCAGATATTCTTTTTTATCCTTGCAATAATTCTGTGAAGTGGCTATTCCAGTTTACAAACAAGGAAATTGAGGTCCAGAGAAATTAGGTAACCTAGATTAGGTCATAAAGTCAATATGTAACAAGTATGAAATTTGTACCCAATCTGGTCTATTCCAAAGCCTTACGTTTATAACCTCTACCATAGTCTCTCTATTAATAATTAATCAATAAACCTTCTCTGGATACTAGATCCTCAGATTTAATTATGATTGGAGGCCCCTAGTTGATATGGCATCAATTGAATTTATAAAATAAATTATAAACAATATACCTCATGGCTCTGATATAGCATTCTGTTGCCTTTCCACTAGGGAATTGACTGTATCCTCAGCCAAATGTGATTAGGGGAAATCTTTTTTTGGATCTATCTCATATCTATTAATTTATTTATACTACTGTACACACATATATGCACCATGTCTCACACTAGTCTATGTTTGTCTTCTTTAAAATGATATATCAGGGTTTTGATAATAATTACTGAGAACACTCAGTTCTTTGTTAACTGTCTTTAAGTCCACAGTTCTATATGATGTATCAAAAAGTGAGGTTGTTTCCTCTGCAAAATGTCCATTACAGCTTCCAATTACCTGCAAGTGGTTTGTGTCTTTACCCTGCTTTATGATTTTTTAAAATCTGAACTAGGAAGGAGTTCAAAGTTTCCTTAGATATCCTGATGGGAATTTTTTTTAAATCCCAACTTGAGCATCACCTGAAAAAAGTATCCCCACTCTGCATAATTTTTTTTTCTGCTCTGAAATATTTTTAAAGTACTGCTACTTTCCATCATAATCATGATGAATATCATCATCATTATCCAGAATCTCCAAAAAGGTAGCATATTCTGTTAAAACAAATAGACCTCAAAATTTGTCAATGCAAAAACCACAGAAGTATATGTTTTCTCATGTAACAGTCCAGGGTGGGAATTTCAGATCAGAGACCATGTTTCTCTATGAGTGCTCCATAGATTAAGATTCCTTTTATCTTGGGACTTTTTCATCCCCAATGGACTCCTTATCAACTACATCAAGCTGGTAGATGGACATGGAGGAGCTATGATGGCTTCTTAAACGTCTTGGTCTTGAGGTGGAACATAGCACTGTAGCTCACATGCAATTGTCAAAAACTCGTTACATGCCACAGCTAGCTGCAAAGATTACTGGGCAGCCACCTCCAAGATGCAATTTTATTACTGTGGGGTAGAGAAACAATTTTAAGAGACAGCTGGCTGTCTTCCACAAAGAGTAACATAGAAGAAGAATAATGTGATGAAGAGATTAAGTAGACCACACAGCGCTGAACCTGACCTTGAAATTCCTCTGCTCCCTGGAAGTTATTTTGCTGCTTACCACTGAAAGCAGTCTTAATGACTTTAGGGAAAGTTTGACAACTGTGAAAGAACTACAGGTATTCTTAAATACCTGTAGGATAGCTAAGACAAGGTCAGACTGTTCAAACAAGAATTTACTGAAGAGTAAAGAAAGCAGAAGTAATACATTCAAAGGAAATAGCATAAATAAAAAATAAACTAACAGAGATAAATCTTGGGGACCTGAAGATTGTCTGCTGGTGTTTTCAAAACTAAGGGGTAATTTTTAACCTTCCACTAATGAGATGTTCACTATTAATCATAAGAAAATATACAACATGCAGATCAGAAAAGCGGTGTGGAGCTTTCTTACCTAATATCCAAGTACTCACATCTCAACTCATATTCATGGGCTCTGAGGACTACTTCTTTTTCCATAGTAATTTACTCTGGATATAGTAAATAATCACATCCTTTATAGAAGAAATATTCCCTTAAAACAAATAGAGAATAATTTCTTTAACTATTTTGACTGGCCAAAAACCTACCTAGGATTTTTGTTTACTTGTCTCCTTTACCAGAATTTGAGTTGGTGTCATTGGGAATTGTGTCTTATTCAGCTTTGCATCCCACCCCATACCTACTATGCCTACCACATGGCAGGTTCCAAACAGTCTGAGTCATGCATACTGAAATAAAGTAGTGCTCATGAAATGTATGGAAGTAAATTCCCCATTGCCTAGAAGATAAAAGTGAAAAATTCATAAAATGAATTTTATGGAGTTGTTCTCCAACTGGTTCCATCTTTTGAATCTAATCTGCTGTTATTCCTTCCAAGAACCTACTATTCTAGCAGATCCACTTTGCGCAGAAAACTTCATTTGCCTTACGATGAGATAGGGAGAAAATCTTTAATTAATAATGAATTGTGAGCTAAAATGAAGTACTATTGCACATACAAAAATATTATAGTATAATGAAATAATATTTTAAAATCCCTTAAGAATGTTTTCTGAAGTTGTCTTGGTGACTTAACAATTTGGATTTGATGAAACTACTTCTTAAAATCAATATTCTGCACACCTGTTGTTTTCTTTTACTTCTGATTAAATATTGATACATCGTTATCACAATGCTGACCTTCATATTCAAAGCTGATACTTTTAACCTGCCAACACAGTGGGTCACTGCTTTGAGCTGTTTTTCCAGCTATCTTTACTCTCTTACCTTGTCTTTCTAATGACTACCAGAAGGCACTTTTGGAATGGCTGGCCACTGTTCAGGACAAAAACTGTGACAGTTGAGGATAATGAAAATAATGGGTTCACAGGGTTAAACCCATTACGTTGGCCTCATTAACACCATATTCAAATCAACTAAGCTAATCAAGTACCACACATATTTTTATATACACTTTGGACACTAGACAAACATGTACCAAGTATTATTTTGGGCATTAAGTTTCAGAATTGTTCTTTGCAAGATCAAATTTGGTCTAGCCCCATTTTAATTTACTCAAGATATTTTTTTCTCATCATATAAATTATCATTTCTGTAAAACTACAGCTCTGATACTCCATGCAAAGGGCTATCCCCAAACACAGTAATCCAAACTTTCTATGGTAGGCTAGAAAGGGAAGACTCCAGAAGAATGTCTTTTCTTCCATAGACTCACTGACATAGCTTGATTTTTATTAGCTATAGTTTTCCTTGTACTTTCCCATGAATATTTGGTATCCTTTGTTCATTGAATTATTAGAAAATACAAACAATAACATTCCAGATTTTTTCGAAGTATTTACTCATGAAGGAAACAATGGGTCACTTTTGGTACAAAACACCAAGTGATGATAAATAGCTTCCAGACACTAACAGATCTAAACACATATTTGTAATGTGGGCCCCAAGCTGTTCTTTGGGGTCTCTCTTTTCCTCTGCCTGACAGTACCAAAGCATCCCATGCTGGCCTTTGTCCAAGGAAAATTCACCTTAATCATAGAACTACCTGTGTGCCTTCTGGCAAGATAAATCTCTTCAGATAGATAAGTAATGGTAAAGTAATATAAAGTATGGAAATCCTGTGGTGAAATTTGCAGTTAAGAGCTAACCAGGAAACACTTCGTCCACAGTGCTCAGTATGCCAGTAATCTGTGTTCTGACAGCAATCCAGAATGTGGCGGTGTCACTTCCTTCTGCTGTCAGCCATTCTCTTCTGCACACAAGTCTTCTTAGACAGAATTTATAGGGCACTGGAAATCAAGTAACGTAGTCCTCTCTCTCATGTCTTTTTATTCTCTATCAAAACTCCAAACTCGATAACTTCGGTAACCAATGTTCTATTAATACTTCATTCAACAGGAAGAAGTGGACCTTTTATTTAAAAGAAGTTTACGTGCAGACACTGGACATTTTACTAACAGGCCTCTGAATCTTCGAATTGCTAGACAGGACTTACCCAGTTAGTAAAAACAAACAATGAAATATCTTCAAGAATTTTTAATAATAGAGTTACTTCAAGAATGCACCTTGTAAAGACATAAAATTAGGTTTATAAAAGTCATATTTTTAAGCTCTGTGAAACTCCAAAATTAAATCTGTCTTAAACCATTTCCTATTATATAACATTAACTGAAATCACCATTTTTGAATTTGCTATTTTTAAGTAGAATAAAGAAATTTTTACAAAATGGTTGTGAACATAGAAATTATATTTTTCTCCTGGACTTCAGATTTTAGGCTTCCAGTGTAACCTGGATATCTCCATTTGCAAAAATAGAGGTCTCTTAATATTAGTCTCAGTATTTTATTTGAAATCAAAGCCACTCTTCATGCTTTTTTTTTTTATTAATGTGTGTTTCCATTTAGTTTATCTTCGATTAACTCCCTTTATAAAAAAGGATTTCAATTTTTCTTTGTTGAGAGGAAGAATTCAAGATAATATCCCTGAGTTGTTAACATTCAGTCCAGAAAGGTTTTTTTCCTTCCCAGTGCTGACCTTTGTTATGCTGTAGTTATAGCAACAAGAAGAGTTCCTTCTGTCTGTCTGTTGTGTTCTCTTTCCAAACTAATGACAGTCTTTTATATGCTGTTGTGTAGTATGGGGAATGCTTTACGTGCATTGATTTCTTGATTTACTGATGCATTTAGCTAAACCAGTAATTTGAATGGAAATTTTTTAAATAAATGCAATTAATTGAAATGGAATTTGCATATTATATATGTTATTTCTGGAATACAGATCTTTCATTCAGGCATTTTTCTATATTGTCTTCAAGCTTCCCTGATCAACTTGCAGTTTAACTTCTCAGTGATCAAGTTTATTTATCCAATCGTTATATATTCTTAACCTAAACAGAAAGAGAGCAAAGAGAGAGAGAGAGACCCTTCTAGGGGAGTAACATGATGTAAGAACATGTAGTTTTTCTGCCAGCCTGGGCCATACAATCATTATGACCTTGGGCATTCTACCTCTCATTTTACCGATCTGGAATATCAGTTTAATTATAGTAATTACCTATCTCACAGGATTTGTGAGGTTTAATTAATGTTAGCAAAGTGTTGGAGCTATTTAGTAGAACAGTATTATAAAAAGCAAACTACTGAAAATCACAACTATCTTCTCCCCATATAGTACTTAATTTTACACACTCCTTTTCTTTTTTCTTCAGAGTTTATTAAACAGTTATTGCTTTTTTTCCCTATACCCTTCATATCTATATCTATGGTCTTTGCTACTTGAGACTTACTTTGGATGCAAAATATAGCCTCTGCCTCACTTTTGTTAGATCGCGCAATCACTTCCAGGAGCTCTACATTTCTGACTCTAATTGGATTGGGATTAACAGTAATATCTGAGCAAGTAGCTATGGCTACATGCGTCCTTTAAGTCACAGTTATAAACTACCAGTTAACAACTTCAATTTGATTCTCAAACACCTTTTGTTTGGATCCATGGTGTTAAACAAACTGAACTAGACTTCCAGTTTCTTTCAAAAGTTCTGAAAGTATTGTGTCTACATTCCATCCTGGAAATAGTAGCTGTAGCTATTATTAGTGATGGAGCCTCTAGTTTGCTGGCACTTTTAACATTCCCTGCTGTCTAACACTTGTCCACCTAAGCATTGGAATTTGTAACTCAAGCCTCTAAGTACATTTGTGCTAGCTGTTCACTGCACAACAATGCCTGACCAAATGGGCAAGTAGGAGCTGGAATCCAGCCCATTGCTCTGCTTGCCAAGCCGTGTTCTGGTAGGTCTAATTTGCAAAAAGGCATTCTAGGGGCCAGAAATGGCCTTATCAGTATCTCCAGTATAGGCCAATTAAGTAAAGCGATGAACATCACAGACATCTTAATTCATATTAAAAAGTTACCATCTCATTTTTGAAATTATATCCCACAAGATTATATTTATATTAAGATGAAAATCATATTCAATTTTAACTTTATCTCTTTTTTGTGAACCCATTTCACCTAAAACAGATTCCAATGTGAACTGATTTTCAAATGGGCTGGAAATATTGTGAAATTTTCAATTGTATGAACTCATTGCCACGGAATCAGGAGCTATATTTCATTGAACATCAACAAAATGACTAGTAATGTGAATTGGATAGTTGTAATGACATTGTATTTATTTCTTTGGGAACAGCTACTCTTTAAAAGAGGGAGACACTGTTCTGACCTCAGTTCCTTTCTGTTATCTGCTAACATTTTATAATGGTAGCACTGTTTGAAAGAGCAGTTGTCTTTACCTATTTGTAACTTGGCTCTTTTAAAATGCTTGATGATATGATGGCGTTTCCTTTAGAATGTTTCTGTTTTAAAAGATATCCTATTCCTGTAATTTTTGGCTATTTTATATTAGTTAAAAAGAAACAACTCTGTTACCCAATGGCAGCACGGATTAATTTACATACCTTTCTTTACCAAGTATCAAGAGTCCAAAATTTGAACAATGTCCAACAAAAGCTAGCCTCCAGATATTTTACTGCTAATCTCCTTGCAGAGGAAATCCAGACCAGTATATCCATTCCTTATAGAAAACAAAGTAACTTTATTCTTTACCCACAGAAAGAAGGTTTTCAGAATTCTGAGTACATGTAAGAGAAAATTACTCAAACTGTCTTAAATGATGAGGTCTCTTTGTAGGGCAGACTACAGGCAAGGAACAACCTGTGTGGCTTATAGATGTCATGCATAATATAGGTTTCTTCCATCTCTTTGCTCATCATCGCCATTATCTTGTTTCTTCCTTCAAGCAGCTCCCTCATAGTTACTGCTCACTGCCCCAACATCATATCCATGTATAAAAAAGCATTTGAGGAAAGAAAATGACTTTTTTTATGTGTTTGTATCTATAGAGTGAGAAACTTTCCTAGAAGCCCCACCACTGACTTCTGCGAAGATCCTATTACCCAAAATTGGTTTACATGCCCACACATAAACCAACCATTTTCAAAGAGAGTAAGATTGTCTTATTCTTAGTATCTACAGGAGCTGTAACTAGAAATGGAATCATTCTGAAACATGTGACAGTGTGAAGGATAGGAAATACCTGAACATAACCATGATTCAGTTAAGAAGGAAGAAGAAGATGGGGAATGGATGGTTGTTGGTGAGACCAGTATCAGCATCTGTTGTGTTATATAACTCTATTATCACTTGATTTCTATTGTCTTAGAAAAACTAACCAGCCCTAAATCTCATGAAGCATGACAGATTACATATAATAAGAGAAGGTCAGTTTATGGATGCCAGCTCTTTATTATGAGTTAATTAGTGAATTATAATTTCAGCTATGAATGCCTACAAGCAGGATTTATTTTTAGCAACATGGCTTTCCTGGAAAAGTTTTGATTTACTGACCTATCTTCATTGAAACTTATCTCATGTTCATCATTGCAGACCTTTTATACTGTGTTACATAAACCAGGGAGTATCTGAGTTTGATCTATAAGATATAGGGCTAAAAACTCTGGATGTAAGGAGAAAGCAAAGAGAATAAGGAAGTTAAAAGAAGTTGAGAGTAATGATTTTTAAAATGGCAAGGTACATCTATTTCCATAATTAAGTACATCTTGAATATTTTCCTCTTATACCTTCTACTGGCTCTTAAAACTATTACCTTATTTGCAAGTCATCAGAAGCAAAGTAAATAGCCAGTCCTTAAAATTTCAAGTTGATCCCAAACTGACTCAAATTTGCAAAAATCTGGCATAATTTAAAAGTAAATAAATAGAAGCAACACTTAGCAGAAGGTTCCGAACATAAACAAAGCTGTGCACGTTTTGTTTATTTATGGGATCCATGCAAAGTGTCATATTCATTTAAAAATATTCGGCACGAGAGTGATTGATTTCAAAAATTGAATAGAATTAAGGAACACAGGCATTCTTTAAAATTTAAAGTTTGATAAAAGAAAGAATGGCTATTTTTTCTAGTATTATGCTTAGGAAAATATTTTTCTCCTTCATGTCTGTTCAGATTTTTTTTAACATTATCTGTGAGAAAAATAACCACCATTTTATTCAAAAGTGCATTTTAATCAGAATGTGGCAAACCCCACTATTCATGTAATACCTGTATGTTGCTGAAGATTAAGTGTTACATATTAAGTGTGAAATCTCCTAAATTAATCTTTTTTATTCAATATATTTTATAGCATTCTCAAAAGACAAAACATGTTAAAACCCCTATCCTTATGAAACTTATATTCTACTGTCATATCTTAATTCAACTAATTGCCATTTACTCTTTCTTTCCAGCCTGGATTATTCTTTAACATATTTTAATTGCATAAATATTTTTTGAAGACGTTATGTACATGGCATAAACTGAGGGAATGAGAAACTTCTCTTGAACAACTAATAATTTAATAGAGGGTACTCAGGAAACACACACACAGACAGATCTAATATTATAATTATCTCACCTCTTCTACAAAAAGAAGAATTTAAGTAAGTAAAGGATAATGAAAACCAGACCCTGAACACTTCTATATTGTAAGTATCAATAGAGTGCAATAAAAGCAACCTGGAAGGATTAGATAATTTGGAGGTCTGGGATGCTCCTGAAGAAAATCTCACAAAATAAGTCTTTGAAATGACTAACAAATGGAGAAGGGGAGAAAGAATATTTGGCATAAAGGACATGGTATAAGCAAAAGCTGGGGGAACACAAGTGCATAGCAGAGCCCAGAATGGTATGTTGTTGATTGTGGATGCAGTAATGAGACATCAAGAAGAGACAAGTGATGGGAAATGAGACCCAGGAAGAAGAATACAGTTAAATTGCATATAGCCTTTAAGGTTATGCTGAGGAAAAAGACTTGCTTAGAAGTAAAAAGAGGCCAATACATGTTATTTCAGGATGTCTATGATCATTTGCGTTTTTTGGTTTATTTTGTTTTAAAGTGTTCCTCTGACTTAAATTGGACAAGGTGATTTAGAGGAGGAGAGACATTTTGTCCCTTAGCAGCATTTTAGATCCTAGCAACAGAATGGAATAGGAAGGAGACAGTGTAGAAAATTTGAGGAAAACCTACAGTTTATTTGAGGGAAAGATAAGCTTCAGAGGACAGGGAGGGTGATTCAGAAAATGTCATCTGGAAGGGGAGATGACTCCCTTCCAGAGTCAAATAAACAAAAAAGAAAGAAAGAGAGAGAGAGAGAGAGAGAGGAAGGAAGGAAGGAGGGAGGGAGGGAGGGAGTGAAGGAAGGAAAGAAGGAAGGAAGGAAGGAAGGAAGGAAGGAAGGATATTCCTAAATTGAGTGAACCATTGATGCTGAAAAGTCTACAAAGCCTTGAAAGAAGCTTCTAGGGGCAATCCTAGAGTTGTGCTCAGAGCAGTTTTTAACCATTAGTTGGTTTGGAAAGAGATGGCAAACTCCTATTACTACTGCTGCTTGGAGTACAACCCCAAAATTGGCTTCTACTCATTTGTGTGCCAAAACTATGGTTATTTCATGATTTATTTTATGGGAAACTATTATTTATTTTATGTGGAAAAACAGAAAAACTGGAGACTCTTGCTACATATTTGAGCTTGCCCCAGATTGAAACCAGGCAATAAGAAAAGCCTGTCAGTAAACAGTTTCAAAGGCCTAATGGTTACACAGATAACTCTGCAGTCAAGATCAGCCCTTTTCTGGTCTCCACACTGCCATCAAGATGATGAAGAGACTCCCATAAATTCTAACCTTTGCATACTCCCCAACACTCACCTCCATCACCACTGGTCAAAGACCATTAGGACTCCTCTCTTTATACACTTTGTCACTACTGTGTCAGTCACAGCTGTAAACCCTGGACTCCCAGAGCATTGTTTATTTTCCACATTTCAGTTTCTGTTTAGCTCTGTATATCCACCTTTTAGTAGCCAACTTCTGACACCTTTGATTCTTGTGACTGCCTGCCATCATCAAAGCCCCCTGCATTCTCAATAACTTCTCTGAAAATTCCCTTCATCTTGCTCTTGTTGAAATGTGGCTCTTTGGGAAGCACTTGTATGCCCTGTAGTGCTCTCAAATGGTGATCATGGGGAAGGTTCCTTCCTGATCTTTGTTGTCATTTCCAGACTGTTGCATCCTATTCAAACCCTGTTCTCCACTCCTGTAACAGTAATACCATAAGACTGTGCTCCCTACTTCTGTTCCTTGTTTACATCATCTTAAGGACTGAAGGGCACTCTTCAATCTATGAAGACTTTAGCTGTAACTCTTGGCTCCCACCACCACAACTCTTCCCTTGATTCTGAGTGTTTTCAGTATTTAGCCATATAATTCTTCAAATGCTCTTGCCTCCTTGATCACCTCCCTTCAGTGATGTTTTTCTTCCACTTCTCCCCCATCACTAAACTCTGTGGTCATACTCTAGACCCACTGTCTACACATCACTTCCTATATTTCTAGATAACTTTCTCAAATCCTTGGCTCTCAAATATCTTTCAATGGTCCCTCCTACTGAACCTGCAGTCCATTGATTGAAACCTCATCCTCCCATGCCTGTTTCCCTACATACTCAGCTTGCTCAATCATTATAAACATTTCCTTTCAAACACTCTACATTTTCTATGATCAACCATTTTGAACACTCCCTTTCATAAACTTCAATTCATTTAGCCATCCCTTAGCTAAACCCTTACTTTGGGGTTTGTAAGCTGAGTTTAACCAAAGTAAACGCAGTAAAGGAATGCCTGCTCCATTTCTTTACCTGAATAGCCACATATGGCTGGAAAAATATTTACAAATCTAAGTCTCAGGTTAACTGCATGGCAGTTACTCGAGTGGGCCTCTAATGTTGCAGAGGAATTATATTACATTTACTCTTCCTCTTTCTTTCTGTTTTATATCTTCTCTTCTCAAACCGCTAACACCAATTCCCTATTCTTTATTCAAGTTTCTCCTTCACTGAGTTCATAGAAACTACTAGAATAGCAGTTTCCATGAGCTCCTGCTCTCATATCTACTTACCTTCTAGTATCTGTATACAGACATTCTTCCTTTCCTCCCACTGGAATACATTCTGCATGTTTCTGTTTAAAGACAAACTCTCCCACCCTCACTGGACCCCACATGGAGTCTCACTCCAGCAATTCTCCCCTTTGTCCTCATCAAACTATTCCTCTCAACTGTATTATTACCATTAGAATACATTTTTTCACCATTTAAGCCACATTTTTTCCCACTACCTATCACCCCATTCATTCCTTAGACAGTAAAAATTCCTTAAAAGAATGGTATATGCCAATACCATATTTGCCTTCTTCCTTTATCTGCTGAACTGACATTAGTCAGTCTCTTTTCAAGATTTCTAGTGACTGTACCTTGTTAAATTCAAAGACCAACTTCAGTCTTCCTCTTATTTTACCCATAAGCAACATTTGATGTTCTCTTTTCAGGGCTTTTAGAAAACCAGTCCCCTGGTTTATCTCCTTACCTTTCTATCCTCCTAACACTGAAGTGACCCAGGGTTTAGACTTTAGAGTACATTTACTTATCTGTTTACACTCACTGTCTTTCTCATCTCATCCAATCTCATGGCTTTAACTTTCATCTGTATCCTAGACACTCCAAAATGTAAATCTCCAGTCTGGACTTTTATATCTAACTACTTTAAAATTCCACTTAAATTATCTAAAGTTGAACACCTCTCTCCCTTAACTAGCCTAAAACATAATCTCAGGTAATGGCAACTCCATCATTCCAGTTGCTCAGATCAGGAATCTTGAGGTCATTCTTGTTACTCTTTATCTTTGTGATGGTTAATTTTATGTGTCAGAATGACTGAGCTAATAGATAGCTGGTAAAACATTATAGCTAGGTGTGTCTTTGAGGGTGTTTCTGGAAGAGATTCGCATTTGAATCAGTAAGCTGAGTAAAGATCACCCTCACCAGTGCAAGAAGGCATCATCCAATCTACTGCTAAACTGAACAAAAAGCAGCAGAAGGGAGCATTCTCTTCTTCTTGAACTGAGACCTGGGACATATACTTTCTCCTACCCTCAGACATCTGTGCTCCTGGTTCTGGGTTTTCTGGACTTGAACTGGGACTTACACCACTGGCTTCCCTAGTTCTCAAACTTTGGGGCCTGGACTGGAACTATACCATCAGCTTTCCTGGGCCTCCAGCTTTCAGATGGCAGATCATGGGATTTCTCAGCCTCCATAATCACAGGAGAAAATTTCTCATAATGAATCTCTCTCTCCTCTCTCTCCCAAAAGGGAATAAAAAGGAAGGCTAAAGAAGCCAAGAAAAAATCAGGGAATAAAAAGGCAAATTCTGAGATGCAGGGATGAAAAACAGAGACTTCAATTCTGATTACCTGTATTGTTTCATTGAAGCAAGAGGTGAGGAGTATCTGGTAAAAGTGAGGACAGATTCAATGCATTAAATCAGTGGTAAATATCGGAAACATTAACTTTGTAAACCAAGGAGGGAAGTCCAGGACTTAACATAATATATGTAACATACAAAATGCTCAATGAGTATGTGTTGGCTTGAATTCAATTAAGTAAGAAAGAGAAGGGTAAGTTGGTTAAAACCAATATTGGTAGTTCAACTTAAAAGAAATGAATGATACCTTTACAGTGGATTTTTAGCCGCTCAGGAGCAGAATGCTAAGAAATGTGTGCTTGGATTGATGCAGAGCAGATGATTGGCACTGTGAGTGTGGCCAAACTTTATATAGAAGATAGAATTAGTATATATTAATCTGCTGCTAACAGTAACAGCAAATGCTTAGTGAGCTTTTGGGCAAACGTTTCCTCTGTATCCATCTCTTCGTGCTCACTACAGCCCGACTTGATGTATACTTTAACAACCCCCATTTTCCAGAGAAGGAAAATAATATTAAATACCTCCCTCGAGTATAGCTGAGACTCTCCATGTTTTAAACTCTGTTGACATTTGATATGCCTTTCTCGTTCTGAACTTCAAGGAGATGAATCAAAATTCTCTTTATTCATAAAATGTTAGCTATAGGCTTTGGGTTCAAATTATTAAATTTCTTCTGTGGTAATTTTGGCATTTAAAGTATACCCTATTTAATTTTTACTATATAGTTTTAACATTTTGAATTTTTATAAATATAAAATTATGTTTCATAATAATCTGTTACTGTCTTTTAAAAATTTTTACAAATAATGTATTTGAAAAAATATATAAGCCAGGATGTCGCTGGTAACTCAGAAAAACAGGGTACAGTAGGGCCAAAATTGATGATAAAAAGACTGAGTTTAATTATACAAATTATCAGTAGGCTCAGCTCTGCCTACATATAAATAATTCTTGGTCAGCCAGGATATTTCATTTTGATCATCTAATGTCTGTCTCTGGTACCTCTATTGACTTTTCTCATTTTTGTTATGAAATATAACAGGTATATTAAAAATAATAGGAAGTAATATAATACCATATAATATTTACATAGATTTAAAAACACCAACATATTTTCCATTTCTTCATAATTTTGAAAAGTGAAACAAAATTTATAGGTAGATTTGAAAGCCTGTTTATACTCACACACATTCTCTCTGGTGGTAATTTCAGTAACTAATTTGGGTACATAATTCTGTACATATTCTTTGCATATATGTAGCAACACTATTATATGGTAACCATAATTTTGCAACTTATGGTTTTGGGATTTTCCATCTCCAAATCTTCCAGCACACTTAACAGGCACCTTCGTTAGCTTTACATTTGTTATTCCCTTTTTCAGGAGAATATTTCCTCCAAGTTTCAATGTGGCTAACTTCAAGTCTTTTCTCAAATGTTATTTTCTCAATGAGACCTACATTTTCCCAATCTTTACTGAAAGTCCAACCCACCACTTCTCCTCACTGCAGTTCAGCCATTCGATCTTCTTCACATAATTACTATTTTTTCCTATAGATTTTATCAACTTTTCAGTCAACATGTGCTGCACCACCTAGATTTTTCCTTTACTCCCCTAGAGAGAGTCACTCACTCCCCTATTGCTGGTGGTTACTTATGAAGCTAAACTGAGTTCCCCTCCAACAATTGCCCTTAACTAAGAGAGCAGCCTCTCTGAAGGCAATGGCCCTCCTATGTGGCAGCCCACATACAATGATTAGTCTTTGCAACAGGCTTGATTGTCTGTCCCCCATGCCTCAAGTTGGAAAAACTGTAGTGGGCCAGCCAAACTCTAGAACTTCCTGTAGGATCAGCTGAATCTTCTGTTGCAACTGCATCAGAGTTCACCTTCTCCTTCTGACCAGTTTTTCTCCTCCTATAACTCACAATTGTTTCCGAGACCTCTATCCAGTATTCCTTATGTTGGATATCAGAGTTCTATGAAAATTGACCTATGACTTTTGAACTAGATTTGATCCTACAAAGCAGAGTCTAAAAAGGGATGTTCATAGGTTCATGATCTTTTACGGCCAGTTGCCAATAAAAACTCCTTTATTAATGTGGGTAGATGGAACATTGTTAGGTCCAGATATTTGCTTGCAGTGAAATTATTAAAATTTTCAGTGAAGTGGAACTGGGAACAGATAGGCATTTAGAGGAATTTACTGGCAGTTATGCTATCCCAGGAGTTAGAAATTTTCAGGGATAATAGTACTTTTAAAAAAATTTGCAATCAGATGGCTATTTCTTCAGGTCAATGATACATTAGAGAATGGCAAGAAAAGTGTGAGGGTTATTAACAATCAATATCAAAAGGGTCTCCTGTGGCCAGCGGAGAACAAAAGCTAGAGATCCAACATTTAATTAAAAAGCAGCACACTCTTTAAAAAGTGCAATCCTCAACTCCAGAATCTGCTATGCCAAGATTAGGTCCCTAATTTGAAAAGAGTAGAACTGTGAAAACTGGGATGTGGATATCTGAACTGAAGCACTTCCAAATTTTGAATCTCCGGATTCTCTTGAACTCTTTGAGACTGTCACAGTGATACACTCCTCCTTGCTAATTAATGGGCTGGCCTTCCTTTGCTTGAGGTGTCTTCCTTTTGAGACCGATTGTGCTCTGTTTAGGATATGCCACTACTCTCTATCCCCTCTGCTCCACACAGTAAGCCAATAACTGGGCTAAGTCACAACCTAACCCACCTGGGGAAGTGCTGAAGTAGCAAAGGGATTGTAACCTGAAGGAAAAACTAGCCAGTGTGTAGTGGCAGTATATGTGGGACTGGATTCTGAGGATGCTGGATAGAAGAGAGTTTATTGATGTGAGAACACTCTCCAGGTTACACCATTTAAAACCTATGCAAGGTCTCTGGGATGTGGGGAAACAAGGTACTAGGATGACTCCTAGAAGCTTAGAGAAAGTAATGGACTACACTCTGTGAGGTTGAAGTGCCAGAACTACTTTATCTTACAGTTGTAGAGGGATCAAAGGGCTCACAGAAGTGGGCATGCTACAGTGGATATACTAACTAGGTCAGAAAACCTACCAGACCACTATGATGCATGAGAGGAAATTTCATTTACCAGAGGAAAAAGGCATATGCCGGTGAGAAGGGCATGGGCATTACTGAGAAGCTCAGTGGTGGCTGTCTTCTATCAGCCAGGGATGAAGATGATAACAGAGATGCTGTTAATAACTGAACTCGCTGATAGCAATGGGATGCATAGGATCCCTAATTAATGGAGACCAGGTGGCAATGCTGAACTGTCAGACACCAGTTGGGGCAATTATTATAATGAACAGCAACATCAGAGTGGCAGCCAGGAGAGAGAACCTGCAGAGCGCTTTAGAGGTGGTTAACAAAATACAGCATGTCTAGGTACGGTAACACATATGTGCAGCCAACAAAGGCACAATGTATACAACCAAAATAAAGGATGGAAGATGAGGAGGCTGAGGGAAGTCACCCAAATATAAATGTTTCAAACCCTTTTTCCGATTCCAAGCCTGAGCCAGTTTTACAGTCCTCAAAATTGCTGCTTGCAGGCTAGACTTTTGTCTCAGAAGGAAGAAACCTGCCACACCGCAGAAAGTACACAGTAATGATTCTCCCAGTCCCTCCCAATCCAACCTTGCCATTTACTTGGGTAATTGTACAGTGAAGTAAGGGAGAAAGAAAACCATACTTCAAGATTTGCTGGACACAAGGTCCAAGCTGACACAGACACCTGGGAGTCCCACAGCAGCAATACTCTCCAAGCCCCAGGTGTGGCTCGTGGTGGAGTCACTGGAACCACTGGATTTGTAGACTTGCTTGGTCTTTGAATGAACCATTGAAATAGACATAATTAGCTTTTGAAAATGCCCCACATTTGTTCTTTGGCCACAGGCTAAGATCTCTCATGGTGGAAAAGGCAAAAGGTCAAAGTCCTTGGAACTTGCCCCTCATAGTGGTCATGGAGGAATTGATATTGAAACCAGGGGATAGTAAGCAAATTATTTAAACTATTAAAGACATCATAGATTCAAGGTTAGTGACGTGCATTATGTTTTCATTTACTTTTCCTGTCAGGTCTCTAGAAAAGTCGGATAGATCCTGGGTTTATGGCTTACTGTAACTCAATTAAAAGGAACCCCCAAGTGCAGCTGCTTTGCTAGATAAGCTGTTTCTGCTAGAGCCAGTTAACAATGCTTGAGATCCATGGTATGTAGGTAGTGATCTAGCCAGGGTATTCTCTTCCATCTCTTCAGAAAGGAGGGCAAGAAACCATTTCTATTCACTCTGAATGGACAACAGTATATTTTTACAGTTTTTATATAACACTACCTTAACTCTTCTGTCCTGAATCAAGATTTATTCTGAAAATATCCAAATGCAGATTCCATTGGCCTATTTGTCATATTCTCAAAGGGAGGAAACTTCCAACAGGGGGCACAATGAGCATTTCTCAGTCATTAAACTGTTGCTATCAGTAGGTCACTCTGGGCTACTTGTACCTATTTCTTTCTGTTCTCTTAGTTCTTCTTCCCAAGAGCATCCTCCAAAATACTCCTAAATGCAAATCACCAAGTATGACAGCCTGTTTTCTCAGGAACTGGCCTTCACCAACTTTTAACCTACGGTAGTATTTAACTCATTTATTGCTCTTATTGTTTATTTTCTCTTTCCTTCCTCTAGAATGTAAGATCCATGAGGGTGAGAATTTTTGTTTGCCTTCCATCCAGATGTAACCCAACACCTACAACAGATTCTGGCTCATTAAATGCACTCAAGCAACATTTGACTAAATATATATTACATTAAAAAGCTTAACTTATTAACTTTTGGATATTATGACTGGTGCTACAACTCATGCCTCTAAAACCATTTGTCTTTTAGAGCATCTTGTTAAATAATTTAAACTTTTTGGAAATCTGCTCTTTGAAAACTTAAGGCTTTGCTTTAATCAAGTGATCATCTCATTTGCTATTAATTTTTAGTTTTGGCTGGGCGCAGTGGCTCACACCTGTAATCTTAGCACTTTGGGAGGCCAGTGGGTGTGGATTGCCTGAGCTCAGGAGTTCGAGACCAGCCTGGGCAACAAGGTGAAACCCTGTTTCTACTAAACATACAAAAATTAACTTGGCATGGTGGCAGGTGCCTGTATGGTACAGCTGCTGGTGAGGCTGAGGCAGGAGAATCACTTGCACCCAGAAGGTGAAGGTTGCAGTGAGCAGAGAATGAGGCTCCATTTAAAAATAATAATAACAAATAGTTTCATAATTTCTCAAATTATCTAAACAATACATATTTATTTTTACTCAAACAACATAGAGACACATAATAGAAAGGTAGTCACAACCTAGAGATAAATACTATTGGATGACCATTCTTTAATATGTGTAAGTATTGTATCAATGCATTTTCAAGATTACCTATATAAAATATTATGGATTCTTTTTTGTTATTAATATCTTTACCTTTTGTTTTGTTTGGCTACTTATACTACCTCCAGCTCAATTACTTTCCACATGACCATGATTATATTCTACTTTTCTCCATGCATATGTGATCGTTTACAAATATATTTATACCTTTTGGGTTTGAGTATAATTTGTTTTAGGTATTGTGAGGGACAGAGGCACCACCCAGATCACTCCTCAGTGAAGAACTAGAAGCTGGGGTGCTAACAGTAGATACCTCAGTCTCTGCAGTGATTACTAGCTTTAGAGAGCTACCTCACCCATAGTCACACCATTTCCTAAGCAGCCCACATCAAATGACTAGTCTAGTTCAGACTATGACTTACTGGCCATTTGGACCCAATGCAAGGACACTCTGATGGCCATTTTAGCTCTAGACCTCCCCATTGGCTCAGCCAAGATTTTCATCAGGCTTGCTTCACAACTCAATTTCACCCTCTGCCCAGTTTTGCTTTTTTCCTCCCCTGTTTATAAATGTTGATTCCAGGACACTTCCAAATAAATATCTTAAACTTCATCTCAGATTCTGCTTCCTGGAAAATCCAACCTATGCAAGGAATCATACTATGTATTCATCTCTGCTCTCTTGCTTTTCTCTCTCATTATAATCACAGACTCTGACCCAGACAATGGACATAGAGCTAAGGCTTTCTTTTGAATAACTGTGTAATTTTCCAGTGTTTTCATGCACCACAATTTGTTCAACTTTCCATACTAGGAAACATTCTAGTAGTTTCCAATTTTTATTTTTAAACATACAAAAAGTTCTGAAATAAATGTCCCAGTCACAGATCTATTTAAACTCAAAATTACATGATTACTTACTTCCAAAGTTCCTATTACATTTTTTCACTAATCAGCCTTAATTTTTTAAGTGAAGTTCACATTACTCCACTTATTACTTTATGTACTTTTTGAGAGTTCCAATATTATCAACATGGGTCAATAATTTTTAAAATTCATGGCTAATATCTATAAAGTTAAAGTCTTCCAAACTGTTTAGTCATTCCTCTTTTCCTAATTTTTTGAAATATATGAAAAAAGTACTATAAATATTCTCTTTAGCTGGGATAAATTGCTCACACAAAAGTGTGATCTCACACAAGGCTGCATTTAATCCTCTCTTTTTTCAGTGCAGTAATTTCCATGCACAGAAAAGAAATATTAAAAACTGTAAATTTTGAAATCACAAATACTAGGTTGGAATCCTGGCTATACAAAGTATTACATGTGCAATATCCAACTTACTCAAACTCTCTCAATTTCAGTTTTCTCATATGTAAAATGTGAATGGCTTGCTGGGTTTTAGTGAGAACTAAAGATTTTGTAGGTTCATTATCTGGCAAAGTGCTTTGCATAGAGAAAGTAGTCTATAAATCATTATAATTATTTTCTTCATATTTTTGGATTTTCACATGGGGTGTATGTGTGCATGTGTGTGTGTATGTGTATCAATGCTATACTCACATTTTTTTCTTCTAATAGTTTTTTTTTTTTTTCGTAAACAAAGTGACATTTGCTCTGCTTTGTGAAAGTAAAGAATACTTTAGGTACTTAGGCTGGTGCAAAAGTAACTGCATTTTTGGACTGTGAAATTTAAATTATTATGACTACGCTCAAACATATCTATATTAATCAAAATAGGAACCATATGATAACACATTTTTGCCAATGAGAAATAAATTTGTTTATTCCTGTAGCATAAAAATCCATAGTTTGGGATTTGACAAACTCTTGGAAAGCATTTTCTGCATCCTGCTAGTTTTGGAAGCATTTTACCTGCAAAACATTGTGAAGATGTTTGAAGAAGTGGTAGTCAGTTGATGAGACATCAGGTGGATATGGAGGATGAGCCAAAACTTGGTAGCTCAATGTGTTCAACTTTGGACGCATTGGTTGTGCAACTCACGGTTGGGCATTGTCATGGGGAAGAATTGGGCCTTTCTGTTGACCAATGCCAGCTGCAGGCATTGCAGTTTTTTGTGCATTTCATCGATTTGCTAAGCATAGTTCTCAGATAAAATGGTTTTGCCAGGATTTAGATAGCTATAGTGGATCAGACCATCAGCAGACCACCAAATGGTGACTTTAACCTTTTTTGGTGCAAGTTTGGCTTTGCGAAGTGCTTTGGAGCTGCTTCTCGGCACTGAGCTGGCCATCACTGGTTGTCATATAAAATCCACTTTTCGTAGCACATCACAATCTGATCAAGAAATGGTTCTTTCTTGTTGCATAGAAGAGAAGACAACACTTCAAAATGATGATTTTTTAAATTTTCATTTAGCTCATGAAGCACCCACTTATAGAGCTTTTTCACCTTTCCAATTTGTTTCAAATGCTGAACGACACTAGAATGGTTGACGTTGAGTTCTTTGGCAACTTCTTGTGTAGTTGTAAGAGGATCAGCTTTGACGATTGCTCTCAATTCACCATTGTTAACTTCCCATGGTCGGCCATCTTCAAGCCTCTCATCTCCTTTGCAAAACTTCTTAAACCACCACTGTACATTTGCTAGCAGTTCCTGCACCAAATGCATTGTTGATATTGCGAGTTGTCTCTGCTGCTTTATGACCCATTTTTAAATCGAATAAGAAAATGGCTTGAAATTGCTTTTTGTCTAACATCATTTCCATAGTCTCAAATAAATATAAAATAAACAGCAAGTAATAGGTCATTAAGAAAAAATCAAGAAATGTGCATTAAAATGATGTATAACATAACCACATTTATTTAAGAACTTATTCCAGTATCAAAAGGCAAATTTCAACAATGCAAAAATTGCAATTACTTTTGCACCAACCTTATCTTGTCTTATCTTTTACCTTATCTTATGTGGGCTTTGTGATACCTAATTACATGCATTTACCTCCTTATACAATTTACCAAGTCAACAGAGTATAGTTCTTCACCCACATGAAAAAGCAGAAGTGGATAGAAAAAGCTTATGAACATAACAAATTAAGCCAGACTTTCAGCTTCAAAACAGAAACACACACACACACACACACACACACACACACACACACACACACGCACACACACACACACACAAAGACTACAGTTTTAAGGAGCCAGGTCAGATCTAAATTAAAACTTTTACAGAAGCCTCATGTGGAATCAAGTTGTATCATTTCTCATCCTCTGTTCCCTGGGCCTAAGGCCATTTTCCTCAGCCGTTGGTTCATACAAGTCTTTCTTTCTGTGGAAAGAACAAGAAGCTGCTTTTTGTTTTCAGATGATTCTGATTTACCTGATACGTAATAGGTAACCTGTTATACAGTTCCAGTAGTTCAAATTTTTATTTTTCCCCTCCATTTTGTGACATATTATTAATTTGACAACATTTTACTATTGGTTTTTATCCCCCTAGCTTTCTTTTTAAAATATTTCTTCCACTCTGTCTACCAAATCTCCTAACCCAGATATATAGAAACATTGCTGACAGAGGATCCAAGATGGACAAATAGGAACAGCTCTGGAGTGCAGTTCCCAGCAAGAACAATGCAGAGGGTGAGTGCTCACAGCATTTCCAAACAAGTTTTCACTTCCCGCAGACCAGGAGATTCCCAGGCCGAAAAGCACCATGAGTTTTCAGCACGGTGGGTGCAGTGGATTGATGCACAGAAACTCACACAAATCTGGGCAGCCATTTCAACTGGTGCCTGGAACGCCTGGGAGACAGAGCAGTCCATTCAACTGAAATGGAGGGGGCTGAGACAGGGAGCCAGGCAATCTGGCTCACTGGGTACCACCCCCACAAAACAAGCAATCTGAAATGCTCTGGATTGAGAGTTTTGCAGCAAGCACAGCTGGACCTGGCATGGTCCAGCTCAGTGTGGGGAAGGGCATCCGCTGCTACTGAGGAAGTCCGCCAATACCGAGGCAGTTCACACAGCAGCTGGGCAGAGCCTGCAGAAGCCCAGCAATGCCTCTGCTGGCAGACTATGACTAGATTACTCTGTGTGGGGCAGGGCATCTCTGAAAAAGGCAGCAGCACATCAGGAACTTATAAATAAAGCCAATCTTCCTAGGTCAGAGCACCTGGAAAAGAGGTAGTTATGAGTCCCACTGCAGCAGACTTAAAGGTACTTGCCCAGCAGCTCTGCATGGAACAACAGAGCTCCCAGCACAGCACTTAAGCTCCTATAAGGGACAGACTATCTCCTCAAGCAGCTCCCCAACCCCCATATACAAAAGAGACACCTCATAAAGGAGAGCTCAGGTCGACATTGGCGGGTACCCTTCTGGGATGAAGATAACAGAAGAAGAAACCAGCAGTGACCCTTACTGTTCTGCAGCCCCTGTGGGTGATCCCCCAAGCAAGCAGGGTCTGGAATGGACCTCCAGCAGTCCTGCAGCAGAGGGGCCTGACTTAGAAGGAAAACTAAGAAACAGAAAGAAATAGCTTCAACATCAACAAAAAGGACGTCCACTCAGAGACCCCATCTGAAAGTCACCAACTTCAAAGACTACAGGTAGATAAAGCCACAGGATGGGAAGAAACCAGCACAAAAAGATGAAAACACTAAAAACCAGAACTGCTCTCCTCCTTCAAGTGATCACAACTCCTCACCAGTTAGGGATCAAAGATGGATAGAGAATGAATCTGAAGAATTGACAGAAACAGGCTTCAGAAGGTGGGTAATAACAAACTTCTCAGAGCTAAAAGAACATATGCTAACCCAATGCAAAGAAAATAAGAACCTAGAAAAAAGGTTAGATGAGATGGTAAGTAGAATAAACAGCTTGCAGAAGAATATAAATGATTTGATGGAGCTGAAAAACACAGTACGAGAACTTCGTGAAGCATACACAAGTTTCAATAGCCAAATCAATCACGCAGAAGAAAGGATATCAGAGATTGAAGGTCAACTCAATGAAATAAAATGAGAAGACAAGAATAGAGAAAAAAGAGTGAAAATAAATGAACAAAGCCTCCAAGAAATATGGGATTATGTGAAAAGACCTAATCTACGTTTGAGAGGTGTACCTGAATGTGACGGAGAGAATGCATCCAAGCTGGAAAACACTCTTCAGGATATTATCCAGGAGAACTTCCCCAACCATTCAAGTCCAGCAAATACAGAGAACACCACAAAGATATTTCTCAAGAACAGCAACCCCAAGGCACATAATTTTCAGATTCACCATTCACCAGGGTTGAAATGAAGGAAAAAATGCTAAGGGCAGCCAGAGAGAAAGATCAGGTTACCCACAGAGGGAAGCCAATCAGACTCACAGTGGATCTCTCCGCAGAAACCCTACAAGCCAGTAGAGAGTGGGGGCCAATATTCAACATCCTTAAGAAAAGAAAGAACTTTCAACCTAGAATTTCATATCCAGCCAAACTAAGCTTCATAAGTGAAGGAGAAATAAAATGCTTTATGGGCAAGCAATTGCTGAGAGATTTCATCACCACCAGGCCTGCCTTACAAGAGCTCCTGAAAGAAGCACTAAAGAAGGAAGAGAAGGAACAACCAGTACCAGCCACTCCAAAAATGTACCAAATGGTAAAGACTATTGACATAATGAAGAAAATGCATCAACTAATGGGCAAAACATCCAGATAGCATCAAAATAGCAGGATCAAATTCATACATAACAATATTAACCTTAAATGTAAATGGGCTAAATGCCCCAATCAAAAGACACAGACTGGCAAATTGGATAAAATGTCAAGACCCATTGGTGAGCTGTATTCAGGAAACCCATCTCATGTGCAAGGACACACATAGGTTCAAAATAAAGGGATTGAGGAAGATTTATCAAGCAAATGGAGAGCAAAAAAAAGCAGGAGTTGCAATCCTAGTCTCTGATAAAGTGGACTTTAAACCAACAAAGATCAAAAGAGACAAAGAAGGGCATTACATAATAGTAAAAGGATCAATGCTTCAAGAAGAGCCAACAATCCTAAATATATGTGCACCCAATACAGGAGCACCCAGGTACATAAAGCAAGTTCTTAATGACCTACAAAGAGACTTAGACTCCCACACAATAATAGTGGGAGACTTTAACACTTCACTGTCAATATTAGACAGATCAACAAGATGGAAAATTAACAAACATATCCAGGACTTGAACTTAGAACTGGACCAAGAGGACCTAATAGACATCTACAGAAATCTCCTCCCCAAATCCACAAAATATACATTCTTCTCAGCACCACATTGCACCTACTCTAAAATTGACCACATAATTGGAAGTAAATCACTCCTCGGCAAATGCAAAAGAATGAAAATCATAACAAACAGTCTCTCAGACCACAGGGCAATCAAATTAGAACTCAGAATTAAGAAACTAACTCAGAACTGCACAACTTCTTGGAAACTGAACAACTTGCTCCTGAATGTCAAATGGATAAACAATGAAATGAAGGCAGAAATAAAGATGTTCTTTGAAACCAATGAGAACAAAGACACAACATACCAAAATGTCTGGGACACATTTAAAGCAGTGTCTAGAGGGAAATTTATAGCAATAAGTGCCCACCAGAGAAGGAGGAAAGATCTAAAACTGACACACTATTATCAAAATTGAAAGAGCTAGAGGAGCAAGATAAAGAAAAACTCAAAAACTAGCCGAAGACAAGAAATAACTAAGATCAGAGCAGAACTGAAGGAGATAGAGACACAAAAAAACCCTTCAAAAATCAGTAAATCCAGGAGCTGGTTTTTTGAAAAGATCAACAAAATAGACAGATCACTAGCCAGATTAATAAAATAGAAAAGGCAGAAGAATCAAATAGATGCAACAAAAAACAAAAAGGGGATATCGCCACCGATTCCACAGAAATACAAACTACCATTCAGAGATTACTACAAACAATTCTATGCATATAAACCAGTACACCTGGAAGAAATGGATAAATTCCTGAACACTTGCACCCTCCCAAGCCTAAACCAAGAAGAAGTTGAAACCTTGAACAGACCAATAACAAGGGCTGAAGTTGAGGCAGCAATTAATAGCCTACCAACCAACAAAAGCCCAGGTCCCGATGGGTTCACAGCTGAATTCTACCAGACCTACAAAGAGGAGCTGGTACCACTCCTTCTGAAACTATTCCAAACAATCCAAAAAGAGGGAATCCTTCCCAAATCATTTTATGAGACCAACACCATCCTGATAACAAAACCCAGTAGAGACTCAACAAAAAAAGTAAACTTCAGGCCAATATCGATGATGAACATAGATGCAAAATCTTCAATAAAATACTGACAAAACGATTTCAACAGCACATCAAAAAGCTTATCCATCACGATCAAGTTGGCTTCATCCCGGGGACACAAGGCTGGTTCAACATACGCAAGTCCATAAACGTAATCCACCACATAAACAGAACCAAAGACAAAAACCACATGATTATCTCAATAGATACAGAGAAGGCTTTTGACAAAATTCAACAGCCCTTTATGCTAAAAACTCTTAATAAACTAAGTATTGAAGGAACATATCTCAAAATAATAAAAGCTATTTATGACAAACCTACAGCCAATATCTTACTGAGTGGGGGAAAAACTGGAAGCATTCCCTTTGAAATCTGGTGCTAGACAAGGATGCCCTCTCTCACCACTCCTATTCAATATAGTATTGGAAATTCTAGCCAGAGAAATTAGGCAAGAAAAAAAAATAAAGGGTATTCAATTAGCAAAAGGGGAAGTCAAATTGTCTCTATATGCAGATGACATGATTGAATATTTAGAAGACCCCATCATCTCAGCTCAAAATCTCCTTAAACTGATAAGCAACTTCAGCATAGTCTCAGGATACAAAATCAATGTGCAGAAATCACAAGCATTTCTATACACCAATAACAGACTAACAGAGAGCCAAATAATGAGCAAACCTCCATTAACAATTGCTACAAAGAGAATAAAATACCTAGAAATACAACTAACGAAGGATGTAAAGGACCTCTTCAAGGAGAACTACAGACCACTGCTCAAGGAAATAAAAGAGGACACAAACAGGTGGGAAAACATTCCATTCTCATGGTTAGGAAGAATCAATATCATGAAAATGGCCATACTGCCCAAAGTAATTTATAGATTCAATGCTATCCCCATCAAGCTACCAATGACCTTCTTCACAGAACTGGGAAAAACCACCTTAAACTTCATATGGAACCAAAAGAGAGCCTGCATAGCCAAGACAATCCTATGCAAAAAGAACAAAGCTGGAGACATCACGCTACCTGATTTCAAACTAGCTACAAGGCTACAGTAATCAAAACAGCATGGTACTGGTACCAAAACAGAGATATAGACCAATGGAACAGAACAGAGGCCTTGGAAGCAATGCCACACATCTATAACCATCTGATCTTTGACAAACCTGACACAAGCAAGCAATGGGGAAAGGATTCCCTGTTTAATAAATGGTGTTGGGAAAACTGGCTAGCCGTGTGCAGAAGGCAGAAACTGGACCCCTTCCTGACGCCTTACACTAAAATTAACTCCAGATGGATTAAAGACTTAAACATAAGAAACCATAAAAATCTAGAAGAAAACCTAGGCAAAACCATTTAGGACGTAGGCATAGGCAAGGACTTCATGACTAAAACACCAAAAGCACTGGCAACAAAAGCCAAAATAGACCAATGGGATCTAATTAAACTCCAGAGCTTCTGTACAGCAAAAGAAACAATCATTAGCGTGAACCAGCAACCAACAGAATGGGAAAAAATTTTTGCAATCTACCCATCTAACAAAGGGCTAATATCCAGAATCTACAAAGAATTAAAACAGATTTACAAGAAAAAAGCAAGCAAATCCATCCAAAAGTGGGAGAAATATATGAACAGACACTTTTCAAAAGAAGACATATATGAGGCCAACAAACATATGAAAAAATGCTCATCATCACTGATTATTAGAGAAATGCAAATCAAAACCACATTGAGATACTACCTCATGCCAGTTAGAATGGCAATCATTAAAAAATCTGGAGACAACAGATGCTGGAGAGGATGTGGAGAAATAGGAACACTTTTACACTGTTGGTGGGAGTGTAAACTAGTTCAACCATTGTGGAAGACAGTGTGGCAATTCCTCAAGGACCTAGAAATAGAAATTCCGTTTGTCCCAGCAATCCCATTACTGGGTATATACCCAGAGGATTATAAATCATTCTATTATAAAGACACATGCACACGTATATTCATAACGGCACTGTTTACAATAGCAAAGACCTAGAACCAACCCAAATGCCCATTGACAATAGACTGGACAAGGAAAATGTAGCACATGTTCACCATGGAATACTATGCTGCCATAAGAAATGATGACTTTGTGTCCTTTGTAGGAACATGGATGAATCTAGAAACCATCATTCTCAGCAAACTGACACAAGAACAGAAAATCAAACACTGCATGTTCTCACTCATAGGCGAGTGTTGAACAATCAGAACACATGGACACGGGGAGGGGAGCATCACACATTGGGGTCTGTTGCGGGGGCCAAGGGAGGGACAGCCAGGGGTGTGTGGAGGTTAGGGAGGGATAACATGGGGAGAAATGCCAGAAATGTGGGGAGATGGAGGCAGCAAACAACATTGCCATGTGTGTAACTATCCAACAATCCTGCATGATCTACACAGGTACCCCAGAACCTAAAGTATAATTTAAAAAAATAAAAAAAGGAGAGAGAACGGGAGCTAAAGAAGAAAAAAAAATAGAAACATTTCTTATGATCTTTCATCTATTCTCTAGGTGAACAGTGATTCAGCTCAACCCAGAATCTCTCACCTGTTGGAGATTAGATCCTTAAACCATGAGTTAGCAGCAAACAGAGTGGAAGAAACAGAAAGCCTCTAAAAGTCAACATAAAAAGGGCAACATATTATCTTTCAGAGAAATCACTCTAAATTTTTACCCAAAGTTTGTGACAGAATTGAGTGAATCCAAGATGAAACTAGCTCTGAGAAAAAGACCAAACCTCATTTTGATGTGGTCCTTTGTGAAACATTACAGAGCAGAGCTGTATCCGATTTTAGGTAGTATTTAAAAAGCAGCATTTTAGGATGGACTGTGAGAATATCTAAGAGTAAAACAAGTGTTCACTTGGAAAATGTTATTAGTGTGACCTTTGTGAAATATTTTATTAGTAGTTTACAACCTAGGGTGTTACCTATTCCAATTGGAGTATTTAGAAACATGTAGGGACATTTCAATTATCAGAATGTCTGAGAGGCATTACTTGCATATTGTTGGCAATGACCAAAACTATAAATGTCTTGTGGGTACTCCTGGAAATGCAGCCAGTAAAGAACTGCTTTACACAAAATGTCATTAATACTCTGAGAAATACAATGACATGGATATAATTATATTGCCATGCTAATCATAGCCACACTGTTTTATATGTTACCTAGTATAACTCAGTCTATAATGCAGCAGTTACTCCTGCACCCATCACCTCTAATTCTGTATAAATGAATTCTGTTGTTTTCCACAAGATCTATACAGCATCAAGGCTAGGAAGTCAAAATAGTCCCTTGCAAGAAAAATCAAAAAAATAAAAATCTCTAGTGGAAGGAATCTGCCCTTTTTACTGCCTCATCAGCTAAGCATGCTTGTTTTCAATAAAATACATGCAACCAAGAAAACAAACTAGCCAGAGTCAGAGAACCAAGCCCCACCTAGGCCAAAAGGTTTTAAATATTACACAGACATATCTGTGCATACAAACACACAGATAGGCACATATAACTTATTATTCAAATCATCAAGGACTAAGACAGTTACACTATGTTTACTTAAAAAACTTATCTGAGGAGAATGTTAATAAAAAATGTACATGATAATCCACAGGAATGATATTGAACATCCTCGAGATACTGATGGTTATGAGATGGATTATCATTGCTACAGTGTAAATAGAAAGACTCGTGAAAATTTCCCAAGCTGCTAAAATCTTCTCTTTATCCAGTTGAAAATGTTTTTAATTATTTGTAAAAGTGCTAATGTGCTCTTTGATAGTGGGACAGAAGTTTAGACATTTATATCATCAGGTGGAGAAAGTTATACCTGACTGGACTAACAGCTGCAACATAATTTTTCTGATTGGCATTGTGTAGAATATAACAACCTAGGCAATTAGAATGACCTAATCTTCTTTTTGATGTGCATATTTTAGTAAGGGTACAAAAATTTTTCTTTACAACATTTGATTCAACATTTCTCTTAAAGGTTTTGTTTCAAGATATTTGAAACAAGATGATCAGTAACTAGTTAATTAGAAAATGTACTTAGTATCTGAATAGTTTTCATCAAGGAAGATTTTAAGGGCAATTCATATTTTGAAAGTTGTATAAATAAGTAAAAGTGCTTCTTTTGCTTCTAGGATCATAATCTAACCTCTATATGCTAGTTTTTACATGCTAAAAATTCTCAAAATTCTCCCCGCCCCCTCTCCCCTCTTTTCACTAGCAACTGAAAGAAAACTCTATCATACAGAGGCGATTCCATTCAAAAGTACGAACTGCACAGAATTTCTATAATACAGCCAAAAGTACTAAAATCAGATTTATGGCATGTCACCCCGTTCTTATTTTTATGCTTTAGACTTTTAATGATGTTTGAATCCTATCCCATGTCTAAACAAACATCTAATATCTTTGGTCCAGTTTGAGATTCAACTTAAAAATAATCCATAAGACAATTTTGTAGAGACACAGAAAGTAACAAGGGACAGATGTCATAGAAATTGTAGTCCAGCAGTACTAGGGGAGAGGTACTGGCCCAAGGACTCTAATCCTCTAGCCTCCCTATGAGGCAGGATGTCTTTCCACTTATATTATCTCCATGTGGTAACTAGTACTCTATGATGCATAAGTAAAATCTGAGGTTCCATAGCTTTGGATTATTAGATACTATTAAAAGAGATGAGGTTGGGACCATTAACGTCACAAACTGCTCAGGAGTTGGGCAGATCTACTCTCTAACGTAGGCTGTACCATCTGCTGAGTTAGTCTTCTACCTTTGGATGCCTCATCTTCCTCAATGAGACTCATCAGTTGAAAATGATTACTTCTAACTTGAAATTCCCTAATGTTGAAAGTCTTTATTTTCCTGAACTTTCTATAAGAAGTTGCAATAGAAGTCTGGAAAATAAAACAATAGAAAACATTCATAGTTTTACTAACCTAAATAAAATAAAACACTCTCTATGTTACCTAAATAGTATGAAATATCTTCTGTGCCAAAAATTACGAGCACAAGTACAAGGCAACCTCCCAAATGGGGAAAAAGAAAAATTACAAGAAACATTCCAGAGCATAAGGTCTTCATATATAAAAAACTCACACAAGTTCAAAATAAAGACTCACTCCAAAAAAACAAGTAGATAAGTCAAAAAAAGTGATTTACTAAAGTCTAATTTTAAATCACGAATAAACTTATGAATAAATGCACTAGTCTGCCTGAAAAGCCTACCATTTTCCTTTTCCCATACTCTACTTCCCCGTATCTTGAGACTTCCCTTTTGTAATTTCAATTTCTTCACATCATCAATGGCCACCCTTTCTCTGCACCTAGTCCACTTTTTAATTATGTCTCTTCATTTTCTACTGAGAACATTAAAATAATCAGGCAAAAATTCTTCCCAACACCACAGCATCAAATCTGTACATCCACTTGCATTTGTTCCTGTACTTTCTATCCTCCTATTACAAGAGTTAAACTGTAGCTATTGCAAGAGCCAGACAAACCCTGTACTTGTTTTCTGAATCCCACATACCCTTATCTTTTTCAGGGCATCTACAAAATACCCCTTCTCATTCCTGTGTAATCAAGGTCTTTCTCTCCAGAATTATTCCAGTATTCTAAAACAGACTCACTTACAGCATCACGCATCCTAAAAGCAAAGAAAATTTATTGCCAAAATTTTCTTGTCTTTATTAACCACCAGACATCACGCACAAATGATCTACTCTGACTGTATTCCTTCTTCCTCACGTGTTCATTCTTCCACTATTCTTTGGTCAGTGTCTGAACCTACATCTCCACAGAAACTGCTATTGTCAACTCCATTGACCACATGTAGTCTGCTATTCTAATAATTACTCTCTATCTCATTTTACTGGCTCTCTCAGCAGCATTGCTCCCAGTGATGACTCCCGAAAAATTTCTTTCTCTTGGATCAGGTATACCCCATTCACTAGTTTCCAGGCTGCTCACTGTCTGATTAATTTCAGTCTCCTGTGCTGGCTCCTCCTTTTTGAACTTGATCTAAATACCACAGTTTCTCAGAGTTTGGCCCTAGACCTCTTCTCCTTTTGGTCTCCTTTTCTAGATGATCTTGCATTGTCTCATTCGTGGCTTTGAATTTTACCAAAATGCCTTCAACTTCAAGGTCTCTGAACTCATTTATCTACCTGTCGATTCATATCTTCACTTTTATATTCCATAGAACCTCAAAAACAAGAGATTCCATGCAAACTTCTTATTTTGGTGTCCCTCACTGCCTGTTTCTTTCATAGTTTTCCCATCTCAGTAAATGACATCATCACCCATCACACTGTTTAAGATGAAACCTAGGAATGAGTCATCTTTGACGTCTTTGCATCCTTAACCACCATAGGAAGTCCAAAGTGAGTCAGAATGCTTTTTTATTCAAAACATTTCAAAAATAGAAGCACCGTCACGTCCTATAAGGTACATAACTATAGTCTTCTACTCTGTTTCTCTACTATCACTTGAACCACTCTTTCTACTCTCAACCCAACAGCCAGAATGTATAACACAGGGTCTGCTTAGAACTCTCCTAAGTCCTCTAGTTGTACATCTAATAAGCTCTGACCACTGCACTAAGGCCTGCAAGACTCCATATAACCCTCCTTTTTTATTGTTCTAACCTTAGGTCACAGGACATTTTCCTGCTAATTATACTTTGGCCTCACTAGCCTTTTTGTGTTTCCTAAATACCAACTTTGTGGCTGTCTTAGGACCTCTTACTCTCAAGCTCATCTCTGCCTGACAGGCCCCCCATCAGAGCATCAAACACATGGTTCATTCTTTAGACTGGATCTCAGTTATTTCCTCAGAATCTTCTCAAACCACCCCTTTGAAATGCCTCGACTCTCGAATCAAGCAGTTGTTCTTCAACAACATTTCTTTTCTTCATTACTATCTGAAACATTTGTTTTCAGTATTCTTTGCTTGCTTATCACCTCTCCTACTAGATTATAAGCTTCTGATTGGCCACATATTTACTGTTTTATGTATCACTTTATATTCACTACCAGAGAATGCAATATATATTTGTTGAATAAATTAGTAAGTTCAAATCACTTCAGATACCATAGGAAGAAGCTAATGAACTACCATTTGAAAGTCTGACATAAAACCTTAAATGTAGCATTACAACATCATATAACTGACTTCTTCCCTGAGCTCCACGTATGTAGAAACTGCTTCCTCAGTACTTTTACTTGGGCATCTTGTAGACTCAAACTCCACAGATTCGACACAGAATTTTTTAATTTAAACCCTCATCAATCCATTTAGTTCCCAATTTCCCTTTTCCTCTAAGATGCTTAAGATAAAACCTAGAAATTAAACATATTTTTGTATATGTATATTACACACACACACACACGCACACGTAGATCCCATTATGCTAAAGTTACATGTGCTGTAATACGTATTTGTGGATCTGTATTTTATGTGCAGCTATCTATCTATATTTTAAATAAAATATACTAAAGTGCTCATGATGATTTTATTTCCTTGGGCAGGCGAGATTCAGAGTAATTTTGTATACTTCAGAGTCTGAAAAATATGTGTTTATATAGTTTTTTTCCCTAGGATTTTGTTTTGTCTGTATGGTCACTTATTTTCTTTAAAAATTTATGGGGTTTTTTTGTGTGTTTTTTTTCTTTGTTTTTTTTTTTTTTTGATACAGGGTCTCTATCCCCTAGGCTGGAGTACAGTACCTAATCATAACTCAACACAGTCTTGAACTCTTGGGCTCAAGCGATCCTCCCACCTCAGCCTCCTGAGTAGCTAGAACTACAGGTGTCTGCCACCAAGCCTGGCTAATTATCTTATTTTCCTTTTTTAGAGACAGGGTCTCACTATGTTGCATAGGCTGATCTCAAACTTCTGGCTTCAAGCCATTCTCCTGCCTTCACCTCCTAAAGCACTGGGATTTCAAACATAGCCACTACACCTGGCCATGTGTCATTTTAATAGAAAAAGTAAAAACTTAAAAAATGGAGGATTCTATAAATTTATGGACTACGGTATTAAGGAGAGGATTACTAAATTTTTCCAGTTCAATAGTACAGATTTTGGTACAATTATATAGATTTAACTGGATCTAGCTAAGTCTATAATAGTACAGAAATCTAGAAAAAATGACAACTTTGTATGCCATATTTTGGGATGTCATTGTTACTGTATATGTAAAGGAAAGTGAACAGCTAACTGTAAGCCTCAAGAGCAGAATTATAATTTTCCTAAAAAATAAAATTATGTGTGTGTGTATATATATATATATATATAATTTCTAAAGTAATATTCAAATTATCATTACCACCAAATGTGTGGAAAACAAAACAAAGAGAGTTCTACCAGGAAATTACATCTTCTAAAACTATTGATTATTATTGTAAAGACAATATGTTAGTTAGTGTAGCTAGCAATCATATTATGCTATTTTTGCAACATGTGGGTTAACTGTCTTGAATGGGCAGGTTGCTGGTGCATTTGCTGGTGGTTTGATCTGAAAGTAAAAAAGTTTGGATTCAATAAATAATGTTTTTTGTAGAATCCCTGCTTTATTTTTAAATTTATTAAAAACATATTGTTAGAATAATTACTAGTCTGGTGATTGTCCCAAATTCCTTATACTTTGTTAGGGTTAATATTTCTTTTTTTTTCTTCAATTTTTGTTTTAAGTTCCAGGGTACATGTGCAGGATGTGCAGGTTTGTTATACTAGTTAAACATGTGTCATGGTAGTTTGCTACACAGATCCTCCCATCACCTAGGTATTAAGCCCAGCATCCATTTGCTGTTCTTCCTGATACTATCACCCTACCCCGACTCTGACATACTCCAGTGTGTGTTGTTTCCCCCCTTGTGTTCATGTGTTCTCATCATTCATCTCCCACTTAAAAGTGAGAACATGCCATGTTTAGTTTTCTGTTCCTGTGTTAGTTTTCTAAGAATTATGGCTTCCAACTCCATCCATGTCCCTTCAATAAACATGATCTTGTTCTTTTTTATGACTGCATAGTATTCCGTGGTGTTTATGTACACATTTTCTTTATCTAATTTATCATTGATGGGCATTTAGGTTGATCCCATGTCTTTGCTATCATGAATAGTGCTGCAATGAACATATGCATGCATGTATCTTTATAATAGAATGATTTCTATTTTGAGGCGTATATACTCAGTAATAGGATTGCTGAGCCAAATATTATTTCTGCCTCTAGGTCATTGAGGAATTGCCACACTGTCTTTCACAATGGTTGGACTAATTTACACTCCCATGAACAGTGTAAAAGTGTTTCTTTCACTTTACAACCTCAACAACATCTGTTGTTTTGTTTGACTTTTTAATAATCGCCATTCTGACTGGCATGAGACAGTATCTCATTGAGGGATAGAATAGTACTTCTCTGTGATAAGCATCATATTGCTTGTTAAAGGTGATCATACAGATATACGTAACACTTCAAGGTGTTGAAGACTAGTATTCCTAAGGAGAAGAAGCAGCAAGTAAAGTAGAGAGCATTTTATAGAGAATCAATTTTATGCTGTGATGAGGAGTTTGGATATTATTCATAAGTCCAGTGGTTTTCAACCTGTGCTCCCATGAGCAATGAGGTGTCTCTCAGGGGGAGCATCACTTTAGAGCATATCAAAATAGACTAAGCACTTGGTCCTTGTCAGTTCTGGTCCTCTGAGAATCAAATTTCAAAAGAAGTTTAGACATTAAAGAGATATTCATGGAAAAACACTATGAAAGATGAAGGGAAGGTAGCAGGAGCAGGCAGGGGGAGATATTTAGACACAAAGCTGGTCTGTGAAAAGAAAGAGGAAAAAGAATTAAATAGGAAGAGCCAAACTGTGAAACTGCAAGAAAGTCTTACCTCGCCTATAAAGTGTCTCTTAGCCAAAGTTGCCAAAGAAGGACTCTGCATTTTCAGGAATGGGACAATGCTAGTATGCATGCTGTTCTCACTCATTAGCTGTAACTAGACTGGGAGAAAGATGGCCTCAGCACAAATATGGTGGATCCACAGTCAACCATGCTTCTCCAACAGGTTTTCTAGAAGGAGATCCAAGCAGTACCCATTCCACGGCCACCAACTCTCACCAGGCCCATTTCACAAGAGCGGCTACATTTTTGTTTGGCTTATAATTATGTCTTGACTAAGATTACATTTAACCAAAAAGCTCCATTTTCATTCATCAACAAATGTTTATTAATATCTTCTGCACATCAGTATTAACTAATGTCTTAACTATAGTTACAAAGATACTGTATCAAAAATAAACATGAAATTCAGCAGCTTGAAATATTAATATTATTATCCCAGTCACAAGATTATAGATTGGCTGGGGCTCTTCTGCTTCATTTTGCACACCTACTGAATCACTAGAATAAATCGGTTCCATTATTCCAGTGATGGAGTGATGAATGGGCATCAGTTTCCCAGTAGAAACTCTATGACAGAGGGAGGGTAAGAACACCAGAGGGAAGGGTACAGCACACAGCATCTCTTATGACTAGGTTTGGTGTTGCATTCCTGTCATTCTGCCCAGATCACATTGACCAAATGAAGTCATATGGTCAAGGCCAACATCAATGTGTTACGAAGCTTATTGCCTCTAAGGAGGGAATATAAAACCACATGGTAAATGGATATGGCAAGGAACAAAGAATTGAAAACAGAAAGGCAGTCTACCAGAGTTAGGCAGTTCAAAGGAATGAACAAGAAAGACAAAGTCTTTGCTCCTTATGGAAATTAGTTTAGTAGGGAGATTAAAATTATAAGTAGAGCAGTGTGGGTTTATAGCACAGATTAAATTTAAGAATTATAAAAACTCTGTAGATACCTACAGCTACTGTTAAAGATGAATTCTAAAAGAGACAATAAAAATAAGGAAAGAAAAGATCCAAGGACAGAATCACAGATTGAAGAGTTGGTAAAGAATTAGAATCTCCTGAAAGAGATGGTAAGGAAAGGTCCAGAGAGATAAAATTAAAACCATAAAAATGAAAGAAATAACTGAAATCAAGAAAGAAGTGACTTTCCAGAAGTTGAGTAATACACCAAAATCCTGCAAACAGTTCAAGAAGATTGTGGGCTGTCAAGAGTCCACTTGATGTGGCCATTAAGAAGCTGTTAGTGATGTCGATGATAGCGTCAATGGAGCGGTGGAACTAGAAACTAGACCGAAATGGGTTGAGAAAATAGAAACAGCGAATATGGTCTCCTAAGTTCATAAACTTACAGAGGGAATAAAAATGACCAGAACATTTAAAAGGCTTAAATACATTTGTATAGAGGCAGGGATATAAGGTAAAACATATGATCCTCTGTGAACAAACTATTGCTTTTTTTCCCTCAATTTTTATATTCTGTTTATTCTCCCCCTTCAAACTGCTTAATCACTTAGAGTTCCTCAAATAGACCACACAGTTTCACTTGCACAAGCTATTTTCTGTGTTTTTCTTTGCTTGAAGTGACTTTTCATAGTAAGGCATTTTCTTGTTTTCCTACATATCTTTACAGGAACAAGTTCTAATATTTAGGAATACCTGCTATGCACTAGCCACTGTGTTAGAGACATAAAATCAGTTCTCAATGAACTATCACATAAACTCTGTATTGTAGGTATAATTATCCCCCATTTAGAGGTAACAAACTGGACTTGGAAAGATATAATGACTTGCCCAGATACACATATCATACCTGGTGAGTTAGAAATTTGAATTTATTGCTGTCTCCAAAGCTTGTGTTCTAATCTCAATTTAATTAAATATATACCACTTTGTAAAAGCTCTACTGTCTGAGGGTGTGCTCCTTCCTATAAGCAGTGGGTCAGACAGAGAAGGTTTTGCATGAAAATAGATTAGCGTTGATATTACCCTCCTCTGAAACACAGATATATCTTGCATATGTCAACTACAGCACTTATTACACCATTTTGTAACATTAAAAAGTATGTGAAGTATTCTTGCTGGCAATGAAGAACCATGTAAGTATTGTCGTAGGTTTGAGAAAGAAAACAACACTTGTGCTAATGGGGAGGGTGAATTGGAAAGGAAGAGACTAGATGCAGAGAGATAACTAATAATTTATAGATCCAAGTGAGATAAATGAGGGCCTACCTAAAGCTGTCATAGAGAGCCCGGAAATGAGAGGAAATAAAGGAGGTTTAAGAAGCAGAATCACTAGGACCTGGCCAGTTGGCTGGGAGGACAGTGATGACACACAATTTTCTAGCTGAATGGATTGAATGGATTGATGTATCTCAACGAAAATGGAAATATGGGAGAGAGAATAGACTTAAGAAGGCAGCATGGAGCCAACTATGAAATATGTGTGAGGTATGGAGGAGGGGAAAGAGACCACAACAAAGAGATCCTGAGTCAGTATATTTACAAACAAGTCGGAGAAGTTTTCTATCCAATACTCATTTAATCTACAAGGACTTTTAGTTCCCAGTGATTATCAGTAGATTTTGACTTAGAAGAGGCTGACAACCAAATAAATGTATATATAAGATTTCTCAAAAGAACACTGTTTCTCAAAGTTTCCATGGCAAAATCAAGATATAGTCTTCAAAAAATTTCATTGTAGTTGGAAAATAAACTTTTTAATTTTGATTTTATCTTAGTTTTCCGTTGCTGAAATGCTATATATTTAATGCCCACCAGCATCACCTCCACCCAATGGTTTCATGGTTCTATGATAATAATGACATAACAATTTGGGTGTTGCTTTCTGGATTCCTTTTGCATCTAAAAACTAGGACAGCCCTTTAGGATTCACTACAAGCCTCAGAGAACACACAATTGCTATTTGGTAGAGGAGAGAGCATAGCATAATTCTGGATGACATTGTGCCAGAATTTGAGCAGTGAAATGATGCCACATTCCACCCAGTCATATTTATCACTTTCCCTCTCTCGGTACTGATATTGTAACTCTGAAATATTTTTGCCCTATGTTGAAGTTTAAGATAGGTCATACTAATGAGTTTGCAATCTACCTCTTATTTTTGTTGTTGTTGTTAAATACTGTCATGACACAAAACATTGAAGCCACTCTCTATTGAAGAGTCTGTATTCATCACCATATATATTATCAGACCTTTAGGGAAGTTAATTGAAGTGGTGAAAATGTATTGAGGAGATTTATAAAAAGTGAAATTGTCTCTGCCAAAGTTTCAGCAAGAAGAGTTTGGTCATTAGTGCTCTCTAGTGGAGCAGGAATTTTGTGCTTAACTTTTCAGACGTGTTTCAGAAAGCTGCTTTTCCAGCAAATCTCTTACATTCCTCAGCCCGGCCTGAAGCTCAGGGTCTTTATACTTTGTACTGAATGTAGCGCTATAAGGTGCTGGCAATGAGTTTTTCAGCATTCTGGACTTTAAAATTGCCACTCTATTTATCCTATCTGTTTTGGAAGTGAGTGATGCCTCATCCTGTTATTTTGTCGAGGACCATGCATATGCACACTCATCTTTCATGCTCTAGGAAACACCGAGACAAAATAACTTCAGCACCAGACCTCATTGTTTTAGTATCCTGCATGCTCTTAATTTATTACTCTTAAGTTATAGGTAATTATTATTCTAAATTTAGTAAATTTTAAACATTACTCAAATTATAAATAAGCAAAAATTATAGTAGGGAAGAAAGAATAACTTCTGAGTCCAAAACAAATTACTTGGACAAAACTGTGTTTCTCAGATTAATCTGAGTCTGAACTGAGAAAAAAAAAATTCTAAATCCTTTCTGGCAAATGAACCAGGGAAAATTATCTGGAAGAATACCACCGGTACTAATTTAACAAAGCACTCAGATTTTTCCAAGCTGACTTTAATTGGAGTACTGCATAATTTAGCACATTGTTGAACAACTTAAATGAATGATGTGGAAACAAATGTTTAAAGGTGCCTTTGAAAAAAAATTTCATGTGGAAGAATCCTGGCAGGGCAAGTTATATTTTGGATACTTTAGGTCATTTGCACTTTATAAAACTAAGTGGTGAATTTGCATTTGTAAAACAAATTTTGATGCTTAAATTTCCAAATCAGTACAGTAGACATTTTTTTCTCTCTCTCCCCTCCCTTCACACACACATATACACACACACACACACACACACACACACACACAAACACTTTTGAACTACTTCAGAGTTTCTTATTCATGACATTTATTTCCTATACTTCTGTTGCTTCAGAGCTTTTATTAATAGTTCTCACCTCATCATGCATCAGTGCAACAGTGTGGCTTCATCTCTTTCTTTTTCACCAGTGCTTTTTTTCTGATCACTAAGAAGTTACTCTAGTCTTTGCTTTTGGGCAAAGAAATTTATTCTATAGAACAAAGTTTGTCAAATAGAAAGCAATGGTGTGCAGTGAATTTGAAAGACAAGACAGAGGTTTAGTAAGGATTAAAAAAAAAAAGTTGATCGTTGGAAGACTAAGATAAAGAGGAAGAGGTGGAGGTGAGGCTTGGGTTGGACCTTTCAAAAGACAGGAGCCAGCACAGGGCAAAAGAGGGCAAGGAAATGGAGTGCAGCCTGAATGCAGTGGCGCAGGGGAGAGCTGTTTCAAGGAATACTGTATACCACAGGAAGATATCACCTTAAAAAATTACTTCCCCCTCTACATCAGCTGACAAAGACCAAACATCCTGGACCTTAGGCCTCTGGCGATTTCTATTTTTCCACAACCCTCATATCAAAGTATTTCTGCTGTCTGACCAGCAATCTCCATATAAAGGCCAGCTTCACTATATAAATAGCATGCAAGAACAGTTCCTATGGTGCTATATTTCATAATGACAGTATGGCTAGGCTACTTTGCCAGCTATCATGGTTTTATTTTATCAACACATTCTATACCTCTACTCAAAATATGCCTTTCTATTGTTTCCACGATTTTCACTCCATGTAATTCACCCCCACCCACATCTGCAATTCCAGAAATAATTACCTAGAGGAACATGGTTCAGATCAAACCTCAGATTACACTAAAAACTATTAAAGCCACGATTAATAGGAGTTGAACCCCTGGAGACCTTTTCTTAGTGAGAAATTTTCTTGTGTCTCCTCTAGCTTAGTCGGCCATATTAAAAACACTGGTGACAGAAAGTTATTAATTCTGTGGCTTTCACCTACAACTCCTGCCATCTGGAAAGACTTGCTCAGCGCTCTAAGCAGGACTAGGCAGGATCCTAACTCTATAGGGAACCCTTTGCCCAACACCTATGAGCACCAAACATTTCCGTGGATAGAGTATCCTAAATGAAAAATGTTTTTCATCCATTCCAAAAGGAATCTGACAAAGTTTCATAAACCCAGAACTACAATTTATGGCAGCTAATGCTGGGGCAGATTCCTCTAGAACCTAGTGAAATAGGGAGTGCACTTATCTAACATGTGGGCATGAGACCCGGCTGCAGTGCTGGGCACCGTCTCTGACTCAGTGTATCCCTCCTGCACTGCTTTCTAAAGACCAAGGGAGAGAGGTCAGTCTCAGAAGCAGAGTTGCACCTTTAAAAATCCACATGTGGTGCCTTTAAAAAAAAGTTCTATATATTGTGGAACATCAAAAATGTGCTAGGGTGAGAGGAATGATATGTATAACCTAGCTTCTAATAATTACTTTTTATTCATCCACTGATCTTGGTTCCCTCTTATGTTAAGTGGTATGGGGGAATTGCTTGAAAAGGATCCTGGCAACGTCTTCTTCTGCCTACTTTTTAGTCTCCTTCTGTTTTATAAATTGAACTCTTTTGTCAATGGCTTATCTGAATATTATGTTGCATGTCCCAGATTTCTGCCTCTGTCCTATTCCTATATCATGGAGGATTTAAGAGTCTAAACATAGAATTTTTGTAGAGAGGCTCTGACAATTTAAAATAGATTGTTTGGAAACATAAATGACGGCAAGCACAATTGAAGAAAATAATACATGTTAACTAGTAAAATATATAATTGGATGACTGAAACAATAGTTCCTTATGTTATACAAAAGAGCACTGGTGAATTTTTTTCGTGTTATGAAGATTGTATGTTTGTTTCCATGTTGCAAGTTGGTATAAAAATGTGTAAGTATGGCATAAGTACAAACAGAATTGTTAAAGTCATAGCTATAATGGGCATGCTGGTACACATCTGTAATCCCAGATACTCAGGAGGCTGAGAAATGAGAATCTCTTGAGCCTGGGAGGCGGAGGTGGCAGTGAGTCAAGATCACATCACTGCAGTCCACCCTGGGTGACAGAATGAGATTCTGTCTCAAAAAGAAGTAGCCATATGATGTATCTTCAGAAGTTTGATAACAAACAAGCATATTATTATTTTAATTAATATATCAAATATTCTGCTCTTGGCAGAACTCAATAAAGTGGTAGAGCTTATTAATATTGCTGTTTCCTTAAGCAGAAATATCTCAAAGATATGCATATATAATGTAGGTTTGTGGGACTGGAAGAGGAATAAAACAAATGTAAAGTTTGCGAGAAGTATAGTGAAACCATTTATGCCTCTAGTGATTAAGTTTTACATACACAAAGAACTGGAGTTTCATTGGTCATGACATAAATTTGAAAAGTGGTATTTCTGTTAATACAAACGGGACACTCTAATCTTAGGAATAGATCATACTCATGCAATTGAGTAACATAACTTATTTTAAAAATTATTCTAACTGCATCAAATTAATCTGGTTTAACTTTTATGCAACAAAATTGTGAATTTTTTTTCAGTTACCATGGACCCTCAAGTTAAAGGTCACCTTACCCAAGCATGCCCAGATGAACCAAGTACGCAATCATTGGTGGAACCTAAGTGCTCAGACCAATGAGCAGAGACTAAATTAAGACATGGAAACCACATAGGGGGATTCAGAATCCGATCAGATTGAGCCCTGGCATCACCACATGGCAGGATCCAGTCAGATCATACATCCTGGCATCACCTCATTGCAAGGTCCAATCAGATCATACCTCATTAACCTATGCTTGTAAAACTCAAACCAAACCCCAGCTCAGAGAGATAGATTTGAGTGTTTTCTCCTGTCTCCTCGCCAGCCAACTCTCAATATAGCTTTTCTTTTCTCAAAAGCTAATACCAAGGTATAGGCCTCTATGTGCATTGAACAGTGACCCATTGACTGCTCAGTACACTATGAAAATGAGTGCATGTCTGAGATTCAAATATAGCAAGAGTGACAAAGCTCCTAACATCACTTTTCCCCAATGATACTGAAATACTTGATTATAACATAATTTCACGTTGACATACAAATGCAGTGTTAATATAGAAATGCTAACTAGCTAACTCGTACCTGCCTCAAAGTCTCCAGTTGTCTTCTAATTTGAGAAAGCAAGAAAGTTAAACTGTAAGTAAATGCTAATGGTTTTATGATCTGTGTAAATGTTATTGTGAAGAAATGATCCCCATAGATGAGGGTGAAACTAAGAAGAAAGATGCCTGAAGAGGGTTGAAGTCTTCAGATTGCCCAGGCAGACTGGGAATTCCAACTGACAAAGGGATTCCCTAAAGATAAAAAAAGAGGCCAAAAGGAAAAAGAAGGGAAGAACAGGAAAATGAAAGTATCCAGGGAGATGTTGATCATATTGAGGGATTTTACTTAGGGAAACTGAGGAAAAAGCTCAGAAGTATAAATGAAGCTAGTTTAGCATTCAGTTGGTTAAGCCCTAAAAATTGCAATGGCTCAGCTGTCAAGCAGTTAAAACAAATAGATCATTATAGATCTGAAATGGTAGTAAGAAAGAGCATTTAGTATCTGAATAGAATAGAAGGAAGTATACCCTGAATGTTCACAGTGCCTCTCAAAAAGGACTCTTCTACCTTCATGATGTGGGAACTAGACAGAAGCAGAGATATAGCATGTGCAACCGAAGAAACAGATACCCATGAACAAAAGAGCTAATTCATGAAGGAAGGAGATTCAGGAGAAGTTTAAGAAAGAAGAGGATACCAGGAGCCTTTGTCAAGCAATTTACCCCTATCATGTGTTATAAAGGTTGTGAAGGAAAGAGAGTGTTGTCAGACTGGGTCTAGAAACAGAAGAAAATTAAATTAGAAGGAAAGATCAATGATATAGGGAAAGAGAATCTAAATATATTTGATAAACTTGGGTCACTAGAGTTAATTAACCTGGCATCAGGGGAGAACAAACAAACAAGTGTGTGTGTGTGTGTGTGTATGAACACACACATATTTTAAAATATGGTATATATATATATACACACACACACATAATAGTATTTGCCCTTTACAAAACAGGAAATTCTGTCATTTTGACAACATGAATGAATGTAAAAGACATTATGTTAATGGAAATAAGTCAAGCACAAAGAACTCACTTACATGTGAAATCTAAAAACATGGAACTCATAGAAGTAGAGAATATATATGTATACACACACACACACACACACACACACACTCCTACATGTAAGACTATATAACTCAAGTGTATGTATGTGTGTGTGTATATATATATATTAAACTATATAACTCAAATGTGTGTGCTTGTGTGTGTGTGTGTGTGTGTGTGTGTGTGTGTGTGTGTGTATTATAAAACTGTATAACTCAAGTCTGTATAGGAAATGCCCAAGGTATGGTGATTTGCTAGGAGTGTTTTACTAATTATTTTCATGCTATTTCATTATTTTTATTATTAAAAATAAGTATATTTCTCATTATGGAACTAAAATACACTCATTGGAAAACCTTTGAAAAATACATAAACACTTTTTTTAAAACCAAAATAATCTGTAACACAGTTGTACTACTAAGATATAACTACTGTATAAATTTTATTATAGTTCTTACTATCTTTTTTCTAAACATCTTTCTTTTCTGAATTGAAAGTGGGCTGACATAGAACCATAAAAGACCCTGAGCATCCAAAGCAATCTTGACCAAAAAAATAAATGAAGCTGGAGGAATCACACTACTAGATTTCAAAATACGTTACAAATTTATAGTAACCTAAACAACATGGCAGTGGCTTAAAAACAGTCATATGGACAAGTGGAATAGGATAGAAAGCCCATAAATAAACATATCTATGGTCATTTGATTTTTGACAAAGGGGCAAAGAACACACAATGGGGAAAGGACAGTCCTTTCAATAAATGCTATTGGAAAACTAGATATTCACATGAAGCATAAAAGGAGAAAGGGACTCTTATGACACTCACTCTTACACAATAATCAATAAAAAATGGATTAAAGACTTAAACATAAGACCTGAAACTATAAAACTACTAGAAGAAACACTCTATGTCATTGGTCTGGGCAGTAATTTCTTGGATATGAACTCAAAATCACAGGCATCAAAAGCAAGAATAGACAAATGGAATTGCATCAAACCAAATGGCTTCTGCACAGCAATAGGAACAGTAATAGAGTGAAGAAACAGTCCACCAATTAGGAAAAGATGTTTACAAATCATATACTGGATAAGGCACTAATACGCAAAATATTCAAAAACTCAAACCATTCAATAACAGGAAAATTCTATTAAAATGGCAAAAAGACTTGAACAGACATTTCTCGAAGGAAAACATACAAATGGCCAACAGGTATAGAAAAAAATTCTCAAAATCTCTAATCATCAGAGAAATGCAAATTAAAACCACAATAAGATATCACCTCATACTTGTTAGAATGGCTTTTATCAAAGAGACAAAAGACAAAAAGTGTTGACAAGGATGGGGAATAAAGGAAACCTTACACGTCATTTGGTGGTATTGTACATTATTACAGCCATTTTGGAAAACAGTGTGAAGTTTCCTCAAAATCATAAAAATAGAATTACCATATGATCCAGTAATCCCACTATTGGTTGTATACCCAAAGGGATTGAAATTAGGGTGTCCAAGAGATGTCTGCTCTCTATGTTCATTGCAGTGTTATTCACAATAGCCAAGATAGGGAAACAACTTAGGTGTCTACCAAGACGTAAGTGAATTTTTAAAATATGGTATATATGTATACAATAGTATTTGCCCTTTACAAAACAGGAAATTCTGTCATTTGGACAACATGAATGAATGTAAAAGACATTATGTTAATTGAAATAAGCCAAGCACAAAGAACTCATTTACATGTGGAATCTAAAAACGTGGAACTCATAGAAGTAGAGAATAGAATAGTGGTTACCAGAAGCAAGGGGTGGGGATAAAGAAGAAAAAGGGATATGTTGGTTAATGGGTACAAAGTTCCCATTAGCATTAGATAGGAAGAATAAGTTATCGTGTTCTGTTGCATAGCATTATAGCTATAATTAATAATAATGGATTATATATTTCAAAAGAGCTAAAAGGGAGGATTTTAAATATTCTCACCTCAAACCAACAATAAATATTCTCACGACAAACTAACAATAAACATTTGAGGTGATGGATATGCTAATTAGCCTGATTTGATTATTCTATAATATATACATATACCAAAACATCATATTGTACTCCATAAATGTACACTATTTGTCAATTAAAAATAAAATGTTTTAAAAAAGAAAGAATGCTAATAGGTTTATGTCCTTTTTAAGATTATTATATAACTAATGTCTCCTAATTATTATATAACTAATTTCTTTAAAAGAGAGAGATTTTGGAAGCCTCTCTTTTTAAGAAAATTACTTTATTTAAAACTGACACATAAAAATTGTACATATGTATGGGGTACAGTGTTATGTTACAATACATGTATACCATGTGGAATGATCCAGTCAGGCTAATTAGAACATCCATCACTTTAAACATTTATCATTTCTTTATGTTGAGAATATTTATGATTCTATCTTCTAGCTATTAATATACAATACATTATTATTAGCTATAAACTACTGCCTACTAGAACACAATAACTTATTCATCTTAACTGTAGCTTTGTACCTGTTGACTAACCTCTGCCAATCTCTCCACCTCTCCTACATTCTCCCAGTTCTCCAGCCCCTGGTAACCACTATTCTACTCCTACTTCTCTGAGATAAACTTTTTTAGATTCAACACAAGTGAGATCACACAGTCTTTGTCCTCCTGTGCTTAGCTTATTTCACTTAATATAATGCCCTCTGGGTCCATTCAGATTATCACAAATGACAGGATTCCATTCTTTTAATGGTTAAATAGTATTCTATTAGGTATATATACCACATTTTAAAATTCATTAATGTGTTGATGGACCCTTAGGTTGATACCATGTCTTGGCTAGTGTGAATAGTGCTGCAATGAACATGGGCTGCATATATCTCTTCGACATAATTGATTTCATTTTCTTTGGATATATTCTCAGTAGTGGGATTGTTGGATCATATAGTAGTTCTATTTTTAAATTTTTAAGGAACATCCATACTGTTGTTCATAATGGCCATACCAATTTACATTTCCACAAACAGTTTATATGAGCTCTCCTTTCTTCACATCCTTGCCAACATTTGTAAATTTTTTGTCTTTCTGACAATAGCCATTCTAACTGGGGTGAAGTGATATATCATTGTGTTTTAAAAATATTTGTTTCCCTGATACTTAGTGATATTGAGCATTTTTTCATATATTTATTGACCAGTTGTATGTCTATTTTTAAGAAATATCTATTCAAATCTTTTGTCCATTTTAAAACTTATTTGTTATTTTTTGCCAATTTTAAAATTGGCTTATGAAATACTTTTTCCATTATGTAGGTTGTCTTTTCAATTATTAATTGTTTCCTTTGCTGAGCAGAAGCTTTCTAGTTTGCTGTAGTTCCATGTGTCTATTTTTGCTTTTATTGCTTATGCTTTTAAGGTCTTATCCAAAAAACTGTTGCTCAATACAATTTCATGAAGCATTTCCCTAATGTTTTCTTCTAATAGTTTTAGTTTCAGATCTTATATTGAATTTCTTAATCTATTTAGAGTTGAATTTTGAATATGGCAAGAAATTAGTCTAGTTTTATTTTTCTGCATGTGGAAATAGAGCTTTCCCAGCATCCAGACTCCTTTCCCAATATGTGTCAGTGGCACCTTTATCAAAAACAGTTGGCTATAAGTGCTTGAATTTATTTATTGGTTCTCTATTCTGTTCCACTGGCTTGTGTGTCTGTTTTTATGCCAATACCAGGCTCTTTTTGTTATTGTAGCTTTGTCTATATTTTAAAGTCAGATAGTTTGTACATCCAGCTTTTTTCTTTTGTTCAAGATTGCTTTGACTGTCTAGGGACTTTTGTATTTCTATACAAAATTTAAGATTGTTTCATATATTTCTGTGAAGAATTTCAAGTGGTATTTGATAAAAAATTACATTGAATCTACAGATTGCTTTGGGATATATGAACATTTTGACAATATTAATTATTCTAGTTCATGAATATGGGATACATTTTCATTTCTTTGTGTACTCTTCAATTTTATTCATCAATGTTTTTGACTTTTCAGTGAAAAGATCTTTTACCTCCTAACTTAAGTATATTCCTAGGTATCTTTTTTTTTTTTGATAGCTATTATAAATGCAACAGCTTTCTTGATTTTTTTCAGGAGGTTTGCTATTGTCATATAGAAATGTTACTAATTTTTTGGATGTTTATTTTGTGTTCTGCAACTTTACTAAGTTTATATATTTGTTTTTAAAGTTTTCCCACTAAAGCCTCTTTTTAAAAATAAAATTTCTAATGGATGCATGATTTTTCACACCATGGATACAGAAAGTTTGTCTTTTTAATTTCCTCTATTTTTATTAAATTAGGTTCCCCCTCTTACCAATTTCTGCTTTTAGGAAAATTACTATTATAAAATTATTATATGCATAAAGATTTCTATTTGAAAACTGCTACTTTAAAAACAAAGCCCAAGTGACTACCAGAACTTAAATTATTGAACCAAAAAGATAGAAGCTCTTTTTAAAAAATTTAGTATATATTTATAAATTGCCTTGGGAAAAATATGAATTTCCACCTTATACAGCCCTAGTTTTAAAATTGTTATATTAAATTTTAAATTCAATTGTTATATTTATTAGTTTATTTTAACATCTAATTATTAAGTTTAATACAATTTAACATTAACTTTTAAATTTGTTATTATTTCACCGTTAAAAGATTTTAATGTGTAATTATATTTCTTAACAGAAATTAGCATTTTCTCTAAATTCATAAGCTTTTTATAATTTTTGTGTCCTATCTGTTCAGTTACTTTATAATCTCATGGTGACGACATTAATTCCTTGCAGCTCTACTTGTGCCAAATAACATTTACTCTGTGTAATTTTTTGCTTTTTTATTTGTATGAATTTACGGGGTACAAGTGTAGTTTTATTACATGGACGTATAGTATAGGGATGAAGTCAAGGCTTTTAGTGTATCCATCATCAGAATAATGCACATGTGCTTGTTTTAAAATTGTATTTATAATATTTATGCCAACTAAGTTTCAGATTGTTGTGTGATCTAATCTACCTGTTGTCTTTGTGATTTTCCCTTCATTGCCTTTAAATTCAACAATTTTGAGTTTAGAAAATTATTGCCTAGACCCAGAATCAAAACATATGTACTTCTATTTTCTGTTTTTTCAAAACTTTGATTAAGAAAAAAGTTTATTTAAAGCTAACACTTATAGTATGAAATATAGTTTCTAAAGTACTTTTTATATACCCCATTTATTAGTTCATTTTATAAATAATTAGTGTCACACTCTATATTAAGCTCTTAGGATGTCAGTGAACAAAGCAGACAAAGTTGCTCTAAGAACTTAAATTCTAGACAGAGGGAGACAGAAATGCTGTTAGGTAGACAGATGTACACACACACACACACACACACACTGCACCACCCCTCCACCCACCCCCACACACACACACGCACACACACACACACACATATATATGTGTGTAGTGCAGTAGTGTGATCCTAGCTCTCAAAATATGTATTTTGCCTTCTATTTCATTGATAACATATATATATACACACATATGTGTATATATATACACATATATATATGTGTATATATATATGTTATCAATGAAATAGGAAGCAAAATCAATTACTATTAGATGGGAGAGGATCAGTTTGGGGGGAGAGGAGAAGATATAAATTGTCATGTAGGAGGGTGGCAGAATAGAGGTACTAGGAAAATACAGGATGATTTCCTGGCAGCCTGGAGAATCCACTTGAACTTAGTGATCGTTAATTATTCATCATGATTGTATGTTTTTCTCCAGCTCCATTCAGCTGCATAGCTTTAAGTATGAAGTGGGCAGAGAGTTGAATTTACTCAGGTTTGTGTATTTTCCAAGTGAGCATCAATAAGCCAGAGAGGAGCAAGGGAGTAAAGGGTGTATAATATGCAAGGGAATGATTATGATGACGGTCCGTGGAATTAAAGATGGTAACAAACAGTGTGAAAGTATCAAAAAAGTAAGGGACAATGACATTTATAGGAATAATCCATTGTTGTAAGTGAAGAGTTACTGGAGTAGCAGTACTAGAAGAAGTGAGCTGAAAAGCTGGGACATTGAGGTTATCATGGGGTTGCAGTTATTGGTAATGACAAGACACTGGCATGCTTCTGAGAGTGAATACCTCCTTAAACTTTGTATTTGTCTCTTCCTAGTTCTAGCACTACTGTCTACATGAATATTGAAATGGTCCAAGTTAAGAAGGCAGTATTATTGGATAGAATAACAACAAACTAGGAGACAAACTTGTTGAAATATGAGAAAGAATGTCTTGGGCGAACAGCAGATGACAGAAAAATGAGAGAAAGAAGATGGTATTCTGTGATGAAATGAGACTCTTCAGAAAGGAGAAAGGAAAATTTGCTAGCAAGCAGCAACGATCACAAACTCCACCACCAGGCTCAGTGAAATAATCCCCAATAAAGGAAGTAAAACCACAGAAAACAGAAAAGTAGTAATGATGCTAAATGTTCATGAGACTGGAACCTGGCCCTTGAGCTCCCATAACTCCATCTGTCTCAGCCTGATCTCTTTTGTCTCAGCAATCTGCTGCCTGCTCTAGATTTCCCAGTTTGGCAAACCAACCGTTCAGTTTCTCTGGCTCTTTACTGTTTCTCTTCATCCCCCATATGATGGCTTAATTTTCCCTCTGGCCTAGCACTTGTTTTGGAAAATGCTTCTGGTAACTGACCTCTTTGTCTTGACTAAGATATTTGCTTCTTGTACATGGCTCAGTAGTTAGTCCTGTAGGATGTATACAGGAATCATGGGATGCACATTCTTCCTTCTCTGCCTAAACACTTATAGTAAGAAAGCACACTAATGGGCCAATTAAAAAGAAAAAAACTGATCGTGATTTCAATCACAGTAGAAAGTTATATAACATGATATCTACTGCCCATTTGTTTTAATGGAAATTTATAGTGAGATTGAAAGTAGCAAAAAACTAAATTTCTATACCACATTCTCAAGAATTAAAATCACCAAATACCCTGATTCTCAACTGTTCTCTCTTTTTTATTGTTACACATTAAGTTTTTGAATACATGTGGAGAACGTTCAGGCTTGTTACATAGTTATACATGGGTCATGGTGGTTTGTTGCACCCATCAACCCATCATCTACATTAGGTAATTCTTCTAATATCATCCCTCCCCTAGACTCCCACCCCCTGACAGACCCTCGTGTGCAATGTTCCCCTCCCTGTGTCCATGTGTTCTCATTGTTCAGCTCCCACTATGAGTGAGAACATGCAGTGTTTGGTTTTCTGTTCCTGTGTTAGTTTGCTGAGAATGATGGTTTCCAGCTTCATCCATGTCCCTGAAAAGGACACGAACTCATCATTTTCTATGACTGCATACTATTCTATGGTATATATGTGCCACATTTTCTTTCTCCAGTCTATCATTGTTGGGCATTTGGGTTGTTTCCAAGTCCTTGCTAATGTGAATAGTGCCTCAATAAAAATATGTGTGCACATGTCTTTATATTAAAATAATTTATAATCCTTTGGGTATATGCCCAGTAATGGGATTGTTGGGTCAAATGGTATTTCTAGTTCTAGATCCTTGAGGAATTGCCACACTGTCTTCCACAATGGTTGAATTAATTTACATTCCAACCAACAGTGTAAAAGCGTTCCTTTTTCTCCACATCCTCTCCAGCATCTGTTGTTTCCTAACTTTTTAATGATCACCATTCTAACTGGCGTGAGATGGTAACTCATTGTGGTTTTGATTTGCATTTCTCTAATAACCAGTGATGATGAGCTCTTTTTCATATGTTTGTTGGTTGCATAAATGTCTTCTTTTGAGAAGTGTTTGTTCATATCCTTTGCCCACTTTTTGATGGGGTTGTTTGTTTTATTCTTGTAAATTTGTTTAAGTTCTTTGTAGATTCTGGATATTAGCTCTTTGTCAGATGGATAGATTGCAAATATTTTCCCCCATTTTGTAGGTTGCCTGTTCACTCTGATGATAATTACTTTTGCTGTGTAGAAGCTCTTTAGTTTAAATAGATCCAATTTGTCAATTTTGGCTTTTGTTGCCATTGGTTTTGGTGTTTTAGTCATGAAGTCTTTGCCCATGCCTATGTCCTGAATGGTATTGCCTAGATTTTCTTCTAGGGTTTTAATGGTTTTAGGTCATATGTTTAAGTCTTTATCCATCTCTAGTTAATTTTTGTATAAGGTGTAGGGAAGGGGTCCAGTTTCAGTTTTCTGCATATGGCTAGCCAGTTTTTTTAACACCATTTATTAAATAGGAAATTCTTTTTCCATTGCTTGTTTTTGACAGGTTTGTCAAAGATCAGATGGTTGCAGGTATATAGCATTATTTCGGAGGCCTCTGTTCTGTTCCATTGGTCTACATATCTGTTTGGTACCAGTAACATGCTGTTTTGGTTACTGCAGCTTTATAGTAGTATAGTTTGAAGTAGCATGATGCTTCCAGCTTTGCTTTTTTGCTTAGAATTGTCTTGGCTATACAGGCTTTTTTTTTTTTGGTTCCCTGTGAAATTTAAAGTAGTTTTTTCTAATTATGTGAAAAAAGTCAATGGTAGCTTGATGGGGCTAGCACTGAATCTACAAATTACTTTGTGCAGTATGGCCATTTTCACAATATTGTTCTTCCTATCCATGAAATGCTTTTCCATTTGTTTGTGTTCTCTCTTATTTCCTTGAGCAGTGGTTTGTAGTTCTCCTTGAAGAGGTCCTTCACATACCTTGTAAGTTGTATTCCTAGTTATTTTATTTTATTTGTGGCAATTGTGAATGGGAGTTCACTCATGATTTGGCTCTCTGTTATTTGGCATATAGGAATGCTTGTGATGTTTGCACACTGATTTTTGTATCCTGAGACTTTGCTGAGGTTGCTTATCAGCTTAAGGAGTTTTGGGGCTAAAATGATGAGCTTTCTAAATACAGAATCATGTCTTCTACAAACAGAGACAATTTGACTTCCTCACTTCCTATTTGAACACCCTTTATTTCTTTCTCTTGCCTGATTGCCCTGGCTAGAACTTTTAATATTATGTTGAATAGGAGTGATAAGAGAGGGTATCCTTGTCTTGTGCCAGTTTTCAAAGGAAATGCTTCCAGCTTTTGCCCATTCAGTACGATGTTGGCTGTGGGTTTGTCATAAATAGCTCTAAGTATTTTTCGATATGTTCCATCAATGCCTAGTTCATTGAGTGTTTTTAACATGAGGGGCTGTAGAATTTTATCAAAGGCCTTTCCTGCATCTATTAAGATAATTACGTGGTTTTTGCCATTAGTTCTGTTTATGTGATGGATTATGTTTTTTGATTTGCATATGTTGAACCAGCCTTGCATCCCAGGGATGAAGCTGACTTGATCACGGTGGATAAGCTTTTTGATGTGGAGCTGGATTCGGTTTTCCAGCACAAAAAGGCTGAAAATTCCAAAAACCAGAATGCCTCTTCTCCAAAGGATCACAACTCCTTGCCAGCAGGGGGACAAAACTGGATGGAGAATGAGTTTGATGAATTGAAAAAAGTAGGCTTCAGAAGGGTGGCTAATAACAAACTCCTCTAAGCTAAAGGAGTGTGTTCTAACCCAATGAAAGGAAGCTAACAAACCTGATAAAAGGTTACAGGAACTGCTAACTAGAATAACCAGTTTAGAGAAGAACATAAATGAACTGATGGAGCTGAAAAATACAGCATGAGAACTTCATGAAGCACACACAAGTATCAATAGCTGAATCAATCAAATAGAAGAAAGGATATCAGAGACTGAAGTTCAGCTTAATGAAGTAAAGCATGAAGATAAGATTAGAGAAAAAGACTAAAAAGGAATGAATAAAGCCTCCAAGAAATATGAGAATATGTGAAAAGACCAAACCTAAGTTTGACTGGTGTACCTGAGAGTGACAGAGATAATGGAACCAAGCTGGAAAACACTCTTCAGAATATTATTCAGGAGAAATTGCCCAACCTAGTAGGACAGGCCAACATTCAAATTAGGAAATACAGAGACCACCACAAAGATACTCTTCAAGAAGAATAACCCCAAGACACATAATCATCAGATTCACCAAGGTTGAAATGAAGGAAAAAATGTTAAGGAAAGCCAGAGAGAAATGTTGGGTTTCCCACAAAGGGAAGCCCGTTGGACTAACAGCAGAACTCTCTGCAGAAACCCTACAAGCCAGAAAAGAGTGGGAGCCAATATTCAACACTCTTAAAGAAAATAATTTTCAACCCAGAATTTCATATCCAGTCAAACTAAGCTTCATAAGTGAAGGGAAATAAAATCCTTTACAGACAAGCAAATGCTGAGAGATTTTGTAACCACCAGATCTGCCTTAAAAGAGCTCCTGAGGAAGCACTAAATAGGGAAAGGAAAAACCAGTATTAGCGACTGCAAAACATAACAAATTGTAAAGACCGTCGACACTATGAAGAAACTGCATCAACTAATGGGCAAAATAAACAGCTAGAATTATAATGACAGGATCAAATTCACACATAATAATATTAACCTTAAATGCAAATGGCTAAATGCCCCAATTAAAAGACACAGACTGGCAAATTAGATAAAGAGTCAAGACCCCATTGGTGTGCTATATTGAGGACACCCATTTCACATGCAAAGACACACATAGGCTCAAGATAAAGGGATGGAGAATGTTTACAAAACAAATGGAAAAAAAGAAAAGCAAGAGTTTGCTATTCTAGTCTCTGACAGAATGGACTTTAAACCAACAAACATCATAAAAGACGAAGAAGAGCATTACATAATGGTAAAGGGATCAATTCAGTAAGAAGAGCTAATTATCCTAAATATAGATGCACTCAATTGTTATCTTTTAACATTACTGCTAAAATTATACCTCTTCAACATCCAGCCAAAGGATTCAAAATTCTATTTGTTATGAAACAGATATTTATAGAAATTTACATATTTTTATAAATAATATTTCAATATCTGGGTAATGTGGTCCCAGGATTTTTAAATCACTTGATACTTTGAAACATCTCACATTGTATATCATTAAGGTATATAATTTACATTTTGTTATAATGATATTCTTTAACTCTTGGACCTTTGATAAAATATTTCTTTTCTGTCATGTACATTTCAATGTATAGATTTTTATTTTTTTAGAATTAGGAATTTGATCAATTGTTTGTTCACTGAAGTCAGGGTATGATTTTCACAGTAGAATGTCAACCCAACTCCACTTACCCAACCAACTGGTAATCAAGGTTCCATTCCTCTAAAACACATTAAATAATGCTGTCACACACCCAGTATTTTCAGCTGGCTGGGCACCCTTCTCTAATCTTGAGTATGCCTGCACTCACTGGTTAAATTATAGGTTTACCAAGAAACAGTTGGATTTGCCCTCAAAGTTGTTTCATTCACTTTCACTTATTGTCATTTTAAATTTAAGTAAATATTTTGTAAATTATTTAAGTATTTATGAAATAAAGAAGAAGAAAACCAATTTTTTTTCAGGAAAATTGAATTGAATGCTTTGAAAAGTCTTGATAAAGTTAAATCATAAATTAAAGTTGAATTCAGTGCAGGAAAAAAAGCTGTAAAAATTTAAGAAAGGTTTTTGTCTTCTGAGGGCTTTAAATTTTAACTTCACTTTTACAGAATTCACTGCAGAAAATTGTAATTGGTGTACTGTGAGTGTAATTTATTAAAAAAAAGATAGCAAATAACTAAGCAAAAGGCTTTGCCTACATGAATTTGATGAATAAATGTGCCTTTATATACTTTCAGTTAAATAACCTTTAAAATATATTATACCTTATGATTCCCCCTCTACATTTATATTTTAGATTAACAGATTAGCAAAAGTTTGTAATCTTGGATAGAATGGCATTACTGTATATTGAAATGCTTATTCATCTGACTCCAAACCTTTGCTTTTTACCACTATGATAACATTATTCAATTCTTGCCTAATTTTTCATACCTTAAAACAAACAAACAAAGAACAACAACAAAAACCTTTAGTTTTTATATTACCCTTTAGCCAAACCCTAATTTTTCTTCTTTTCAAAGTTAAGCTCTTTGAAATAATGTATTATGATTTCTTCCTTCATTCAGTCTTGAAGTTGCAAGAGCCAGAGTTCTGACAAATAAGTAACTCTGGCCAAGGCCTGGAACTGCTGCTGAAAAGTCCACCCTGAGCCTTTCAATTAGACTTTTCTAATGGGTTCTATTCATCCCCATCTTGTTTGATTTCAGTAGTATTGTAGATGGTTAGCTGTTTTCTTCCTCTTCAAAATGTCTCCTTTCTTGGTAATTCCTTCTATAGCACTATGTTTTTTGTGTTTTTGTTTTCCTCAGTCTCTTGCAGGCCTTCTTTTCTTATTTACTTATTTTTCTCAGGATTTGTCAGTGGCTCTTTTATGTCCCTTTCTTTCATTCATTTTCTTGGTTATAAAAGTAAAATATGGCTGTTGTAGAATATTAGAAATTAAAAATTATTTTGAAATCAACACAAAACTTAAAAGTTATGTATAACCATGCCACCTCTCAATTACTACTGTCAACATACTGATTATTTTATCTGCCTTTTTATGCCTACAAGTGCTTAACAGAAATGAAATGATATTCATATTTAGTTTTGTTTTCTACTAAATATTTTATAAAATTTCCAATATTATTAAATAATTCTTGAAAATCTGATTTTTATAGCTGGATAACATTTTATATATTTGTGATGGTTTATTTAAGCATTCTGCCTTCCTTACTGACATTTAGCTTGCTTCCATATATATTTATTTTTAAGTCAAAATAAAAATTTTACTTTTTAACAGTAGAGTTTAATTCACATTTATGGTCATAACCAATGTAACTTCCTTCTCTTTTCAATAAAGGTAAGAGAGTGTTTTTTGTTCCAAACACACATTAGAGAATTTATTTCTGTTTCTCTTCTCACAAATCATTAACTCAGCTTGGCACAGAATTCTTAAGTCATATTTTTGCCCTATGAAAACTTGATGTTTCTGATTACGTTCTGAAATTTAGTATTGTGAGGGAGAAATATCTAGTCTCCATGTTTTTATTTTTACAGGAATATTTTTTCTTTCCACCTGTTTGCTTATAAAAACTTTTATTCATCTATGAACTTAACAATATTTACCAGGCTATGTCTGGATTGACTATCCAAAATTAACCCTGGAAGAGTAACTTCATCAAGAACCAATTGTGAAGAGTCATCAGCACTGACATCTTTTCATAAAGTCATAAAATCAGGATTTTCTTAATGCAGAACTGGCTGACTACCCAGTAACAGTATTAAATATATAGATGTTGACAAGCATTCTTCAGACTTATGTAGTAATCTATACTTATAGACACCTTGACAAATATAAAGACACATACATAATTCAATTCTGATGTAAGAATTATTTGCTCACTTTTTGTGTTTCCTAGTTATAATATGTTTGTATATAACTTAATGATTCACAGGAACCTGTAAGCACATCATTTAATTTGATTCTCATCACAACTATGAGAGGGAAGTTTAGTTATTGCTTCTCTATTTTATAGATAAGGGAAATGATCCTCAAAGCAATTCAGTTACTTTCCCAACTTTGTCCAACTACTAAGTCTCGGAGTAAGATTTGCAGCCAGGTATTTTGTTTCCAAACAGTTTGTTATTCCCATTATTTTGAAATTTTTACATAATTTATATAATTATGAGCCGAAAATACAGAAAAGGAGCCCATGTAAACTGTAGCAAGAACGAGTGTGATTCTCAGTATATGCTGATAGGTTTCATACTACCCACCTGGAATTTCACCATCCTGGCTTGATTATACAGGCCCTTAAAGAATTTATTTTTCTACAGAAAACCCATGTAAAACACAGGTTTTTCTAAAAAGATTACACTTTGTTTTTTTAAGACAGTATATTTTAGTAGAAGAAAAGAATAACAACTAGTGCAAGAAAGATGTTGACCAAAACAATAAAAATAAATTAAAAAAATAAGGAGGTAATTAGGCCTACATATTTTTTCTATTTCATTAGATACACTTGTATCACTTCTACTTGAAGATTCTGTAATACTCTAAATATCTTATAATTTATATGTTTTCGATTGTCACATGATATAGTTTCTTCAAAATTTAAATATAAAATATTTTAAATTTGATAGGCACTACACTATAAATCCCCCAAACTATATATATATATATATATATATATATATAAGCAGATTTTCATATTAAATACTTTATAAAATGGCTAAAAATTAGAACATTTTCTATATATAGTGTACTCATTTTTTGAGGTATTAAAAATTAGTACACATTATATTGTAACAAATGTGTAAGTTTTGTACCACATGAAAGTTGGTACACTTGCTATTTGATTACTGCAATATACCCATTATGATTAAATAGTATTGCAGTAAAAGCTTTCCTTACTTTCAGGATATTCTACTTGCACTTTTTGCATTTACTTCTGCTGTTTTTTAATCCCCGTTTTCCACAGATTCATGCTAAAGGGGCCAGGTGACAACCTCACACTCAATGAATTACACTGCAGAAGAACTATGTTTGCTCTGGAGGAAAACACTATCTCTGTCTTCTAAGGATGTTTGCTATACAATAGTCTTTAAAAGATGGCTCAGAACAAAGGACAGTTAGTACTTCACTCCTCAGATGTGCAGAAGCACAAGGTACCCATGAAGAACTGTCTCCCCCAAATCACTTGATACAGTTAGAACTTTGTGATAATTTCTGACTACTTAAATAGTGAACTACATATTCATATTAGCATTATTGAGATATATGACCTTCCCTTTCCTTTCCAGCTTTACGTCTGGTAACAACATGTGGTTCAAGATTAGGAATCTATTCTACAGCTTCTCAAATATACAAAGTAAACACCTATGTGATACATGGATTAGTTTTGACCATTATTAAAGCTAACTTATGTCTTTTTTATCCTGCCATTGATTGGCATTTATCTCAATAAAAATGAAAAAAAAAGAAGACATAAGAAAACATTGTTTGGGAAAATTAGTATTATGTTCACTAAATGTATATTTAAACATTTATTGAAATTCACTTATTCTCATCATATGAAAACTTACACAAAATTATGGTATAATAACATGAAAATCATGGAGAATATTGTTTGTTAAGCAAAATACAAATTCACAGGTATTAAAATATTTGCAACTGACATGCACATATATACATATACCTATATACTAGATATTATTATTGAGAATGTTTACATCTTCCAAAAAGAGAAATCACTCCAGTGTTCCACTAAAACTAATGTGACTCATCAATATATTTTTTATAGAGAGTATATATTAGAAAGCATATATTATATATGTACATGTATAGTGTACACATATATACTATGCATGCATATGCATAGTATATATTATAATATATACAGCATATATTACATGTGTACATTGGACATGCATATATGTACATGCATACACATGTAATATATACTGCATGTAATAAGTACTTTTGAATATATGCTGTATATATTATACATATATACTATGTTTTACATATATAACATATACAGTATATGATCATATATTAATATATCCACTACTTAGAATATATAGATTATATATATTTCAATATGGATAACTTATTTTTAATATTATCTTAGAGTCTCATATTTTGGGAATATATATGATTATCTAGCATATAGTTAATTAAATTCCTGCTTTTCATTCTAGTTTTAGAAATTCTTAAATATGTTCCTGCTCCTTTAAAATGAAAACAATTGGGAGGGGTTGGGGAAAAATAGAAGTGAAAGAGGCTGGAAAATACTTCTTCAAAAATAAATAAATCTATCCACTATTCAAGAATGAATCAAACATTCATTATCACTCAAATAACTGCCAAGCAATTGAAGTCCTCCTAAACGTAGTTTATTGCCTTCCTTTCCTTTTTCCTGACTTCTCTGGGTCGTTTCATTCACACCTCTCTTTTAAGCCATCTGGGATCTCTGTATAACTGAGCTTTAGTGCCGGACACCTGGCCTGACAGTGTTTGCTTCTCTCTTCACCTGCCAGCCCTTTGTTCCTCCCCCAAGATTGAATGAGCACTACGAGTCCTGTCAAGCATGCACACATAGCAGCTTTTCTTGCTTTCAATCTTAGACTAGTCCTTAAGTCTGGTAAAGCCTTTCATTATTTTGCCTTACCCGTTTAGCTATTCCATCTACTTTGTGATCTCTAGAATCTTAAAATCCACATGAGAATTACATCTAGATAAATGTGATACCTCTAGAACACCAGAATGGAAGGAAGAAAAGGCATAACTGAAAACAAAAATCATGTAAAAATTCCCTGCTCTTGCTAGAAAATAGTTATAAATCATTGGGGTTTGTGCTCAAATTTAAAAATGCAAAAGATGCAGAATTTGATATGTGTAATCAGTACTTAGGGAAATATCATGAGCTCTTTCACAAAGCAGGTAAGCCCTACTTACCACTCAAGATGATAACTTTTCATTCTTTGTCTAGTACCTCCCAGGATTTGTATCCCAGCTCTTTAGCTCCTCCTACACACAAAGCTCCTTTTACACTTCCAAAAATAATTTCTGATCTGACATCCCAGTGATATTGAGTCTATACCTCAACTTCCATCTGTTTCCCACTCTCAATTTCTATAGACTGTACAAGTAAGAATATGGTACTTGGCTTAGCATTCATTCCTCTTAATTATTCAGAAGTCTTTCCAAACTTTAGCCTTTTTCAAGTTCCTTCTTTCAGTCAATACAGACAACTTTCCTAGTTTAACTCAAACACAATTATACTTCTCAGAGGCTTCTGTTAAAATGATGTCACTCCGGTGTTCAATAAAACAAATCTGGAAAAGTATTTGTCATTCTAATTGTATAAAAAAATAAAAAATAATTATAACAAAAATTCTGTAAGCATTACTTAGCTAAAAAAAAAGAAGCAAATAAATTGGAAGGTCAAGGAATATTATGGCAATTCTTCAGTCAAATTAGATATTTCCATAGAAAACTATGAAGAAGCCAGCTTTGGGAATGAGATAAGTGGAGTAATTATAAACTTTACTGAAATAATGAGGATAAGCGTCCTGTTACTGATGGCCCAAGAACTGATAAGTCTTGACTAGGTTTTGATAACTTGCACTTGTTAAGCCAGTTCCAGAGAAATATTTTCTCAGTGACTACAGGGCTCAAGAGAACACAGATTTAGTCAGGTAACCGTGGAGAAATTTTAAACACTGATTCCCTCCTACCTCCTCCTGCTCTGTAGAACTGCTCCCAGGTTCTTGCCTGCGGTTCCTCCTGCTGTTCCATGTCCCACTGCCTGTGAGAAATATCACCAATTTTCACAATTCAGTAAATCAGAATGAATTAGTATCTTAATGATACAGTCTGAGAATTCAAGTAATATTTTAAAAAGTCACAAGAGAGAGAAGAGAAAAATTCTAATCTGAGAAAAAAAAAGAAAAAAATTCCAAATATAGTATCTACATATAGTGTCATTTCTTTGCTGCAGCATAGAGGAAGGACTATCCGTGGTGAAGGTGAATTCTAATTTACAGGAAAATATACTGGGAATGATATGGCAAGCAAAACTTGCAGCCTCATCTATAACTGTCTGGTTTATCAAGTAAACTTAGTTAACTTGAGATTTTAAACTAGGAAACTAAATGAGCCCTCCTAACAGAACTGAACTTTTGTGAGGCCATATGTGAAAAGTGGAAGTAAAATGATTCTTGGTTTAAAAGATAAAGATAGGGGGGAAAAAAAAGCATAGTAGCACAGAATGCCATCGAGCTCCATAACTGTGGAGAAGCCCACGGGGAGGGGGAATTTAAATGAAGGACAAAGGAGACATAGATATAAATGTACTATAGGTCACCCAGTTAGACTGAGAAAATTTCAGAGAACAAAAAAAAAAAAAAAAAAAAAAGTGTTGAAATAAGACATGCAAAGATGTTTAACTAGTGATAGAGAACCTCTGGGAAGAGGATTTCAGTGGCATGTTTCAAGAATCCTTTTATTGTCATGATTTTGATGGACATTTTTACCAGTGACTTGGATGAGACCATGGATACAAGTTGATACAGCTGCACAAAGAACAAGGTAGACAGGAATCCTAATAACTGGTGTAGAATTTCCAGTTCTTCGACTCGTTTCTCACTTTTCTTTCACTATTGCCCTTGATCTTTCCTACAATGACTCTTCCTTTCCTTTCCCATACAATCACTCCTAACCATGTTGCTATATCCATGACTATGTTTCCAAAATCATACTCACATTTGGGACCTCTCAAACCTGGCTACCACCCCCACCATCAAACCAGAACTATCATTGCTAGTGTCCTTAGTTAGCAAGGTGTCCTAGCTGTCAAATTTGATGGACTTCTTGTCTCATACCTCATCCTATTAGCCTCTCTGGTATTTAACCCCTTTGACAAATGCATCCTTATTACATTCTCTATGATCTCCTTTGTGTCCTTTCTCTTTGATTCCTTTAACTCATTGGAATTCCTTATAGCGCCTTTTGTCTTCTTACTCTCTGCTGCCTTTCAGGGCAATCTCACATACTTTCATGACTAAAACAAACATCTGATACGGTCCTCTAATCCTGCATCCCAGACCAAATATCTCCTCTGTATGACTTTCAGCAAAATGAATTTGACAAAACTACCATTTCTTTCTACCCTTAATCTAACTTTGTCCTTCAGAAGTCATGAGCTAAAAAAAAATAAAACTAGAAAACATGTAGTCATCTATACTGGATTATAAATTCCTTTTCAACCTCATGCTCTATGCTTAGTGATGTGTTGGGAATCGGCTGAGTATACTTAACCAGCTATAGTGTTTATAGCAACAAGGAATGCGATTTGATTGCAGGTTACTTGTATTCTTATAAAATCTTCAATAAAATACCATCTTTAAAAAAACATTAAAAGGTCCATTTCAAACTCTGAGTGTTCATTTTTTTACTGAATTACTATCTTTATATTGCATCATTATGTTCATTATGTCAAAACGTTAACATACTTAATTTTCTTTCTTGTATCATTCACATATTAAGGATAGAAACTTTGTGGTCTGTAAAGGCCAACTTCTTACATTAGGAAATTACTGATTATTTCTATGTATAAAATTTCAGGTTTAACCTTTCAAGGAAAACAATGCATCTTAATTTTGTATAGATGCTCTTAAAAAGGATATATTTTATTTTTGTACTGATATTTGAATGATATAAACATTCACATATTCTTATTTGATAATTATTTGAGGGGTACCACAAAGGATTCATCTACAACTGTACAAAACTTCCTTCTCCCTCTTATATGCAACCTTTCTAAAGTAGGAAGAGAAAAGCTGGGTTGCCAGATTCCAAACACACATGAAAACCATTGCACCTAAATTTAGAATTTTAAAAAATCTTTTCCATATTCCAATTTGGCTTTGATAAAATTTGAATTCTGAGCTACACTTTAAAAGTTATTCTTTTTTTTTCTCTGTCTAGGCTTAGGAGTAGGGTAATGCTGTTCTTGAAGCACTTTATGTCATTATGTGTGTTAAGTCTAATTCTACAGAGGAAGTGAGCTGTTACAAAATCAAAGTATGTTCATTGGATTTGATGTAAGAATTAGAATGGTAGAGAGAGAAGGAGAATGATTATTTTATTCCATTCATGAATAACAGAGAAAATAGCTTCTCCTGCATGTCCTCTTGGCCTATATACACTGAGCTTAGAAGCATAGATATGAGAAAATTGAAAACAACTGGTTAATCACAAATAAACGGTGATTCTTATTTCCAACATTCCAACCATAGCTTTTTTCTCTCAAAATATGCATGAATTCCGTTACCTGGAAGATCGTTCTCCCCTTGTATCATTTAGCTATTGTTATGTAACAATCCTCCTCATGCAGTCCCCTTCCCCCAAGAAAATCTCAGTGGTTTAAAACAATAAGCATTTATTATTTTTCACGAGTCTGTATCTGAGCATTTTTTGTGAGGGCGGGGGAGTCTTAGATGGGCTCACTCAGTCATACACCTGTGGTCAGCTGTAGTTTAAGAAGGTACCTCTGGTATTCCAGGCAGATCCCTTTCACATGATTAATTAGCTGTAAGCATGTCTAGGTCAGTAATTCTCCATCAGCCTAGCCTAAGCTCAAGGAGGAGGCAAGCGCAGAAGTGCACAAGGCCTCTTCAGGCCTAGGCTCAGAACAGGCACACGTTCACTTCTGTCTCATTCTTGGCCTAGATTTAAGGGATGGAAGATAGACTCCACTTATTTTTGGAAGAAACTGCAAGATATATTACAAGGAGATTTGTTACTATTTTGAATAATAACGTATTCCAAAACATAATGGATAAAAACAATTTATGTTTCTCACAGATTTTGGGGGTCAGGAATTTAGACAAGGATGCAGTGACTGTCCTTTACTGTTTTCAGGAAGACTTAAAGCTTAGGAGTAGCTTGGCAGCTGGAAGCTAGAATTATCTGAAGGCTCATTTATTCACATGTCTTGGACCTGAGCTGTGGAGATTCAAAGATGAGTAGTGCTGAATGAGTGGCCTCCATGTGGCCTCTCCGTGTAGTTTGGCTTCCACATAGTACAGTGGCCACAAGGCACTCAGACTTCTTATGTGGTAATTCAAGGTTCCAAGCTCAGGACTCCAAGACAGAAGCTGCATTGCCTTTTATAACATATTTTTAGAAGTCAAACAGCATCAATTCCATCATACTTAATTAATCAAGGCAATACAAGTCCACTTAGATTGAAAAGAAGAACCAGTCTCCATTTCAACAGAATGCCAAAACCATGTTGTAGAAAATTATGTGAGGCAGGAGATATTGTTGCCATCATCTTAAGAAAATACAATCTGCTGTAATCCACATTTTAGCCTCATCAATTTACATTCCTTCTGTATGTAAAATACACTCACTCCTCCCCTCAAAACCTCTATTATGACATCAGCTTAAAGACCAACAGTTCATTATTTAAATCACGTGCAGGTGTGGATGACGCTCCTTGCATATGATTCATTGAGTTAGACTCCTAAAGTTTATCTGGGTTTCTCTAATTCTGAGGATCTGTGAACTAAAAGGGTCCCCTGTCAGGCTGCTATGGAACAACACCCTCAAGAGTCTTAGGAGGCCTAATATTTAACAGAAAACTTTTGGGAGGCATGGCTTTGAGTACTTACAAAGACTTTCATCTGTGTGAAAGGGTTTATGGGTGTCATTGTTAATCTTTCTGAGGTGTTAACAAAGGGTTATATTGTCCGGTTATTGGTTTTATCTTGACCCTATTCACTGAAATAGTTATGAGCCCACTCTACCTCTTGATGGGGAAGTCACAAGATTATTTATAAAAGGACAAGTGATTCAGCAGATATTGTCGCTATCATCTTTGTAAAATATAATCTGCCATAGAGTGAAACCATGAGGTTAACTGAGTGGAATATAAACCTGATTAATCTACCACATCCTCTTAAAAGTTATTGACTCACTTTTGGACAAATATTTGTTGTAGTGTTTTCTATGTTCCAGGTACTAGATTTAAAAAAAAAATGAATAAAGACATTCTACTCTCATAGTGATTTACATTCTCATCATGGGGTCAGAATAATAAGCAATAAGCAAAGTAGATAGTGTATTAGATAGTGGTATGTGAAAAGAAGGGGAAAAAAGCATAAGGAAGAAGATAGAAAGTGTATATGGTGTATATTACAAGTTCAGACAGCATTACTAGAAAGGTCTCACTGAGAAGATATTTTAGTAAAGACCCAAACAGTGAGAGAGTGAGCCATATAGATTTTAGGGGAAGAGAACTCCAGGTAGAAGATACCTAGATAACTTTATGGCAGGTACAAAGTTGTATTGAAAGTACAGGAATGGAGTGAGCAAGTGGTGAGAAATGAGGTTGCAGTGGTAATGAGGGGCAGATCATGTAGAAATCCACTGGTCTTTGTAAGTAATTAGACATTCACTCTGAATGAAATTGGAAGCAACTAATGAGTTTTTAGTTTATGAGTGAAATGAACTAATTTCCCTTTAGACAACATGACTTTGGCTCCTTTGTTGAAAATAGAATAGAGAGGAAAGGACAGAGCAGGAAAAGTGGTTAAGAAATGATTGACTTAATACAGATTAAATGGGCTAAGGCGGTAGCAGCGGTGGTGACAAGAAGTAGTCCTATCCTGCATACATTTTGAATGTAGGGACAACAGGACCCGTTGAAGTATTGGATGTAGGCTATAAGAAAAAAAAAAGTCAAGAATAATGCCAACATTTTTGGCTTGAACTATTTGATGGACTTTCTGGAAAGACGAATTTAGGAAGGTATGAAGGCAGGAGAAAACTTGGTGCCTAAATATTCTGCTGTGTTTTAAGAGGAGCATCTGGTATAAAAATTGATTCTTCTTTGCAAAACCAAAAGCAACTGTGGGTTATTTGTTTGTTTGTGGAATTGATAAATGAATTATACCCAGAGAGAAAGGAGGGGAACCTAGAGAAAGCATTTAAGAACTCCCAGATCTTTGTCTAATGAACTAGCTTCTGTTATGCTAGGATCACTGAGTCTAAAATCAGTCAGGCAAACAATCTTTAAGACCTTGTGTCCAAAAATGTCAAAATAATGCTATTGGAAGTTCTTAAAGCTAAAGGTAAAAGCACATTCTCTAGCTTTTTTGGGGGTGGTGGGGTGATAGTTTCATAGTCCATCTAATGGTTAACTTATAGATTTTCTGAATGGCAGCCCTAGGTACACACACATTTGCTCTTGACGAACCTTCAGAGTGAGTGTCATTCCCTTTGCCCTTTACTTAGTTTAAATTCTCTCTATGCCTGAAGGCTCATCTGGAGATCTTTCTCTTCCATAAAGAGTTATCTTACCACTCTAGATAACACTTACTTTTATAACAACCACTTTTTATTCTCTCATTTTTTATGCGTTAGATTTCCCTTTCTGTTTAAATTATAAACCCATTTTTGGGAGGAAACAATTCCCATGCTGAGAGAGAATCCGTCACATGCACTGATGCATTTGTGATTTGATAAGAACAGAATTGGGCTTTTGGTCAAAAATCATGATTTAAAATAAGTCTTCACTTAAACACTACTGGCTATTGATCAAGTAATGTGAAGCAATTGTTTTCAACTTTTCCAAGGCTTAGTTTGCTCCTTTATACTAAGGGGGAAATATGTTTGATTTCCCAGCATTATGGGGAGGATTGGATGAAGTGCTATGTCAATGTTAGGCATGTTCTACTGCACATGTAGCTATGTTATATGCTAGACCAGAGTCTCCATTATGGCAGCACTGTTCACCCAACATCATATCAAGCTGGGCTGGTCAGGAGATATTCAGGCTGCTTCACTCTTTCCTACACTTCAGCAGTTCTCTCTTTAATGGCTTCCACATAGCTAAAATTTCCATGTAGCTTCTCATTCATTTTACCTTGAATATTTTATATGTCAGAAAGCTCTCTGGGGTGAGTTTAGCATTGTCATGAATGGGGCACTTTGAAATATAAATGATGAGGGGGACAACTTCCCTTTAATTCCATCGATTACTGTCAGCTGCCAACCAGGCAGTACTTACCCTACCTGCTAACTAATCCAAAAGCACACTTAGCCTAGACAAAAGCAAAGGTAATATTCAAAAAAGTGACAGTTTCAGCTGTTAACAATATCACTATCCATTTTGCAGAAGTTTTTAATTATTCATTAATATTTTATCGTTATTAACAATACATTTATTGAGCACCTATCAGGTTCTAAGATGCCAAAAACAGTATAAAACACAGCAACTGCTCTTGCGTCATTTAAAATTACTAAAATATACAACTTTTTTTAGGTGTGTACATGTACTCAAGGTTCCAGCACACACTTAACTGTACTAAGGGGAGATTGAGAAATCCAAAGGCAGGAGAGGATAAACATAAAAAAAAATGTCTGTTCCCTAGATTTATATGAAGAATGTGTTTACCTAAAGGCTTCTAAGTGACATTTTGATAAAAACAGTTTATGAGATCCACTTCTACCAATGAGAACTTTCTTTCCTCAAAATCTGCTGCTGTTTACATCTCTCTAAAAGGACTACTTTTTATATGCAGAGGTACATTAATTCATTTTCTAATGACAGAAGCAGAAGCTTAGGGTGACATAAGAAAACAGCAGAAGGAAGTGGAATTAAAGTACCATGAAGATACAGACTATGACTATTTTGCAGATTCCCAGGACTCAGGAGGGAGATTTAAACACAGCACGTACTCTACAATAAATATTTTTCATAGAAGTGGATGGATGGATGGATGGAGATGTGAATTAATTGAATGAAGCCCTTCAAATTGCAATTGTTAAATCTAGGACAAAAATCTGCATTTCAGATATGGGAATGGGAACTTTAATTTATTAGTGACAAAATTCTGACTCTTGCTCTCTGGTTCACAATTTCCTCATGTCTTAAAGAAAATGATTGGATATTTAAGGTATTTCTAAGTCTAAAATAAAATACTTTGATAATATGATGACAATGTTTTGAGTCTTATGTTCAGCTATGATTCATCTCTGAACCAGTAATTTGGAATATATTTTTAATAATAACAGCATTAATTACTGACTTCATGCATTAGTTAGCAAAATAATCAAAATAACCTTTCTGCATGCTAGGAATGATTATGTGCCTCTTCATCCAAATGAGGAAACTGAGGTTTATTCAGGTAAGTAACTTGCCCAAGGGCACAGAGGTGGGCATGATAGAGTTGAGGCTCTGGACCAGGTCTGGCTCACTCTGATTCCCATGCCTGGAACTGTTATCTGTTATTTAACACAGCTTCTTTTATAAGGCTTTTTGTGTGTAACAGGTCCGTAATTTGAGAAGAAGTACAATGTTGTTTCCTTACAGCTATGCCAGTCACCAGTGTTACTGCACTCCACATAGTGTTAGGATTAGGAAATTCCATCAAGCATGAAACAAGACAAAGATGAATATCTTCTGTCAATGTGTTTGGGAGTCAGCCACAAGGCAAGAGAGCAGACAACAGGGCAGAAGGAACTAAGAGTACGGGGCAGTTTGGAGGGACTGAGGGTAAAGGCAGTTTGAAATTTTGGATGGTAGCCAGAAATCAGGGAATATGGAAGAACAAAAAAGATCAGAACAATAGCAAGCAAGAGAGCAGAGCACATGATAGTGTTCATTGACCTTAATCACTGGAGCAGATCCCTTCTGGTGGGATTTTTTTTTATCATTAAATATAGCAGAAGCCAATTTTCGATTGCAGGTCTGGGCACAGCATGAAGAAGCAGAATTGGTGGCTCCAAGCTAACAGGGGCAGGGGATCAGTGGCAGCTGCTGGTGAGCAACTCCTGACACCTTAGCATACCTTCTTAGTGCTTGAGAGTTTCACTATCTGTTCAGTCCCTTTTGCAAGGGGAAACTGGTTCTGCAGCATATATCATAGCTTCCCAGCTGGAAGAGTGCAATTATGGATTGATGGAGTCCACCATGGCTGATGGGTTCTTTCTTTTTTCCTCTGTCAGG